>VWZI01013591.1:116714-139369 GCA_013396835.1 Psilopogon haemacephalus | reverse complement strand
AAACGTTTATACCTGACGTTTAAGCAATATTCGTGTCTTTTTCTGCTGATCGAAACCCACAGAACCGGTGAGGGGGGTGCCAAGACCCCCTCCTTCCACGGGATACTGTGTTTCGTTAACTCATTCCCGTGACAGAGCACAACGTTAAACTCAGTTGAACTGGAAGAGAAGGTCTTGTGGTCTCGATATATTGATTGCCCACTGGAGGGACTCAAGAGCCTCCTTTATGTTTAAGACAGAAGGTTAGGATTCAATTAGATTCTATTACAGAGTTTTGCTAAAGATTTGCTGAAGAGACTTTTAAGTATTTACTCACAAAAATATTATTTCATGACTCACGGGGCTAACTACAGTTTCCAGTCACACACATACCTGCAGGGAGATCTGTCGGTGTTTTGTCAGCCATTGAAGGATTTCTGATCTTTCCAGGCTCTTAACAGAGGTGCTGGGAGACCTTGTCTTGCTTCCTTCTGGATGATGTGTGTCTCTAAGTCTTCCCAGTCTTGGCAGAGGACTTGCAGACAGGATGTCTTGTAAATGTGCAGTCTTAGCACAACGTCACACAGGCTAAGCAAGCCTATTGCTTGGAGGCATTTGGTGCCTGTTCCTGATGAACTCAAAGCAGTTTCCAGGTAGACAAACCCAAAGCATCAGCATTTGTTACTATTGTATTGATTGTGGGCTATTGAAGAGGCTGAAATTATAAATTATGTAGCTTTTATAATTTCCAAAAGCCCCACCCACAATCTGTGTGTAGATTAGTTTAAGTTTGGGTTCTAATTCGGTCAGGAAAAGTCTTCACAATGATGCCTTTTCTTGTAATTCAGAAAAAAAATCAGAAAAATGGAAAGGTTTGGGCATGAAACTTGCCCTACTTACAGATGGGAGACTGTCTCAAAGTCCGTGCGAGGTTCGTGTCTCCAGGTCCGTGTTCAGGTCCCAGTGCAGGTCCGTGCAGGTCCCAGTGAAGGTCTAAGCAAGTCCTTGCAAGTCCAAGCAAGTCCAAGCAAGTCCTGCTGCAATCTGTCCAGCTGCCATATATATACTGAGGTGATCTGTTGCCTCCCTATTCAAGCCCACGGAGGGTGGGAGAAGGCACTTCACACCTATTGTACTAAGTCTCCGGTGACAGAGGTGGGGAGGGAGGAAGACCGTTTCCTGCCCCATTCACACCTCTGGTGGGGCAGTGGACTGGGTGTGTCCTGCCACAGTTCACACCTCATTCAAACCTCCGGTGGGGCAGTGCCCTGCTCTGACACAACTATGTAGCAGGGCTAGTTTATAGTTTAGCATAGCATGGCAGGATGCAACAAGACAGTAGCACTGCCATAAGCAGAGAGTACTTTAAGGCAGAAAGCAACATTGAAAGCAGCAAGCACTCTGTCTCTACCTGCTCATCTCTTTTATCAATGTAGCCTGAGTCTAATGTGCCTTTGGACACAGATTGGCCAATCACAATGGCACTTTGCCAAGCTTAACCATATTAGGTCAAGTCAGGGCTTACTTTTACCTTTGGGGGCAGAATACAAACAAGTGTATAAACATGTGCAGATACCCTGTAAACAAGTTTGGACACATGTAGAGGCATCACAGACCTTTGTCTTCCTTTTCCATAGTTGCTTCTCCCAACAACAGAAGGAGGGAGAGCAAAAAGCATGTCTGTGTGAGCCAAGACATGTTCAGACTTATTTTGGCCGGTTCAAGCCTTTCACAACATGGTGCCACTTATTTTCAAAGCTGTAAGTCACATCACTGGTGTAGATATGAGCATATGTTGGTAGAAATGATTTGAAACTGAAGACAAGAGAAACAATAGTGGACTAGAGGTAATACATTAGAACAAAAAAATCTGGATGTGCATTCAGGAGGACAGAAAAACAAAAGAGATTGCAAGTATCTGGAAAAAGAGAGCTAGAGCTTGAGATGCTGCTGAGGAGGATAATGGTCATGCAGAACTTCTTGTCTGGAAGTAAAGTGGAAGCAATCAGACGATTAGTTCAGGCATGGAAACTGGAGATGCACTGTTGGAAATAAGCTGGACAGCTAAAGAGAAACTGTGTGATGAAGAACACGTGATTATGTATCATCGTACAACATGAGATTCAGAGAGGGGAATGAATATTGAATATTGCTACTGATCTTAACTGTAGTTCCTCCTAACTTTTTTGAGTGATTAGCTTCTATAAAAAATAATATTCTTGGACAGTATTTTTCTTTTCTAGGAGCTGTAGAGACTCCGAATGATGTCCCTTACTTGGAGTACTTGGTATTATTGAAAATATGAGTTAATAACAATGAAAATGTAATAATTAGCCAAATCCTATTAAACTCTTAACTAGTTTCTGTGCCTGACACTCCTGTGTCTTTTCTGACATCATTGCTTTGCCTTGAAGGGCAAGAACATCCCATCTGTTACTCTCTGAGGGTGTAAATGCTCTTTAAAAAAGACAGCATTTGTCTCTTTGGTGTATATGAGAGGTGGGAAGACCCAGCATTGCCAGCACTGTAAATGGGTAATCTCTGACTCCCTCATGGCTAACTATGCACAAATTGTGTCATCTTGTACACAAAGGGCAGATCCGATTGGGGCATATGTTATCATATAGCTGCAGTCACACAGAGGCCCTCAACATGAATACTATTAAAATGTGAAACACTCATAGATTATTTTAGGCTTCACAGAGAGCCATAACAGCTACTGCAATAAATTAGAGCAGTTGCCAGGCACTTATGTATCAGTGCACCCTAGCTGTCACTTTACAGGCTGCAGTGCATCTCCCCTTTGCAGTGGCATCATATGCCACAGGCACATTCCCCAGGCCAGGGTTTATGCATGTGGCTCAGTGGAAGAATTGCCCTCCAATTGCAATTGTGTTGCAGAGGTCTCCTGTACAGAGCTCAAGAGATACACATGGGTCAAAATATGTACCAAACTCCTACTGTCTGTCTGAACAAACTTTCATTTTAATCCTCATAAGATTTCATCCTAGCTCCCTTCCCAGATCCCTTTGTTGTCTAATAAGGCAGGAACAAAACTGGATTTTCTGTATAAGAAATGGGTCTGCCTCATGCTTGTATCATCAGAAATCCCTATTCCTTTTATAGAACATTAAAAGTTGGAAAAGGAACGACATTAAGTACAGACATTTACAGGTATAACTGAATTATTGCTCTACAGCAAACTTACTTTGCCCATGCAAAATTGCAAATTGTATGTTGAACTTAGAGTAAGTAATGAAGCAGCAAGTGATTTTATTTTAAAATGTATTGGTTTCAGTTCAGTTGGATTCAGATAACTCAATGGAACTAGATACTAGTTACTGTACTACTTTAGGATAGACTTTTTAAAAGTTTTTGACTTACTGATGAAACTCATTAATCGTTCTTAGCTATTGTACTGAAATGATAAAAAGTGGATTTTTAGAGGGGAAAAATATCTGAGACATAAATTAGGCTTAAAATTTGATCGATCTGAAAATTGCTATTTACTGGTGAAAGTCTTCTGACCTATAAAATATGGAATAAAAAGAATCTGTCTGGTCAGACTTAGGGGCTTTTGAAAACCAATATTTCTAATTGAATGGAAAAATACAGATAATTAGAATGCAATATCAGTGTGCACATATATATATAGATATATAATATTTGATGATTTAACATTTCTACTACAGCAAATTCCACACATTGTCAGCAGTTTTTGACAATGTGTTCTACTAGTTCCATGATATCTATGTGTTAAAAAAAAAAATTAAATAAGTTCCCTACAGAGACAAAATCAGGGTCAGGGAAAAGGACAGATTTCTGAACATAGAGCACATTCCCTTGAAATGTACTTCTGTTGCTTTATTTCCAAGGCTGTCTAGATGAAGCAGTAAATAACTAAGTACTAGGGCTGATCTTCAATAATTTCTAGTGATCTATCATATTAATTAGACTAATGTGACCTGACCAAAAAAACCCTCCCTATCCTGCATAAAAACCCTGAATCAATCACTTTCAGGGGACTGGAAGAGTTTGAAATATTCTTTCCTAGAAATCAAGTTTTACCTGACAAGAAAGCTTAAGTCAGTAGAAAGCAGCACAAGCTACAATTGTGGAGGATCTACTGCGCTATCTGGTTTACTATCAAATTTTACTTAAGTTTATTATTGTGCAGCTCTAAAATTGCCTATTCCTTCCTTCAAATGCCTGAAGTGCTAAAGCTTGTATCCACTTTATATGTAGCTGCTACACTGGCTACTAGATCTTGATTTTGATCTCTCTAAATTAATCTCATTCTCCTTGGGCAACTACAATGGAATCATTTGTAGAAGACAAAAATATTTATTTCTGGAGGGACATGCCCGCTTTCATATTACTTATTCAAGCCCACTTTTACATGACTTATTCAAGAACTTCTTTATTATGTCCTTAGAAAACAATTATCTCTTTAAATTATCTCTTAAGGGAAGAAAAAGACATGTTCATTCCTTGTACTTTGCCCTCTGGTATTGAGATGCTTTCATTTGGAGATGTTCTGTCAGATAATGCCACACACAAAGCTCAGTTTATGACACATGAAGCTTGCCTAAGACTTTAGCTCAAAAATATTTTTCTTTTTTTGCTTCACACTGCAAATTTCTCTCAAGTTTTATTCCACCCTTTCAGTAGTTCTTCTTCTCAGGCTCTTTTCACCTTCCTCCCTTTGCTACTCAGCATTAATTATTTTTTCTCTAGTGGGATTAGCTTGAAATTTTCCAGGCTAAACATGATTTTGCTTTAAGCCCACATTCCTAACCTATTCGGGTCCTTTTGAATTATTTTACTGGGTTTAACAACCTTTACTGATTTTAGTACCATTTGCGACTTTCATTAGTATTCTGCTTACTGTTTTCCCCTGAACCATTATGAAGACATTAAGGCCTGACCTGACTCCTGTAGTACCAGCTAGATACCTCCCAGCAACTTTCAACTTTGGTTTTCATTACCTATCATTTAAAATCCTCCAGACAGCTTTCAATGTCAGTGACAACAAAAAGATGTTTCTTTAACATTAGAATATCTGTTATAAACAACGGTAAGTATAATAAAAGCCCCCAAACCCTCATAAAATAGTCAGTAGGCTTTCTCTTTGCATGGCTCACTGGCAGATCTATTGCTTTAGCTTTAAAAAAAAACAAACAAACCAACAAAACTAAGCAGTAATCCTCTGTAAAATGAACATTATCTAAGATCTTATCATATTGTTCTGAAATGTGTTATGTTCCTGCTTATTTACAATATCTGTAAGTACAATTTTAGCAGATAACACTATGCAAAGCTGCTGTTTTCCCATAGTTGAAGGTTTATTTGCATTTTTCTGTTGCAAAAGGAGTTCTGTGAATGTCTGTATCTTTGGAATAACTTAAGTTATAGAGAGTTGCTCTATGCTTCTTGAGGATCTAAGCGTTCCTCCAGAAGACAGAGTAATAAGTCCCTGTTATATTGTCTTTCAGCTGTACATGGCAATGTCTTGTTTGCACTGACAGAGAGTGAGTGAGATGCATGTGGAACACCTGACTTATGTAACATTTTTGAGAATTTTGAAAGTCACATCATTGAGAAAGCTGCTTCTTGGGTCTACTATGAAATCCCAATGTTTCCTAACAGTTTGCACAGAGGTTCTGTGCCCCTGTGGATCTGTGTATCCTCAAAAAGCACTAAGAGGCCTTCATTTTCAGAAGCGTGGAGACCTCCACACACCAGGACCAAGGGTGTACATGCCTAATATTCACATCAGAGACAAATTCCAGGCAAGGTGGATTACATACAAATTCAGATCAGACCAGCATGTTCTGTAGGTTTGTTGTTGCTGCTGAATGTTATTCAGCCTTATGGAGACCTGGGTGGGTTGTTTGTTTGCTTGTTTGTTTGTTTGTTTTTTAACTCAGCACAACCTTATAATTCCACTGTTAGGATACAGCAGTAAGATAAGATGGGGTTCAGGGATCCTTTTAATCCATGCTTTCTCATGGAGATATGTACTTCAGAAACAGAAACTTCAGCACCAAGTCATCTGTGTTATCTTGGGCTGAAATGGTCAAGCTCCTGGCATGAAGAGGATAGTAAATCCCTATCACTGGTCTCAGTCTTTGCTACAGTCTAATCTAGCCTAGTCTAACATTTTTTTAGAAGTCTGTATGAAACAAGAAGCTATTCTCAAAACAGAGCTTTGATCTAAAAGAAGATTTGGGGAGGATCTTATTGGGAAAGAGAGAGGATTAATAGTGCATAACATTAGCCTACTGTGGAGAATTTCTCTTCATGATCCCCATAATGCTAGACTGGTTGGACCTTGCTGCTCACTCTCTCAAGAACAGCTTTAGTGGAAAGGTGATAATAAATGCTAAAAACACTGTCTAATTAATGTTATCTCACTGGTTTCTTTCTAAAATACCAGTTAAGAAAGACTGTTATTGGAACTTCAGTCTAGCCTTGTTATTTGTAAAAAGTCAGTGCAGGTGGCTTTGGCAGAGATAGAGAAAGCAGTTAATCTACTTAGAAACATCCCTGCCTTACTGACTGCTTTGCTAATAGCCTGGATTGCTTTTTAATATGCTAAAAATTGTCATGTTGAAATCTATACCTGGCAGCTGTACAGACTAAAGAAACACACTGAAGCCTCTACATGACTGTCGAGGCTGTGGTGGTAGATGTTCTGTTTATTGCAGGTACACCAGTGCTCCCTGGCTTGACTTGACTGATCTGTGAAGAAGCTGCTACTTAAGCTACCTGGAGTAGATTAGTGACCTGTTAGCCCAGACTTGACTCTCCATGGTTGCTAGCTTCAGAGTCATCCTGAGTAGTTGAGGAAACTGCCCTTGCAGCTACAGGAGCCTTGGGAGGCTTTTAGGTGACATGAGCCCATAAATGGAGAACTGCTCTCTTCTGAGGTGCTAGCATTATTCATAACGTTCATTAATGAGGAAAGCAATGGTTCTTCTCCTAGAAAATAGAAATGTTTTCCTGTATGTGTCAGAAACACTGAATGTGTTACGTAACAATGCATGTCTTTTCTTTTGCTGGGATCAGACTTGTATCCTAAATCCACCCCTCTCCTTTCCTGACAGAGAAAGTCAGGAAAAATTTCCTGAGTGAACCTTTTGTACTAGGCACTCTTGTAGCCTCCCTGGATGCAAGTGAACTCTGAGTCAAAGGCTTCTGTGATATGCTTGTCCTGGATTGCTCTTGTTGATCCAAAATTAAGTCACTGATATCTTAGAGACTTTCTATCAAGGAAATAAAAAATCCCAAACCAACAACCACACTCTCACACTGCCATGCCCCATGCCCTTCCACAATGTTACCTAACAATAACATTTATTAATCTGTCTGTAAAAAAATAATCACTGTTTTATATATAGTTTTATAAATATTCATTTAAGAAAAAAAGATAGTGAGATGTGATGGTGAAATTAAATAATAACAAGAAGTGGCTTACTTAAAATAGAACTTATTAAAGTAAGGACTGCTCTGGCCAATCTCTTACTGATAAAGTTGTTTGCTTATTTATTAATTTACCTATTTCCTAAACTAAATTAAAACACTTGTACATTTTTTTATATTTAAACTACTGTCTTGTAAACTGATTAGTTGCCCTGTTGTTTCTGGATGCTTATCTCTTCCGAAAACTTAAGGAAACTGAGGACAAATGACACATAATATTTTAGGAACAAGTTCTTCACTGTGTAGCAAGAAACAATAAATTGATCCGCAGCATATGAGGAAAAAGCATCTTGGATGATGCTGGCAGAAACGATCCTGTGTCCATTGGATTTCTCTCCTCTGTTTTGAACTAAATAGTAATTTGTATCCAGCTTCTAACCAGATGCAGCCTGACTAGAAAGGGTGAGATTAGCTTCAGAAATCTTTCCAGGGTGAAGATAATACAGATGTTTCATGTGGCACTCTTTTTTCCTTATCACAGATGTCTATATAAATTAGTTTCTGCCATTCCTCTACTTATCTGTTACACAGCATTACAGATTTGTAAGATTACATTTTTTGCGGGCTCTGAGATTCCCTCCTGAATCCAGACATTCAGCATTGTTTTCACCACACTTGTACTTTGTTCCACTTTTAGCAGCAGCATGAAGTCAGTCATATTTAAATCAGATGAAAACCTGAATTTTTCATATTAATTAAAGTTCAAGAGATTCCTTATAAAGAATAGATGAAAGGAGCAGCAGTGACACGGGAGTCATGTCGACTGGATTTTCTGCAGATTAGCTAAAGCTGGTATGAACTTCCTCCCTGTCTTTCTCAAATGTTTCCTGATTTTTTTTTTTAAGAGATTGACAAATAAGGTTTTGCATAATAGCATGGGAGCATTTCTCTCATAAGTTACTCAATGTACAATAAGAGATGAGAATTTTTAAAAAACAAGAAAAAATAAAAATAAAAAAATCCATGGTTGTGTCTCCAACGTGTTGCTTCCTGAAGTGCTGTTAAATGCACAGAAGTCAAATTAATCTCCAGGATAAATCTCCCAGTCACACCAGGTTGCACTAGTGATTAATTTGGCTTTGGTGTGCTTAGATGCAGTATCCTGGGGAAAAAAAATCACTAATAAAGTCTCTTAAAACTGTAAAATATTGGAGACTAATCACACTTTACAAAAGAAACCCCCCACATCAAATTAATACTTTCACTTTTTAGGAAATGGGCTATATTGTCATATAATTATAGAATTATTTGAGTTGAAAGGGATCTGTAACAGTCATTTAGTCCAATCCCCCTGCAGTGTGTCCTGGTAGGGCATAAATCCTGCCAAATTAGTTCAAACCCCTGCTCCCCTCCTCCTGTAGCAAGGTCCAGGGGTTAACGGATGTGAGCAGGTTTATGGAGGGTTCGGCCCACTAGGGCCCCGTGGCACATGACCAAGTCAAGTATCTTGTGCTGATCCTCAAGTGTTAGGGTGGATACCTATGCACAGAACTTTGAATTCATTGTCCAAAACAATGGACGCTAATGCCTATTGGCCAGTTTCACCCTTCAAAAATAATGTATTTAAGGGAGTGATTTAGAGCCACTGTTTCCTTTTCCCTGCTGCCTTTCACCGGGACTGGACAGCTATTTGCACCTCTTTCACAGCTGCCACGTGTTTGCAGTGTGCATTGCAGGTTTGCAACACCAGCGGCAAGGCAAACCTTTCCTCCTCCTCTCCCGGGACACTGTATCTATTGCATCTGTGAGTAAGGAGGGGTTAGAATTTTCCCTGTTATCAGGTCCCTGTTTACCAAGTTCTGACTGTTTAAACTGTTTAAACTCTTTAATTCCATGTTTATAAATAACCTTTGTGTAATTGACTCTTGACTGAAAATCCAAAGAGTCTCAGGGAATTTCCCAATTTTAAAAATATTAATTTTAAAAATTAATGTTTTAAAAATTATTATTAATAATTCATAACATATTGATAATCACAACACAGTGACATGCGCAATTAGATCAAGCTGCCCAGAGTCCAGTCCAACCTGACCTTGAATACTTCCAGTGATAGGACATCTACCACCTTTCTGGAATACCTCAGCCAGTATCTTACCACCCTCACTGTAAGCAATTTTTCCTTATAGCTAGTCTAAATCTAGCCTTCTTTAGTTTAAAACTATCATACCTTGTCTTATTTAAGTACTTGACTCTTCAAGTACTGAAAAGTTGCAATAACATCTCACTAGAGCCTTCTCTAGTAACTCTCTCAGCCTTTCTTCACAGAAGATGTTCTGTTGTCCTTCTCTGGACTCAATCCAACTCTGTGAATCTCTGAATTTGAATTTACATTCAATTTTAGCCCTGTTATTTTTTATAATTTTGTGTTTATTGTTAGTCCTTTCTTTATATATTGAATTACGGCACTTATCTCAATGTATAATAGGTACAAGTGAACATGTTGGGGTTAAAGAATCAGCAAATCTGCTATATAATCTTCTATAAAATTTTATCCAAAAGGTGATGTCTTTGCTCCTGTACATTTATGACATAGAGGCAAGAGGTGACCAAGCACTGTGTGAGGGAAAGTGAACTGAATGCGGTCATGGAGGTGAGAGTGCTATGAATGCACTCCTTGTGTTTGAACAAAATGAACTTTGGTTAGGGCAGATGCTTAATAATTAGGTCTAACCAAAGTTAATGCTTTTGTGTGAGGCTATCAGTAAGAACACAGCATCAAACCCCTCCTCAAAAAAAGGGTTTTAGTGGGCACTTAGCTGATTCCACACAGGAATGCACCCAGGCAGGTTTGGAAAGTCTCCAGAAAAGGAGATTCCATAACCTCTCTGGGCACCCTGTTCCAGCGCTCTGTCATCCTCACTGTAAAGACCTTTTTCTTCATATTGAGGTGAAACTTTCTATGTTCAAGTTTATATCCACTGCTCCTTGTGCTATTACTGTGCACCATCAACAAGAGATTGGCCCCATCCACTTGACACTCACCCCTCAGATATTTATAGACATTGATGAGATGCCCTCTCAGTCTTCTCTTCCATACTAAACAGCCCCAGGTCTCTCAGTCTTTCTCCACAGGGGAGACGCTCAAGTGCCCCAGTCACCCTAGTGGCTCTCCATTGGACTTTCTCCAGCAGGTCCCTGTCTCTCAATCTGGCTGCCCCAGACAATCCATGGGACATCAGGACAGGTTGGCTGTTGCCTTCTGTTCTTCTAGAGGAGGTAGCTCGATTTAGCTGAAATTGTATTCACGCAGCAGAAAATCTGACTACAAATCAACCACTTCACACTGCAAATATCTGCAGACATCAAGGTCCATTGAGCCTTCCCTGCATGGCAGTGGGTTATGTGGTGGTGAACTTCCCTTGACCAAGGAGGCCTCTCAATTTTACCATTTGAGGCTGAGTTCTCTTACTTGACACCAGACATCAAGGTACTAGTAAGTGACATTTTTTGCATACATGCAACATGGAAGATATGTATTGTAAGATCAGATAATACTCCTTGTGACCCATAGCAACTTCAAATGTAGTGAATAGTACAGTATTGACAGCCATTCCAGATGTACTTATTAAATTTTACTGATTAAAGCTCAATAAACTAACTACTAGATTAGATCGGTCTGAGTGGTTGATTACTCTTCTCCTGTGATACCTACTGACCAATGTCAAACTGTGGCAGTGGGATGAAAATGAAATACATCTTTTTGTCTTTGAAGATGAGCAGCATGGAAATGCTAATGTAGTGAGGGCTAAGAAAAATAAAGTCTTGGTGTTTGTGTTTCTTAAGACTTCTGCATCTATGTTTTGATGTAAAAAGCATGCAAAGTAAACTCCCAAGTTTGGATTAGACACAGAGGCTTAGCGTGCAACGGATTCAATGAGATAAACCACTTAAAAGGGCAGTGCTTAACATTTGAGTAGACTAATCTACAGGAAAACACTGAACATTAGCATGATCTCTTCAGAAATTAACTATCTTAATCCAAGTTACAGATAAATACCTGTGTCTCCACACAGATTTTGTTTGAAAGTCAGAACTGATAAGAGTTCTTCTGATTTTTGCTCCAGATAGGCAAACACTGCAGTTTTCATTCCCTTTTCAAACTTTAAGGAGGTGAATCATCATCTCAGAAGTGATCTAGCTTTCTTTCAATAATGTTCAACGGAAAAAATATACCCAAAGCTGTTGGGTTATGGTATGTTATACAAACAGATCCAAGTGAGTTTGAAATTGACAGCTGTAGAACTCATGAGGGGAGTTTTTCTAGCATACATGCTCCACATCTTGCAGAATTGTACGTGTTGCAGGAAGTCCTTGCTGCCATGGAGATGCAGTTAGAATGATGCTAATTTTGCTATATCTATATGGGATAGCCACCCACCTCTGAATTGCAATGTAGATCAAACACATACATCAAAAGACAGTGAGAATCACTTCCTTACATATGTGTTAGTTTCTCCCTGTTTTAAGTTTCATATACCTGTTTCTACAAGGACAGCTGCTGTTATGGTTGGCAGGAGCCAACAAAGACCAGTGTTTAAAGCAAGTAACTGGAATCTACCTGTAAGCATTCCAAGAAACAATCTGATTTTCAGTTTTGTTGTAGGCCTTGAATGTCACAGCTGTGTATAATTTTGTTGAAAAGAAAGTAGCACTGATTGTCTCCTGATAATAGAGGTGGTCCCTGTAGCATTATAATACTTCTTCCCTGAGCTACATGACCTATTTCCCCAAAGTAGGGGAAAAAAGTTTATTTTCTTAATCTTCTTTACCTGCTAACTTCTATAGTCATATTAAGATCCATTAAACCAGCCTCTTCAGCATATTTAAAATACAAAGCTAAGTCTTGATCTAAATCTTTGGATGCACCATTAACATTTTCTAGGTAAATCTCATTATTTCAGTGGAGTTTGAGCATATTTTAAAGAAAGTATTTTTTTCTCATGTGCAGAGTGCTCCCTAAACATTTGTGATTTCAAACAAAGCTGAAACCTACTCCCATAGTCCCCAGATTTTAGCAGCAGAGGGAAAGGTTAATAATGTTCACATAGCTCTAATGCTCAGCTTCAATCCGTTTTCATGCTAAAGCCAAGAGGCTTTCAGGCTCTCTTATTTGTCCCCTGATTGCCGGTTTGGAGCAAGATGTGATGAGACATTGGCCTATCTGTTCCTAGCAAAATCAACACTCAACTTTCCTTATATATGATCTTGAGCTGAATTTCCTAAGAATTCTGAAAAAAAATAGCATGTTGAATTGAAAATGTAGAAATATATACAGTAGAATTCCAGCACCTAGATACAGGGTGTCAAGGATAGTAATGAAAGCCTTGGTCTGTCAATGAGTAGTTCCAGGAAGTATTTTCTACACAGAAAGGTCCTAAATCTGAAAACTTGATTGGAGAGTATCAGTGTCTCAGAGTTTACTGTGCTTATTCACCCCTGTCATTTTTGCAAAGGAACATTTTACATGTTTTAAATATTTTCTTATCCATATTTTAAAATAATTCTCTGCCCCTAGAGCATGACACCATCCTAATGAAGATCTTTATCTACAAAGCCTGACATGAAAGTGATGTGTTTCCATAGTGAAATCCATGTATGATGGCATCTGCAGTGATGCAAACTATCCTTCCACATCTCAGAGCACATGAACATTTTCATAGCTGGGCATAGACTCTGAAATCCTCTCTTCATACTTTTTACTTCAGTCATTATCCCTATTTATCTCTGCAGGATTTTGGCCATGGTAGCTGCAATCAAACTCCTTTCTGTAAACTGGCACCACTTAGAAGTTACATATGCTCAAGCCATCAAAATCAGACAATGATCTTCTCACACATGTGCTGGCTTTAGATGATGGTGGTGGAACTAGGATTTCATGCGTGTTCCTTATATATTGGGAGATGCATGAGACTTCTTTTAGGCTTCTTCATGTTAGAGGAAAAGGATAGGCATTTTGAAGATAAATTGTTGTAAAGGTGACAGGTGAATAGGTCAGATGGTTGCAATGGTGCATATGTTGTGATATAAGGCTACATGAAACGTGATAGAAGGCATATGATACTTTGCAGTATTGTAAATTAAGTACTGACGAATTCAAAGTGCCCCATGATAAAATAATCCTGGACAGCTTTAAGCAATAGGTTTGGGTGAGCTAGAGGTTGATATCAGCTTACAGTTGTCATTCAAGATCCTTTGAGAACAGCTCAAAAGCATCCTGTAGTGTGTCAGTCTGAGCTAATTGGAGAATTTGAGTGAGAAATTGGACTATTGGCTGAGAGAGAGTTAAACATACACTGTCACTTCACCGAGTTTCACTGAGACAGAGAAAAAAAAAATGTTTTGAGAATGTTCTCAAAACATGAGATAGCCAGTGTGCTTGCAGAGGGCCAGTCTGGCTTGGGTCTTGCGGGCTCCGGCAGCTTTTTTCCTTTGTCTCTATGCCTTTGAACTAATTCAGAGTTAAATCACAAAAACGACTAATTTCTTCTCCTATCATTAATCTCCCTGATCTTCAGCTTATCTGCAGCATCATCAAGTGGTGAGATAAAGCTGGGGGAAGGGGGGAAAGGTGGTAGGGGGGTTTGATTATCCTCTCTTGGGGATTTTGGTCTCTGGGAGGGGTGTGGTGTGTGTATTACCCTTTTTACTATATATTTCTGTAAATATCTGTTATATCTTGTAAATATTTGCTTGTATATTTGCATTGCTGTAAATATAAAGCTTCATTTATTAACCTCCAGTGTGTTTTTTCTGAGTTTTAGCCAGGGTTTAAAAAGGTGGGGGGGGGCAGGTCACTGCAAACCCACTACATGTAGATAATGTAAATAGAGAGAACCAGGACTTCAATGTACCACTGAATTTCTGCAAAACAATGCAAAGCAAAATAATCATCTTGCTAGTCTTAACTTGTGAAGTAACAAAATTGTCTTTTTCTGTACTTGTTTAGAAATGTAAGGGTTTGTATTGTGAAGACAATTCAAGCAACTGCAGTTCTCTTCAGAGAAGCATGGGTTACTTGTGACAGAACCTACAGCATAAGGAGGATGGCTCTTAGAATCATAGCATCATAGAATCAGTCAGGGTTGGAAGGGACCACAAGGATCATCTAGTTGTAATCCCCATGCCATGGGCAGAAACACCCTACCCTAGATCAGGCTGGCCAGAGCCTTGTCCAGCCTGGCCTTAAACTCCTCCAGGGTTGTGGCCCTGACTACCTCCCTGGGCAACCCATTCCAGGGTCTCATCACTCTCACGCTGAAGAACTTCCTCCTCGCATCCAGTCTGAATCTCCACACCTCCAGCTTTGCTCCAGTTTCCCTAGTCCTAAACCCTAGCCCTACCTGATATCCTAAAAAGTCCCTTCCCAGCTTTTTTTGTAGGCTTCCTTCAGATACTGGAAAGCCACAATAAGGTCACCTCTTCTCCAGACTGAACAGCCCCAAAATGATGGCAGGAGCAGGATGCCTTCACATCATTTGATAGATATAGATGGAAAATAAATGCTGGGGGGTTTGAAAATATTTGGGACAATCTTTCATTGCATTACAGCTAGATATTATCCTACTTTATGTTGTGCATTGCTAGCCACACAGCGTTCAGTATGGTGCCTCTAGTTTTTACCAAGAATGTGAAAAATTGTATATGACTCTTTGGTGCTAGATTACTGTCTATATCAGTATTATATTGAAAGGCTCTTGCCAAAGGTGATGCCCTATATATTAAGGAAAAAGAGATCTCAGCATAAATTCACAAGATATAGTGGAAGGTAAAATATTGCCTGCCAGGCCAGCAGGAGAGCAAAGATTGTAACCAGCATCTCAAATCTCTCTGCCTAGTGCTAGCTTGTGACTGTGTTTCCTTCCATAAGCTTGTCACTGAATGTGGTACCCAGCAAGTACAGCACAAGTTTGGTTGTTGTCTTGCTGAGTCCTTTAGGAGTGTTTCTCTTATCTGACAATGATGAGTACATATTCTGTAAGTGATGATGGATGCCCATGTATGCTGTGTTTTGTAGATTTATTTAATTCAGCTCTTGTTACTGCAAGCATGATAGGGCTGCAGCAAAAATAAAGTGAATTAGAAAGAATAAAGCTTTTAAGGCATGAAACATGTAAGAGAATTAATTAAAACAGGTGGTTGCAGCCAAATTATGTTTAAACTTTATCATTTCAGGGATCAGTGTCCTGGTAGGGCATAAATCCTGCCAGGCTGATTTAACCCGTGCTCTCCTCCTCCTGTTGTGAGTCCAGGGGTTGAGTGCATGAGCAAACAATGGAGGGTTTGGCCCAAGCAAACCCCTGAGGGCTAGGAGTTTAGCACCACCAAGTCAGGTGTCTTGTGCTGCCCCCTCAATGTGCCACAAAGCTTTGAATTCGTTGGTCAAAACAATGATGCTAATGCCTATTGTCCAGTTTAATTTTCAAATTAATGTATTTAATGGGGGGTGATTTAGAAACCATGCTCTTTCCAGCACTGACTTGCCACTATCAGGAGCACTTCATTCATGGTTCCTTTAACTGGGAATCACGGCAGCCACGTGTTTGCAGCTTGCACCAGCATCTTAGCAGCAACCCAGTTCTTCTCTCCCTCCCTCTGCCTGGAATATTTTGTATTTTACCCTAGAATCACAACTGAGGGTTTTGGAAGTGTCTTTGTACAGGAAACTTACTCAGGGATCAACATGTTGTGAGTATATATGCTAGAGTTAATGCTAAGACTCCATAAGCATAGTTAGATTTTTTCCCCCTGTTTTTGCATTCCTATTTTCCAAGTTCTGATTGTTTAAGCTGTTCATTTCTGTGTTTATAAATAATCTTTCTGCAACTACTTCCTGTGAACTGAAAGTCCAAAATAATCTTAGGGAATTTTCTGGATTTTAAAAATATTATTAATAAATATATTATTCATAGCAAAATTAATATTAATAATTCATAATAGACTATTAATTTCTACAACTATCAGTAAGATGTTTTACCTGACTGTAGTTTTAGACATGTTTCAGAGAACCCAAGCAGAGGCTTTAGTTGTAAGTCTTAGAATTTAGGGACCTGTTCATATTCTTGCTGATATTTGATCTACCAGTGTGGGAAACAGTGAGACCACATTATTTGGAAGCAGAAATTGCACAGAATCTTCTTACATTCTAGAATTGTGTTCAGTGACATATAATTTAGTAGTTTTTCTCTCTGCAATTGGTATGAATGAAACCTTTCCTCTTCCATCATGTTCCTAACAGATATTTCCTTGCATGCTCTAAAGGCGCATAGCAAGGCCACCTTGCTACGGAATGTGATTTCTATGTGCTATCTTTAATTATTAACTTTATGATAAAGGTTAAAAGATACCTGTTGATATTACTTGGAAATATCAGACATTACAAGATATGCAAGAACACATGTTTAAACTAGGAAGAGATGCAAGGTTCTAAGTATCAGCATATAAACAAGAAGAGGTGGAGCAAGAGACTTAACTGGTTCAAAGATGGCTTAATAGATTTATGAAAGGGATTATTTTGCTGGGTCACCTAAAATCATAAGGGACTGTTTTCATTGATGTCGTTTACTTTTCTATTACTGCAAGGACAGCCTAGCAAGCAGTGCACAGCATAAAGCTGCTATTCATTTGGTTTCAAGTATCGCTCAATGTCTGAGCAATAGAACAATCAGAAGGGACACATTAAACAAGTTGCAGATACAAGGTCATCAATTATGATCTATGAAAGAGGATTTTTAAAATGGCACCAAGCAAGCTATTTAAAAAAAGATTAGTGTTATTTGTTACTGTGAGGTGTATCTCAGTTTTGTGTGTCCAGTTCGATTTACTAACTGAAAACATTTGTTATCACAAAATCCCTCCAGGGCTAGACAATTAAGATTGAGCAATCAAAAATGTATGTTCATATTTGTAGTCTTCCCTGAAGCTGAAAGTGTCTCTAAAATCACTTAAGAGACACAATCACTCTTGCAAACGAAACTAGCTGCAAAAACTCTTAATGGCAACAAGTTTTTATTAAAAAAAAAAAAAAAATCCAACCTTATAAACTGTTTCAGGCCAAATCCTTCTCTCTGCATGCATTTGAACATAGATGAGCTTTGTGTCTGCCTCAGTTATTCATGGCCTGGGGTACTGGGTGCCAAGGTTGCTCAGGTGCCAAGGGACTTGTCCTGCCAACCCTTCTCAGGCTGAAAGAGCTTGAGCAGAGTCTTCAGTTCAGATGAGGATGAGCAGCACTTGAGACTAGGCTGTAAAGGTCAAGTCAACAGCGAAGGTTAAGTCAAGTGTCTTTCTGGCAATCTGAGAAGCAAAAAGCTTGTGTGAGAAAATAGGTCTTCAGCATACCCTGGAAAGCCAGCTCCTTCGCTGATACATTGGCCTAGCTGCACCGATGACAACAGGGCTATTTCTGTCTGCAGAGCACAGATCCCACATGAACAGCAAACTGCTCTGCTGAGCAGAAGGAAAAAAAAAATTCTGTATCAGTTGTGCTAAAAATCCCCTACAATTAGCTCCTTCCCATCAAAATCTAGAGGCAGTAGCTTAGGCAGAGAAAATCTCCAGCAAGTACAATGCACACAGAAAGGCAGTGAAATGAGAATTAGTGAGATTCATACCGCTATGAAAAACTGAAGTTGAATGGAACTAGAAAGGAACTGGAAGCAGCTTTGAGCAGAGGTAGAAAAGGCTCCCTGAAAGATACATGAATGTGTCAGCAGACAGTATCCTTAGGTAACTAATGTGATAGCTAGTTTTCAATAGTTCTACTAACTTCTTTCCTACTACTAATCCCCCTGGCCGATCTACCTCAGCTTATCTGCAGCATCAACAGGTGGTGAGATAAGATTGGGGAAGGAGGGAAAGGTGGTAAGGGTGGTTGGTTACCCCTCTTGGGGATTTTGATCTCTGAGAGGGCTGTGGTGTTTGTTTCTGTATTACCTTTTCACTGTATATATTTGTAAATATCTGTTATACATTGTAAATATCTGCTTGTATAATGTGCATTACTGTAAATATAAAGTTTCATTTATCAACTTCCAGTGTTCTGAGTCCTAGCTGGGGTTTATATTAAAAGGGGGGGGGGGGCAGGTAACTGCAAAACCACCACAGGAGTCAACCCGAAGTAGAGGCCCTCACTGGGCGCAAGTGACTGCTGCTGCAGACGGGTGCTGAACAAGATTTTGTGTAGTTTTCCAACAGCCACTACAAGGGAACCTAGCTGAATCACAGCACTCATTTGCAGCAGGCCAAAGTTCAACTTCAATCTGCAGCACCTGTTGAATTTTAAGTAGTCAGACGTGTATCGTATATTGTTTCAGCACAGCTAATGGCATAGGAATTATTTGTAAAATAACCGGAAGGACAATACAAAATCTAGCTGAAAATGTAATCTACACCTAAGGTTCTGACTTTCTCAGTAGTCATGCTGGTAAATAAACCTTTGCAAATAACTGCACCAGCAGCTGTCTTCCCAAATATTAATTAACATCTGTACAGCTGATGGCGCTGCATAAGATCTTTTTTTCCAAGTTCAATTGATAATGATCTTTTGGGTGCACTTAGGATGTTCTTCCATGGTGTATAAGGTTGCTTTAATCTGTTTGAGGAGCTGGCTAATTTTAAGCATTCTTCAGGGAGGATGTTAGATAATGCAATGGTTTAATGCCACAATTTGCTGATCTAGCCAAGCTCTGTTGCTGCTAGAATAAGAAAAGGCAAATTAATGTAAGGAAAGAAGAGTATACCTGGTTTGGTTCCGGATGATTTAATATTTTTTAAAAGCTATTTCAGAGACAGGCTCCAAGCTTGTAAGGAAATACTAAATGTGTCATTTCCAGAAACATGTCAGCTATGTAATTGAATAACATCAAATGTATTCATCATGCACACCTAGACACACCTAGAAAAGGCATCTGCTCCCTATGTTCTGGACAGAAAAGCATTACTTAAAAAAAAAAACAAACAAAAAACCCAAACCAAAAAAACCCCAAAAACCCAAAACCCAAAACCACCAAAACCATAAAGCACAAAGATTGGCGTCAAAACTTAATATTGTCTTTTATGGTGCCAAATATGCATCATACACTACTGGCCCCTAGAGTTATAAAAGTGTAAGCTACCACCAGAATTACGCTAAGTATCTCCAGCTGGTTCTATTCTGCCATGAATATGGCACTTCAAGGATTTCACAAGATTTGTTTTCTTAACTTGTCTCACTTTAATAAAATATCCAGAAGTACATTTGATATTTTTGAAAATATTTTCTTTTCAATTATCTTCACCCACAAACACATGAAACATTTGAAAATCTGATAGTCCAATTTTTTTTATTGGTTACAACAAGGTTACACAGTAGTTTTAGAGCCCAACCAAACAAAATGAACAAGTATAGCTCCTTTGATAGCAAGAAAAGCTGGGAGATGTTTCTTATAATAAAATCATAGAATCGTAGAATCATAACAGTCAGGTTTGGAAGGGACCACATAGATCACATAGTTCCAACCCCACTGCCATTTCTTGCTGATGCACTGTGACACAAGTAGAAGTGGCCCAAACCCAGAAAGTGTTTATGAGACCAAATATCAAGTGATCATATTCTTGGTTAGTGGCTTTCATATATGAATTGCTTGCTTTTGCTATAGCCTGGGTGATGTCTTCAAGATTAAAGTAGTGAGGGAATTAAAAAAAACAACAAACCAACCACACACACACAAAAAAAAAACCCACAAAAAAACCCCCCCAACCAACCAATCAACTGAAACAGCAACAACAAACCAACTCAAAAACCCCCAAATAAAACACACAAGAGAGAGAGGTAGTGGAGATACAGGATATAAGCTTGAAAACTTGCATGTACTAAAACCTCTCCTCTCCTCTCGTTATGGTTACCATATTACAATGTATGTTAACAAGAATACAAGGTAATAATTATGATGTTTATTCTGCCTTTATGTCTTCATTCTCAAAGTGACAAAGAAATATATGATTCAAAATGCTCTGTTTAAAAGATATCTGTCAGTTCTACCTAATCATTGTGCTTTCCTAATTAGGGAATTATAGCATTACTGTGCTAATCAAGGTCCACAGAAATAGAATTTCTCCTAATAAGGATGAAATTCATCTTACATGTTATTGACTGTCTAAAGCTTAGATATCTTTGTTAGCTACGTTTTTGGTTACTCTTACTGCTGACAGAGAGAGGCACCTGCAGGGCACAGTTCATCCCAGTGTCTTGGGTACGTATATGTTTCTAACAAGAGGGATTCTTTGCACAGCCTGATTTTCCTGCAATTACAAAGGCCAAAGTAAGCAAGTTCTTGCATCAAAGACCTTATGAGTCAAACGCTCTGTGCTTATGAGTCATTACAGCTACAGGATCAATGGGAAGTATGGTTTTAATGAAAACAGTGTACAATAGTAGACAGATTTAAGGTCCCACTCCTAACATTAGGCACCCTATTTTGAAAGTGTTGTCTTTAGCCTTTTGCTTTCTGTTTAATTTCTGGTTTAATGCTACATATACCTACACTGAAGAAGTGCTGTGAAATTTAACTTTTGTAACGCTTTTTGAGATCTTTAGATAAAAGCTACTGTTAAAGAAGCATTTGAATCTGGGTTACAAGTGAATGGTAATGAGGCTGATATAGAAATTATTAAATGGTTTATTATATAAGGAAAATTTCCCCAAACTTTTCTATAATTGAAACACACAGAGATGCTGTTTTGCACTTGGTAAAACTAATTTTGCAGAATGTATATATATATAATCAGATTAATTTCAATGATTTTAGGAAAGGTTTTAGGAAATCTAAATAACTGAAGAGTCTTGCAGCATAAACTGACGCTTAAAGGTTAAACATAAATTTTCACAAACTTCAGAAAAGAGAATCGGATTTACTCACTGGTTAGAGTCTCAATATTTGTGATCCAAAAATATATGTAGAGGCATAAATGAGAAAAAAATACAGTCTCAACAACGTGGTGCCCTTCCAAGTGGTGATGATATGGTAGGGCTTGCTGCTTGCGTAGCTTAAATTGAGCATGTTGTCTGAGAAGATCCATGCAAGCGAGGCAAATCCTCTGTGGCTCTCAGGAGGTCATCAGAGTTGTCAGCCACCTGGGTGAAGCAGGATCCAGGTTTGCTGCCTGGAACAGTCTGATCGGGTGCAGTGCACGGCAAAGGGGTCTGCCCTCGCACTGGAGCAGGAGGCCAGGAGGTCCCGATGTAGCAGGCTGTTGCTAGGCTGTCGTTAGGTCATCACCTAGACTCAGACGGAGTCAAACGGACTCAGGCTTGCCTGAGCTCAAGTGGGAAGCTTCTCTCAGAGCAGGGCAAGGAGCTTCAGACCCTTGGCTCAGTGCCAAAGACGGGTGGGGTCAGGTCTGCCATTCGTGGGGGAGGCGAGTCCCCAGCTACGCCCGGTGCTAAGCATGGAAAGCAAACAGGTAGCAGACAACACAAAGGCAGCAACAGCAGCAAAAAACCAAGTTGGCTAGGTTTTTAAACATTTTGATCAGTGTCTTTGACCAACAGCAACAGATAAATACACCCCTGGATCCAACCCTATGTTATTTCACCAAAAAAAGGGAGATGCACATGCCTAGCACTGTGACCTGTGTTTACCTAAGAACAAAGCAGGACGGAGAACAAGGGCAAATACTGTATCTGTGTGGTAGACTAAGAGACATCAAGGCTTTTTTTTTGTCTCCTCTCCTGCTTCTTCCATCCCAGGAAGAAGGAGAGAGGCAGAGGGGCAAGGTGGATATTCAAGTAGGTGTTTAGGATATGTCTTTTAGGTATAATTTAGACCTTCCACCACAGGTACTACACTGTATAAATGCGAAGTATTACTACATTTCTAAAGAGACTTATCACAGAAAGGTTTATGGTCAATTAGCATTTTCTTGCCATTTGTGCACCTATATTAAGATCACAAAAAGAACCCCTTATCAGTTTAGTTGATTTCATTTGTATCCATTTTAAAAAGAGTTATTTATAATTGATTTCACTTGAAGACTTAGAGATCATCAAAATGGCCATAAATTATGCTCTACTTAAAAGTTTCTAGCACCCTATGGTTTTAGGGTGCTTTGCTTTAATTGAAATGTGTTTCAACTGCGTATTATAATTAAAAAGTTTCAGGCTCAAAGTATGCATCTTTTTAAATGGCTTAGACAAGTACAGGAAAAAAAAAAAA
>VWZI01013591.1:84620-106306 GCA_013396835.1 Psilopogon haemacephalus | reverse complement strand
CTTCCCTTCCCTTCCCTTCCCTTCCCTTCCCTTCCCTTCCCTTCCCTTCCCTTCGCTAAAATGCGGGAAGGATACTTTTCTCTTGGCAATACAGCAACTTGAGCCATCCTTACAATGTAAAAAAGTCTTGAATGGAGGAAGTTGTTACAAAAAGGCTTTTCTGGGTAAATCAATCATATCTTCAGCTCAAATAAATGTTATTAATTTGCACAAGCCTCAAAAAGGGAAGAGAATTCACTCTGGGAGTGATGAAGAGTTAGATAATGCGTATTTCTTATTTCCAAGTAGTCCTGATATTTAGAAATGCTACATGTGTATGTAGTAATACTCTTTCCTTATTGGTATCTCTGAGGGATGCAGAAGCTACATCAATATAAGGTAATTCATAAAAGAAGACTCTAAACAAAATGCATTTTTGGTGTTTGACAAAAGTGTATTTTGTCTTTGATATATTAGACAAACAATTTTGTCACCAGAAGCCCGCTGAGTTTGAAAGGAGATGGAGTACTAAATCATATATTTTATACCTTTTTTAGTACTCAATAAACGTGCCAATGGAATAGAAACTTGCTTTAATTTGGGAAGAGAGAGGCATCAACAAGAACAAGATCAAGACAAGAAATCCAAACGTTAAAGACTGAAAATCCTGAACATGAGGGAATAAGCCATTAGTTTCAGAACTGCATTTAAGAAAGGAGAAAAGGTGCTAACAGTCTCCACCAAGACAATTTGAAAACAATAAATGTGTTAGACAAATGATGCAATGGAAGACATGGTATTTTATATATTACATTAAAACATCCACAAAATCTTAAATTTTAATCCTTTTACAAAACAATACAGAAAAAAAAAAAAAAAAGAAAACCTACCAGCTGTTCCCTGGCCGAGAAAGCCACAGGAGTCCTTACTTTGTAGTACAGTAAATGGCTAACTTCCCAGGGTACTTTAAGTCCCCTGCAGCCTGCAGTGTCAGCGGAGTTGGTCATTTATGAATCAGTGGGATTTTGTTAAAAGTTTGTTTATCTTTCAATGAAACCACCCACCCTGCAGCTGAATTGTTTGACCTATAAATAGAGGAGCAGTAGATAAAACTCTCCCAGAATGAAACACAAAAATATGGGAAGCAGGAAGGGTGAGAAACTGAAGGTGCAGTTCATCCTATTGACAATGAGATATTAAAGTTGGGAAATACTGTGTTTATGTTGTAGACTGTGGAACAGGCAAACATCCAGGCAAGCATTCCTCACCCACCCTGTGTATGTCCGTGTTTGGATGAGGGGAACTCTAAACAATCTGATCTCATTTCTTAACTTGCTTCCTTCTTCCCATATGAATGAGTTGGGCCAAATCATAAAGGGTAATTTTGCTGAGGCTGTTGAAAATATAGGTGCAAGAGTTTTTACCAAGTGAGTCTTTTGTTGTCTGCATAAAGTGACTGATACTGTTTTGAACTCTAGCAAAGAAAGCTTTATTTCTAACAAGGCAATGTGTTCTAGTGGCCAATCGTGCTCTTTCTGCTTGTTTATTTAAACCAGTGTGCTCCTCGCCGTTCATTTCACACTGCTTGCCTTTCAATTTCACAGTGCCTTCTAGTTGAGTTTGTAAAGTTGCCACTAAGGAGCCCCGCTCTGTGCCTTTCTGTGGAAAGACAACAGGAAATGTTCACAAAATTCACACTCTTTTCCCACTGCAACATATCCTGGCAGATGTGTTAGTTACCATAGCAACAATTAAGACTTTTTTTTTCTTTTTCTTTGCATTTTTTTTTTAATATGAACAATCAGTAGTGGCTGAGACATTTTCAAATAGAACTGTGTCTCAGAATCGAATTATGCAATGTAAAGATCTTCCTGATGATGTATGCTTGCTAATAATTGAAAGGATGTAATATAAGGAATAGTCATCTGTTACTTGAATGATCTGTACATTTTTGTTGCCCCTCAGATAGGCGTTTACATTACATTGGCCTGTTTCTGCTGAGGTAGAATAGGAGAGAAGGAAAGGGAGCAGCCTAGTCCCATATTGATAAATAAGGAAAAATATAACTCTTCAACATCAACACTCTGGAGCATTTATATGAGGCTCAAAAACTCCTCTGTGATAGAAAGGTGGATATATCCATATGGAGCAACACAGACTGTGTCTAAAATTTCATCTATCCCCAGAATCATCTTTAAAAGTCCTTGTGCTATAAAGCTCTTTAACTATACATCAAAGACAGCAATGTAAATTTAGATCACTGTATTAGTCTTTATGAAGTTATTTCATATTTATACCACTGTAAGTAGGAGATGAAATTAAAAGTCATTTCAGTATAAGTTGTTGTTCTGTAAAGATACAATATTAACCAATTCAGGAAGAATTTTAAAAGGAAAGACTGTGAGGTGAGTAAAGAAACCAGGCATGGATCAATGCCTTCTACATGGGTGCAAATACCAAGAAGCTCCTCTCAGATCACACTCATTCAGGGCAGAAAGGACCCCAGGAGGTCTCCAATCCTATCATGTCCCAATTAGTCTAACAATATCTTTGTCCACATCAACATCCTGATTCCTTCTGCCTACTTCCCTGTCTGCCTTAATCTGTGTATAAGTACTCATGGTGGCCTCTTTTGACATGGTTTGTCCTCCATTTCCCCAGGGTGAATTAAAACTGTAATCATTATCCTGTCTCACACCCAGTTTAATGTCCTTCCCAGAAGTTTGGCAAGCCATTGGGTAGGGATGCTCTTCTCACAGTGGTCAGAAAAGTCCTTTCACCAGCACTCCTCATTTCTGAGAGAACTCCAGGCATGGCACCTAAAGAAAAGCTCATTTTCATTTCTTCGTTCTGCTGTTTTGCTTAGAAAAAATTACTTGGTAAAACCGTTTCTTGCCTTGCAGCAGAATTATTGAGAACAACCACAGAGTAATTGTATATGGATAATCCTGTGAGCGCCTGCATAAATAGAAATATGAATCTGTATTGGGATTGTGATGGAGAAGTATAGCCATTAATTAGATGCCACAATTCTTAGTGCCAGGAAGAACAAGGCTTTGCTGAATCCAAAGTGATCCTCGTATTTCCTATAATAACACCGTGTGGCAGAAACACTCTGCTTGTATCCAACTATTAGCTTCTGAAAAAAACCCCAACATCTTTTTTAACCTTTCCAAAACACACTCGCTAACATACTCTAATGTTTGAAAGTATATAAGGTCAGCTGCAACAGTAGCCTTTACATTTAAAACAGATGTGGCTATATACAGCAGTGAAGGAATGTAGAGCTTCACATTTTGTGTAACAAGCATTAGAGCTTTGCATTTTGACACTTGCAGCTTATATACAGTACTCCTTCAGGGTTAGATCTTCAATGTATATTTATAGAAATTATTTTTAAAATTAGTTTGTGCACAGATGTCAGCAAAGGCTGTTGCATAAAGATAACCATTCTAGGCAATTCCTCCCCCTCCCTCCCCCCCCCCCCCACCCCCCCCCATTTTCTTGTTTAGTTGCACTGGAGCAAGGTAGACTGAAGCTCTGAGTACAGTAATATCACCCTGATCGTGCCATCTCATCACTTCTGGGCCAGCTGCACTACAAAAGGAAAAGTGGAGTTGTTCTCTGGCATTTTCTTGCCCATGTGTTGTGTTGGACTGAGGTTAAGTGGGCACTTGGCTTCTTTTATAGTATGTGCCTGAATCCAGAGTATGAATAGCCTCAGAAGAGGCACCAGAGGAAAACCCAGTTATAACCCAAGACTTCATCCTCTTGGAAGTGGAATCTACAATATATTGAAAAGTTCTGAACCATAAAAAAAGGGGACCTGTCTTCTGTTTGCAAATCACAAGAAACCATTTTCAAATCTTTACAAAATCATGGTCACACCACCATCTTCTACAGTGACAATGAAAGATCAATCCTGTCTATTCCAAGCGTGTTTGCTGCAGGAAAAGAAGGACAGTTTGAGCCTTGGAGACCTTGTAGATCTGTATTGTCATGAAGGCTGTCCATGCATAACTTCTCCTCCCTTTGCTGGTTAAAATATTATCAACCAAAGAACAAGTTTGGTCAATATAAACCTCAGAGCAGAACTCTCAATATATCCTGGTGGCACTGTGAACACCTTAGTTTCTCTTATTTGTCTGTGATGCAAAGCAGTTTAGTCTCTTGAGTACTGAGGTGGTTTAAAATCTGATTTATCAACTAGGGTCAGCTCCATATCCTGGTAAAGCACATACCCCTTATCAGTGCAGGGAGGTCAGAGTGGTTTACCAAAACATCCTCATAGCTGTAAGAACAAGACACTTGCTCAGCAACTGAGTCATTTTCTGTTGCAGTGAAAGTTAAAGAGGTGCCTCTTCTCACCTATACATCTGTGAGTCTATCCACTCACTTTGCTCCTTGATAAGTGTCTTCATGATTGTTGACAGGGTCAAAAATAGGCCTATACATATGCTGACTTGCCCAGACATGTTTTTTCCTGCTCTCCTCCCTTCTGTTTTGGGGAGAGGCAACTGCAGGAAAGAGGAGAAAAGACCTGGAGCCACGGAGTCTGAGCACTCTGGCTTACTCAATTTGTTTTTCTCCTGTTTGCATCCCATGGTAAACAAGGTGCACGGACTTGTCTGGGGCCTAGCTTGTGTTAGGCCTATACTCTCTCCAGATATGGGTGTAGCAGACCCGTGGTTTCACCTGAATACAGTAAAGCTTGGCTTACTGTCATGCTGATTGGATAAGCTATAATGTTCAAAGGCCCAGCCAATCTCAGGCCTTTATATATAAACAGATAAGCAGGTAATACAATGTGCTTTTGCCATTGTTCCATGTTTTGCCATTATTCAATGATAAGGCCTTATTATATATAGAAATATAAGCTATAGTCCAGCCTGGAACTGCTTCGAGTTTCTCAGGAGCAACTTGAATTGTTTTCATTGATAGCTGCATACAATGGCCAGTGTGTCACACCTGCTGAGACTGCATTGCAAGGTATCCTGCCTGCATCTCCTGAGATGAGGCACACAAATTGTTGAAAGCCAGAACCAGGTCAGAAAGCCTCTGCATCCCCCCTTTCTCCCAGCAGCCTGTGGAGCCGGGAAAGGAACTCCGAAGTCTCAGCAGCCAGATCGGCCAAAAAGGCAACAGACAGGATTCTTGGCAAGTGTTTTAGGTACCATCAATTTATTGCTAGCCTTGCAAGTTCTGAAATAATATTTGTGAGTAAATACCTGAAGCTTTTGTCATTACTTAGCCTTCTGTCTAAGCAGAAAGAGCCCTGAGTCCATCTAGTGGCCAAGCAAGTAACTAACCCCAAGAAACCTCTTCCAGTTATTTTATTTCAATTGAATTTAATAATTTATATATATATTGATAGTTAATACTAGATCTTGATATCGTTTATGTAATACATTCCATGACCGTTGTAATCGAACCAGTTTATTATTAAAATTAGTGGTCAGGGGTGGAAAAGTTTGAATATAAAAATTAATAAACAATGTTAATTTTGGAAAAAATAATCTCACATTAATCAAACCCCATACCACCACAATGATATCAACCTATAAATTCATACTGGTGTTCAAAATGATGTAACCATCTCTGAAAACACATAGAAAGGGCTCAGGTTAGCTATTTGGTGGACCTGAAGGGAAAGAAGGTACTCACAATCAAGATGCAGAGAAAATTAATCTCAAGGTGCTTAAGAGCTAGGATATTAGCCTGGGATGCCAAGTCTCCCTAAGAAAAAAGGTCAGTTGTGAGAACTGGACAGTTACGCTATTAATCCCATGCAACTTCTAGGAACAAACTCAGCTGAATAAACAAAATCTACAGTCTAATCATGCCTTTAATGTCTTGGATAAGACATTCTAGTACAAAGTGTTAAGTGTCCTTAGAACCAAGTCAGTTCTCTTTCTGTGAAGTGGCCTGGAAGTGACTGCTAAAATTTACAGGATTGATTTCTGGCTACTTTATTAATGGCAGACAAACTTATTTTGTGTTTAAAGATCACTAGGTCTGTTTGGGTTCCTTTGTGTGCATCTGTTAGGATTAATCCATAGAAATGAAGATAAGTAGAATAGTGCAAAGGAGATGAGCAATTAAATATGCTAAGATAAGTTGAGGGTGTATAATTGTTAGGTGGTTCTTAAAATCTTTTAAGGAAAGTTAGTTGAAATCTTAAAAAAGAAAGAATGAAGACAAGAGAGCAAAGCAAGTGAAGCAAAGAAACAGGAAAAATAGGGTCTGAGTATCACTTAATCTATTCTTGTGCCTCTGTGGCAGTAGGACTGAAAGAATAAAAGTAAATGTCAGATCAGTTACACAGATTTTTGTCTATCAATGCAAGCATTTTTCTGGGCTTCATTACCATATCATCATAACAGTTTCCTGTCTAACTATTTATCTTCAGAACACCTCTCTGAGGTAGGGCAGTGCTATTATTTCTATTATATAGCTGGAGTGAGGCTCAGGTAATGAAGCGGATTCTTAGCTAGCATAAATTGTCACAGCTCCATTAACTCTGATATCAGAGGACTTGATGAAGTTTAGGATCTGACACTAAATGAATCTCTTTTCCCTGGAAGTCAGAAACAGAGTGAAGAAGCAAGCCTCCAGGTTTTCCAAGCTCTTAACTACTGCTCTACCCAGAAGACCATCCTACCTCTGTTTAGATAATCTGTGATCTTTGGGTCAAGCTATGCCAGCTTTATTTCTGCAAGAAAAGTCAATGGAGTCTACATGGTATTATTCACATAAAGCCTGCAGGACACAGCTTATTGGGTGGTAGAGACCATGCATTACAGAAATGCTGAAAGTATAGGTACACACCATGCACGCCTACATATCTGATGTTAAGAGAATCAAAAGAATGAAGCTTGCATGGAGCTGTCAAGCAGCAGTCAGTGTGGGATGGAAAATATAAGGAGTACAAAGAAGTGTGCAAACACACAGGGATTCTAATGAGGAATTAAAACACAATGTACTCAGAAAGCCTGAATAACAGCATACAAATTATTTACTTTCCTCAAGCCTAATTCAGACAAATCAACAAGGCAAGAAAACTGAAAGGAGAAAAAGTGGCAAGCTGTGTTTCTCGCAATACAGGTGTCTCAACTCTAATGAGTCTACAGGATTCGAGCCGGTATCATGAGTATCACCGGGAGTGATTATAGCTTGTAAAAGCAGACCAGAAAGAGATGAGACATATCTGTGTGTGTCTTGGGCTGTAATTAAAGCCATAAGCCATCGGCAGCAAAGAGGCCAGCTGCAGCATATCAAACCTTTTCTACCCTAGTGTTAAAAATAGATTGTGGCACAATAATAATAAAAAAATCGTGTACCCAAAATAATTCCAATTAAAAAAAAAAAATAATTGCACATTTGATTACTATAATTGATTTCTCATCTAGATATGAATAAATGACCCAGGCTAAATGCCAGTTCCTTGCAAAGAATTTCATTTAAGCTTCAGTGAATTGAAAGGCTCAACCAGACTCAACATTTCCAACTTCCTAGCAAGTAGCAGAAAATCTACCTGACAGTTGCCATGGAAACACGAACAGGAAGAGCTAACCATCAGCCTATAAATCCACAGAGAAACCTTTCTTAATTGGAAGGCCTTTAACCCACACATTTTTCTCATAGCTGCAGAGCTTATTTCTAAAGAGATTATTAAATTCCTCAATTGACTTATGAAGGATGCTTCCCACTATATTACTGTGCTCTGGGTTGCTCATTCTTTATATCTGTTTCCAAAATTACAAAGCAGAGCAAGGATGATAAAAGTTAACACAGATGTTTCAATGAAAAATCTGTATGATGTTCTGAAAATAACTTTAGTGGAAAGACTCTCCCAAACAAAAAACAAACTAACAAACAAAGCAAAACTATCCAAATCAAAGCAAAGCAAAACAAACAAACAAACAACAAAAAAAAGATGAAGCAGAAACCTCACCAAAACCCAGCAGTCCCAGAATTGTCATTAAAGTGATGAGATAGCACAACATTCTTTGCTCTCAGTTCTAGGAAAGACTGGGGGATGGAGGTTTCTTTTTTTTTTGTTATTTTGTTGTGGTTTTGTGAGTTGTGTTGTTGTTTTTTAATGGAAAAAATCACTGGAGAAATATAGCGGGAAATAGCAGAGGAATCATTGTTTAAGTCTACAAATTAGTTTATGAATTAACTAGGAATAAGTCTAGATAACTACACTCGAGCACAAATGCATGCAAATGTTCTCAACCCAGCAGTATATGTGCAATATAGTTTTATTTACAAAGGGTTGATTATACGTATGTTTTTTTCAATATTTCAAAGAGTTCATCAAAGTTGTGGTGATAGAACTGGTAGAAGAAACCCTTTCTCCACATTATGGAGTTTCCCTACTTGTTTTCTATATTGTCATTTTCCTAAGAAAGACTTGCTGAAATCTTTTTAAGTCTCATATCTAGTTTGAGCTGAGACCTCATGGTGTTCATGTCATCTCCCTCCATGAAATCCAAGTGCCACCACAGAGAGTTTCATAAAGCGCCTGCCTGTTCACATTGTGCAACTCCCTATGCTCAGCCTCATGCTTTTCCCATTTGAGTGGATGCTGTGGTACAAGAAGCAGCCACGACTACAGCACCCAGCCTGGTTTTGCTTTTGACTAGGCAGCTTGAATACAGTCAAGCTGTGTGGTTACACATCTCAGAGCAAACCATGCATGTACCCAATGCCGTGGCCAAGATAATATTTTATAGTCTGAATTGCAGGCTACCAGCATTTGGCATGTAAATAAAGCAGTTTAAAGTAGGTGTGGGTTTGCTTAAACACACACTTGGTATGGTCACAATCAATATTTCAGTACATGAAGCCTGTAAACAATTTCCATTTTAAAATCTTCAAGAAGTTCAACAGTCTTATGCTATTGCATGCATTTTTCTTCTCCTATCCTCTCATTATTAGTGGGACACTGATTAGATGTAGGTCCAGACAGTGTTTATTTTGTTTACTTTTTTACAGGTAGTCAAAGATTTATTTTACTTGGTTAAGTGAGAAGTTTCATTCTTTTCCCTACATTATACCACATTTTGATTTTTTCATTCCTAGTATCCAAATTTTGAGGAGAATAGGGAAAAAAATTGACTTGATAATCTTAAAGGTCTTTTCCAGCCTAAGTTACTCTATGATTCTGTGCATCAAGGACTTATTCCTACTGCAGTCAATGGGAGCACAATTGATTCTGATGATTTCAATGGAATTAGGATTCTGCTCAATTCCTGCTTGGAAAAAGGTAGAGGAGAGCTGACAGGTGGAGAAAAGACTCTCTTTCTTTCTTTCTTTCTTTCTTTCTTTCTTTCTTTCTTTCTTTCTTTCTTTCTTTCTTTCTTTCTTTCTTTCTTTTCAAAGCCTGTCTCAAATTTGGATAGAACATCTAGTTCTTTTTCCTCCAGAAGTATGCTTCTGCCCGAAATGTTGTAGAAATGTGATAAAGCTAGGAGTCATGGATGCTCTTTCAACATAGCTCCCATTCCAAAAGTACTAGTGTAGCACTAGACCCAACACCATCTCAGACTAAAATGTGGATATTTACCACCCCCTCACTCTCCACCCCTCAAACAGAACAAGAGATATCTACTTTGAAGCCTGAAATTCTGAAAGGTCCCACTATCAGCACCATCAGAAGAGAAAGAAAGTGAGGTCAGACCTGGAATAAACTTATGCTTCTGCACTTACTGAGTAGATTCAGTTTCTCAATGAGATGACTTTAGTCCATGAGCTTTCATGTAACTCTCACATTTAACTCCCTTATCTGGTGCAAGCCTTTTTGTGGAAATCCTTCGCTTTGGGGACACATTATTTTCTCCAGGAGAGGGCTTGTACCCTCATACTGTTGAAATTTATAAGGCTTGTCAGCATCTATATGTTAGATAAACATTGCTGCTTTAAGTAAGTTTAAACTAACAGTGAACTCTCACTTTCCTGCACCCTGGAATAAAAACTGAGTTGCCCAGGAATTCTACAAGAAACATGGATGCTGATGGCTACTGACAGAGCAGAATCTCCTCCAGTGAGAACTAGGCAAGCAATACATCTCCTTGTCAAATCACCCTAGTTTTAATTTCCCTAATCCTCCTCTTATCTTCTTCTAGTTCTCAGCCTCATTGACCATCCATAACAACTATTTGTGAGCAACTTGTATAGCAGATGAACAGCCACATGGGTCTGCTTGATCAAAAAANAAAAGAAAAAAAGAAGCTGCTTATTTAAATTTGTGGCATGCAAAGTGTTGCCTGTATTTTTTTTTTCTGTGATAAAGCTTTAAAATATTACCCAGTTTCACTACCTGCCCTAAATGAAACCCTAAACACTTCACATGGTGTTACCATATTCCTTACATGAACAGGACTGACAGAATTTATTTTCTAGTGCCAAGTAACACTGCATAAACACTTTGGAGTAAATTAACATAATGAACACTATATTCTATTGCCCGAATTATTGTTTTCTTCCCCTCCCCGTATCATTGTTATTATTAGAATTGTTTTCTGAGTGTGAGACAATCTCTCGAGGGACAAGCTTGTTTTACTTAACAACTGCTTCTCCAAGTCCATCAGGCTGGCAATGGCAAGCCTATGATTAGCTTAATAAAAGTTATGAGAAAATGATAGAGTGAACGGAAAATATTAAAGGTGCTGAGAAATAAAAATATAATTGGCCAGCTCTACTCCAGTGCTGACAGCTAGAAAGCATCTGCTCCCTGCAGCATCCTAAAGTGTTTGCAAAGTCTGCAGATTTCCACAGAAAAATCCACAGCCATGTAGTCTCCATGCCTACAGGGATTTGCAATACCCTGGAGAGATTTTAAGGGATTTTTAAAGTGACTTAACTTTTATTTTTATTGCCTTTTTTTTCCCCTCTAGCTGTCTGTCTTGTTCTCAAATCTGGGTGGCATGTTCAGCATATTGCTGTTTTTTATTGCTTTCTGCACACCTGTTTTCTGTGGTATAGGATACAGAGACTTCACAAATCTTAGAGAGAAAAAGATTTCTCTTCCAAAGAGCTTGCCTGCAAAGGGCCAGACTCCCAGGCCATCTAACATCTTGGAGATATTCATTCCTATCTATGTAGGCTGTGGGAGGGTCTTGATATTTCTTAGGAGATTCTTAGGCTATCTTCTAGACACCATTAACAGTGAATTATTTAACTTGCAGATGTTACTGAAAGATAAAAATGTCCATGCACTCCTTCTGACCACATATGTTTACTTGGCTTATATCCACCTCTGCAGCACTTGTGCTGTCAAGATCTTCTCTAGACAATTTAAAGAAAATTTAATTTACAATCCAAACTATGGTGGTAATTTCCATTTTGTCATGGATTGGTAAGGAACACTAGACAAATTCTTTTTTTCTCTGTAAACATGAAGAATACCCTGTGTTGGATGCAGTTTGATGGTAAGGTCTGAAAATTCACTGTCTGCTCTCTTTTTCTTCCTCCAGGCCTGAGCTGCTGGCAGAAATTCTTTCACAGCAGAACATGAGACACATCACAAATACAGAAAACCACCAACTTGGAGGTCTCTAAATGCAGCTCAGAACCTATCACTGAATCATCTGAGAAAGGAATCCCACTAATTTTTCAGGATTAGATAGCTTGGTGTTCTTGATTGTAGGTGCATTGGACATTGTCCTCAGGAAGGGTTTGGACTGGATCACACTACAATGGCCAAGCTGTATAAGTGGAGTATTAACTCTCCCTAAAGCTTCACCTAGAAGAAATCATTGCAGTCCTAAGTCTACCTTGATTCATCCACTAAGAATAGAATCACTGGATGAATCTTGTGTAATGTTATGGTGGGTTGATCTTAGCTGGATGCCAGCTGTCCATCAAAAGCACAAAGCTCCCCTCCTTAGATGGACAGGGAAGAGAACATATAATGAAGGGCAATGGGCAATATATATATATATAAAATGAAGGATAATGGGCAATTAAACCAACTCTTTAGAGCTCGACTTGACTGCCGATTTCTCTACCTCCTCCTTGACAACTGGCACAGGGTGACAGGAAATAGGGCTTGTGGTCAGTTCATCACACATTTTCTCTGCTGCTCCTTCTTCCCTACACATTAACTCTGCTCTAGAGTGGGATCCCTTCCACAGGGCGTAGTTTTCCACAAGCTACTTTAATATGGGTCCTTCCTACAAGCTGTAGTTCTTCACTAATGGCTTTAGAATGGATCTCTTCCACAGGGTGCAGTCCTTCAGGAACAGATAGCTCCAGTCTGGGTTGCCCACAAAGTCACAAGTCCTGCCAGGAGACTTCTGTAGCACAAGTTCTCTGTGGAGTCATGAATGCATCCACTCAAAGATGTGTGCTCTGATGTGTGTGGGGAGGTCCTCCATGGGCTATAGGTGGATATTTGCTCCACCATTACCCTCCATGGGCTTCAAGGGGAGAGTCTGCCTCACCATGCCTTCATCACATGCTGCATCACCTGAACAACTTCCTCTCTCTCTTTCTTCATTGATGTTGGTGTCTACAGATTTATTTCTTTCACATTTTTTCCCCTGAGTATTTAGTCATGTTGTCATATTTCAATAGCAATCAGTGGTTGGAATAGAGTTTATATTCTTGCATAAAAATAAGAACATGGGAAGGGTTTACAGTGGCAGTTGAAAGAGAGAGAGAGAGAGAGAGAGAAAGAAAGAAAGAAAGAAAGAAAAAGAAAGGAAAGGAAAGAAGGAAAAGAAAGAAAGGAAGAGAGAAAGAAAAAAGAGAGAAGGAAAGAAAGAAAACATTTAAAAACAAGAAGATTGAAGAGCAATGAGATATATGTAGTGGCAATTGTCCATGATAGCTAATTTTGGTTTCCTCCTGCTAAATACTTGGCCGGATCTCTATCACTTCTTGCAAGGAAAAGAGGTTGTTATCTACTGGCACTAATTACAATAATTTTCCTCCTGGCTACTGTTTGAATAGTAATCCTAGATATTCACATTTTTATTGCCTGACAGGTGACTTCTGCAATGAATTTACATTTCATACTCTGCTCCTCAGCTATAGTTCAGACTTGTTTGATATTTTCAGTGTCATTTAATATATCTTGCTGTAAATTCCAAGAAACTACAGAAAGGCCTCTGGACTTGGTCTTTAAATATTTCTTTCCTATAAAGAATGTCAGACACAAAGCTCAGGGTGAAAAGGAGCAAGGAGGCAGAGCAATTTTTCCAGAGCAAATTTTTAGAATCATTGAACAGTTTGGGTTTGAAGGGACCTTTAAAGGTTATCTAGTCTAACCTCTCACAGTTAGCTGGGACATCTTTAACTAGATGGTTTCTCAGAGCCCTGGCAACTTTGAATGTTTCCAGGGATTGGACTTCTACCACCTATCTGGGCAACCTCTGTCTGTGTTTCACCAGTCTTCTTGTGAAAAATTTCTTACTTAAATCTAGCCTAAAGCTGCTGTGTTTTTGTTTTAAACCACTACCCTTTATCTTTCTAACAGGCCCCTTCGAAAGCTGCAACAAGGTGTCTCTTGAGCCTTCTCTTCTTCAGGCTGAACAGCTCTACTCTCTTAACCTTTCCTAATAGAAGAGATATTCCACCTCTGATCACTTTGTGACCCTCCTCTGAACTTGCTCAAACAGGTCCATGCTGAGGACTCCAGAGCTGGACATGGTATTTCAGGTGGGGTCTTACCAGAGTGGAGTAAACAATATAAAAGCTTGGTTCACAACAAGATAATTTAAAAGCGGGTAACATAAAGAAACATTAGATATTAATAAGGAAATAATCAGTCAGGAGAGGGGAGATGGACCATGAGAACAGAAATGTTTGAGATCAGTAATAATTTCATGTTAGAAAATTTAGTCGGGCTTTTAAAGTCAAAGTTCAACAAAATGCACCAAACCCAGCATATATAGGAGAACAACATGAACTCTGAACATTTTTTCCCAAAGATACAAAAGATAATCCTAAGGTGTAAAATGCTCCATCATGTGAGGACATAAGTAGGAGGAAGAAATGTAAAAAAGCTGTTTAGTCCTTTTGAAGCTCTATAGCATTCCTCCATTTTATTACCAGGTTTTTTAATACTTTCAAGTGATCCATCTAAGGAAATCAATGGTTATTGACAAGCTCTGTAATTACATTTACAAGCCAAGATTCCTAGTCCTCTGCCACTTTTTAAAAATGATTACATGCCTTTTAACCTCTTTTGCTAATGATCATCAATGCATGAATCTGAGCCAAAAATCACAATGCTCACTCCCATTTCTGCATAAAAAAAGAAGACAGAGAATTAGGATCCTTGCAGCATTATCCTGAAGGAAGAGCCGATGAATAGCACTGAGTGGAAAAACCAGCTGGTTGTCACAAACCTTTCTTCCAAATTCATGCTGAAATTGCTGTGTGGGTTTGGCTGGGATGTATGAGTTTGAACTAAATTCAGAAATCAATCCTAGGAAGAGGTGATCTTTTTGTCTAATAAATCTGCCTGTGTTTGGAGTAAATATCCAATAGGAGGGAAAACAATCCAGAATAAAATTTTCACACATTTTCAGCCACCCAGAATACTGCTTGAAGGACCCGATCTGTATTTCTTTGACATGTTATCTCTGCTGTCTTCATTGGAGTCATTTTGTGTTGCATGAAACACTTTAAATAGCTCCTTAAATAATGAAAAATAAGATACTAGTTTGGTGATTAGGGCACTAAGCCAGAAGTTGGGAGAAGTTTTCCAGTTTCTATTCCATTAAATATTCTAATTTCATGGACAAAATGGTACAGCTTCTACAGATACATACCCAGTACATCAGAGTTAATGGCAAGGTTAAAATATGCTGTAGATATAGTGTGAAACCTTATAAGAAGTGGGAGTTGATACCTCTGACAGCTCCTGAAAGCTTTGGCTACTCTGCATTTTTCAAACTTGATGATAAAATTTACTGGGAAATTGAGTCGTCATCAACTTCTAGAATCTCTTGCAGTGGGATTGAGTTCACCCTTAGCAAATTCGCAGATGGCACCAAGCTGAATGGTGAAGTCAATATGCCAGAGGGACTGGATGTCATCCAGAGGGACCTGGACAAGCTAGGGAAGTGGCCTTAGGTGAACCTCATGAGTTTCAATAAGACCAAGTGCAAAGCGCTGCACATGAATGTGAACAATTCTCATTATCAATACAGGCTGGGTACTGGTGAGACTGAGAGCAGCCCTGTGGAAAAGTTCTTGGACATATCGGTGAACAAAATCTGAGTGTGAGCCAACAATGTGCACTTGCAGCCCAGAAGGCAAATTCGCATCCTGGGCTTCATCAAAAGAAGCATAATCAGCAGGCCAAGACAGGTGATTCTACCACTCTGCTCCGGTGAGACCTCACCTGGAGTACTGTGTCTATTTCTGGGACCATCTACACAAGAAAGATGTGAATGCGATGGAGCAGGTCAAGAGGAGGGTCACAAAAATGATCAGGCTGAAGCATCTTTCCTATGAAGACAGGCTGAAATAGTTGGGGCTGCTCAACCTGGAGACAAGAAGTCTGCAAGGAGATTTTATAACGGAATCACAGAATTAACCAGGTTGGAAAAGACTTCTAGGATCATTGAGTCCAACTTATTGACCTAACCCTTATAATTAACTAAACCATTAATTAAACACCTCCAGGGATGGTGACTCCATCACCTCCCCAGGCAGCCCATTCCAATGTCAGTCACTCTTGCTGTGAAGAACTTCTTCCCAACATCCAGCCTGAACCTGCCCTGGTGCAGTTTGAGACTGTGTCCTCTTGTTCTGTCACTGGATGCCTGGCAGAAGAGACCAACACTCACCTTGCTACAACCTCCTTTCAGGTAGTTGTAGAGAGCAATAAAGGTCTGCCCTGAGCCTCCTCTTCTCCAGGCTGAACAACCCCAGCTACTCCTCATAGCACTTGTGCACCAGCCCCCTCACCAGCCTTGTTGCCCTTCTCTGGACACATTCAAGCCCCTCAATATCTTTCTTAAACTGAGCTTCAGAACAGAGTACTCCAAGTTGTGGCCTAACCAGTGCTGAGTACAGGGGCAGAATGACCTCCCTGGTTCTGCTGGCCACGCTATTCCTGATACAGGCCAGGATGTCATTGACCTTCTTGGCCATCTGAGCACACTTCTGGCTCATGTTCAAGCAGCTGTCGATCAGTAGCCCCAGGTCCCTCTCTGCCTGGCTGCTCTCCAGCCATGCTGTCCCCAGCCTGTAGTGTTGCATGGGGTTGTTATGGCCAAAGTGAAGAACGTGGCACTTGGACTTATTCAAACTCATGGCGTTGGACTGCGTCCATCTGTCCAGCCTGTCCAGGTCCCTCTGAAGAGCCCTCCTACCCTCTAACAGATTGACACATGCTACCAACCTGGTGTCATCTGCAAACTTACTGATGGTGGACTGAATATACTCATCCAGATCATCAATGAAGATATTAACAGGACTGGGCCCAGCAGTGATCCCTGGGGCACACCACTAGTGTGGCCCTTCCAGCACCTGAAAGGGGCCTGCAGGAAAGCTGGGGAGAGACTTTTTACAAGTGCATGTAGCACTATAATAAGGGGTAATGGCTCGAAATTAGAGAAAGATATATTTAGATTGGACATTAGGAAGAGGTTCTTCACTATGGTGGAACACTTGAACAGGGTTCTCAGGGAGGCGGTGAAGGCCCTGTTTCTGGAGATGTTCAAGGTCATTCTTGAGGGGCTCTGAGAAACCTGATCTAGTTGGGAATGTCCCTTCTTACTGCAAAGGGGTTGAACGAGATGACCTGTAAAGGTCCAGTGCATCATATGATTCTGAGAGTCTATAAAAATGTGTGCGTGAGAACTTTTTTTGCATTGTTCTCAGGTAAGGTGGCTTGCTACTGATCGTTGACATTCTGAAACCTATTAATTTCACTTAAAAGTAACAAATACACTGAGATTCAAGTGCTTCAGGTCTGAGTCAATGGAAAGAGTGAGGCCCATGCAAGAGATGATCGGAATACCATTTACTACAAGAAAGCCTTCCTGCACTACCTAGCAGCTGTTACTAAAGCTCTTTCTGCTTGTAACTCTTCCTACCTGTTTTAGATTAGAAAGTAGTTGTAAAACCATAGAGAGGAAAACTGCTCTGAGGGGATAGAGAATACCAGGGGGGAGGAGGTATAGGATATCATAGTTTGCTATCCCATTCCTTATCCTGTATTTTCCCTATATAAGAAGCTGACCTTCTGGGCATTGCTCTCTTTCTCTTCTGTCTTGCTTCTTGCTCTACTCTCTTAACTTTGTTTGGGTTTGCTGTGTGGGAGGTAGGCCTAGCTGGTGGGAGAGAGAATTTTCTCACTGCCCAGCAAGGCCTGTTTTGGGTCTGGCCCAGCAGGGACTGTGCCTTTGCCAGGTTGTATATATCCTTTTCTCTTACTACTTTTTTTTGTATTTTTATCTGCTTTTGTAAATATTATTTCCATTTAACTTCCAATTCTGTGCAAGTGTTGTTATTTTACTCCATTGGGGTGAATTCCACATTCTGTCTGAAGTAGACCAGCTTAAAACCAGTACACTACCTAAGAGCATGTTGCTCACTTTGCAAACTACTGATGCCACTAGCCACAAGTGAAGCTATTGCAGAGTAAGAGAAATAAAGGATTACATGCTTTTGTTTTCATTAGGTTTTCTGCAGGCTTTTCCAAAGCCAAATTCTAGAGACAGGTTGGTTTTGCTTTCTTTTGTTTTCCTAAAGGAAGTATTGTTGTATTTTTAAACATACGAAATAGCTTCAAATAAATATTAAATGTCTGAGAGAGAATCCAAAATGGTTTCCTGAGGCCAGAGGAATACAAAGGTAAGTTCGGTATCTGAAACTTTCCCCTTCACAACCAGTATGTGCTGCCAATAACTCACAGGTGGCCACAGTCCATAAGCAGGTGTAAGAAATAAAATGTGACATGCTTGATAGCTTTGAGATGTGCAAGCCTAACTGTGTGTGCCTATACATTTGGCAAGCATACTTGTCTTCTCAGAGATCTGGAAGACTGAGAAGAAATCCACCTCTATGTAATCCCAAAAAGAAATATGCTGTCATAGGGTGTGCTCTGAGGACTCTGCAACTAAACTCTCAGTCTTTCGCAAGTAAGTATTTTCTGCTCTTTTCCCCCTTTTTTTTGTGAGTGACAAGGGAAATATGCTAGAGAGATAAGCAGAGGTTAGCAGCATGCTCTAATACTTGAACACATAGTAAGTAGAGGCAGATGCAAAAAGCAATAGTAAGAAGGGGTGACTGAAAAAGAAAATTATAGGAGACCAAGGGAGACCTTTGAAATCAGTGGACATCTTACTCCTCACTGTAGTGAGTGCAAAATTTAGCCTCAAATTTGTTGGTGGAGTAAGTTCCTCATTTAACATAATTAAAGCTGCTATGGCAAGCTTTGCTTTTAAGCTATGTTCTTTTTCTAGACTTGTTGCCTCCTTCGTGTCTTTGTTTTTCTCCCCCCACCAGTTCACAAGGACAAATTTACTTGGGTTACTTTCAACATGGAAAAGCTTACAGACTTCTTAATGCATCTTGCTTGAGATGGAATCCTTCACTTTATGTTCACATGCAAGAGCAGGTTTGTGCTCTGCATGCTTACACCACTACCTCTTTAACATCTGCAATACATTCCTCATTAAATATTTCTTAGCTACTGATGAAATCCTGTTTGTTGTGAAAGAGAGCCTTCTGCTGTGCCTGTAGCAAGGTTTGCATATGTGGCTTCTATATGGAGACTAAAGATGATCATAAATATTGTCTTGGATGCTATGTATTTAGTATAAAATGGTGCATTTAGCTTAAATTTACTCTACCTACAACTGGATGAGTACATGAAAGCTGCCTATTGAAAATTATTCCTGCCTAAGATAAGACTTGTACCAAAATTAGATTTTGACTCAGAAAATGTGTTGAGGACCTTGTCAAAATCATGCCAGAGACTGTGCTGAGAACTTAATGGAAGGGTGGCATTTGGGCTGTGAATGCTTATGTCTTGCACAGTGTCCTGTTCACTTGCTTGCTACAGATATATCCAGAGCATATCTGTCTGTCATACAGAACTACTTAAAATAAATTATATTCTTTTACTTTGCATTGCTGATAACAGCAAGAAGAGCTGGAAATCTAACCATATTCTTCCCCATTGCCTGCTCCTCCCCCACAGGTCATCAGACACTGCAGTGACTTGGGGAAACAATCATAAAATAAGTTAAAAATAAAAGACTATCCGGACTGCACTAAACTGGAATGTTTTAATGGAAAGAATTCAAGCCAAAACTAGACTTCATCTTATGTGCAAAATTATGTTGCCTGAAAATTGGAAATGCCACTATTTCAACAGTTCTGTTTTTTTTTTTTTTTTTAATGTTATGCTATCTGGTCAAAGCTGAAGACCATCTCAAATGCAAGTTAAATGTTAATGCTTTTTTCCTTTTTGTACATTAGCTTTCTGAGCACTTACAGAGTAGGTATATTTCTTTACATTTCACTGATATGTTGAGCCATTTCAGACAGGAATAAAATTAATTAAGAACTTCACGTACTTATATAGACTGGTTTATTTTACACACATGGCCAGGATAAAGAAGAGATGGAATACCAATATTGTGAGTCTGTATTTTGCTCGCTAGTTTTTGTAGTAGGGTATGTACTTATTCCTTCATAAACTTCACTCTAGTTAGGAGAAAATAATTTATTCCAGATTGGATGTGAGTCTTTGTGTCATGTTATGTCATATTCTCCTTTAGATGTATTGTATCTCATTGAAATCCTCCATTCTATTGACCTCTTGCATTTCCTTCTTAGAATCATAGTATCACTTCAGTTAGAAAAAAAACTTTCATGATCATTGAGTCTAGCCATTTTCAAGTCTAACAAATCTGGTGCTAAACCAAGTCCCTCAGCACTATATATATGCATCTTTTAAATTTCTGCAGGGATTGGAATTCAACTGTCTCCTAGGAAGCCTATTCCAGTGTTTGACAGTCCTTTCAGTGAAGAAATTTCTCCTAATATCCAATCTAAACCTCTTCTGGTGCAACTTGAAGACATTGCTTCTCGTCCCATCACTTGTTACTAGGGAGAGCACTCACCTTGATACAGCTTCATTTCAGGTAGTGGAAAAAAAGCAATAAGGTCTCCCCTCAGTCTGCTCTTCTCCAGACTGAACAATCCCAGTTGTCTCAGCTGCTTCTCATAAGGCCTGCTCTTCAGTCCCTTCACCACCTTCACTGACCTCCTGTGGACCCATTCCAGGGTCTCTTTTCTAGATGTAAATCTGGATAGCCAACACCACACATTGTCCCTCTTTTATTAGGAACACCAACTCACATCCCTATTAGACCTATCACAATCACTTCCTCTCTCCCTCTCTCCATCCCTCCTTTCTTCATGTTGGACTGGATTTGATTTACACGTTGCAAAGCTATCTGTATGATGAGCCAGTATGGTGTTTGCCAGCTTCAGCATGAGATCTGTTTAGAATTTTGTTTTTTTGCTGTGTCTGTGGACAGTAAATATGCCTGCTCTTTTTTAATGGAAATAATCTTCATACTGTACCATCCATATTCATCCCATATCACATTATTTAACAAACTGTGAATAATTGGGAACTAAACATAAATACATAAAGGATCATGGTCATCCAGGTAGCTGCTAATAAGGACAGGTTTGAAGTAATCACATACAAATTTAATTTTAATGTGGCTGTTGTATTTCCAGAAAGGTGTCTCAATGTTAATTAAACAATTTGCCCCACATTATTTTTTTCAGAAAAGTGTAATTGTTTTCAATTCCTGTCTTTAATCACAAGCACAGACTTTTTGGTCAGTAAAAGAATGTTTGATTTTGCTAGCATCATGCTCTGCATTTAAAATTATGTTTTAAATATCTTTGCTATGTCTCAGTATAATCAAAATGATGTTCTGTATTTCAGAGAGTCGCTCTTCTGCTTAGATAGCCTCATAAATAGAAAAAAAACCACAAAAATTACTAAACAAACCTAAAACTCTCAGAGATTTGCTTACCTATGCTATTTCTTTGTATTTTCATTTCACAGCAGCATTTTCTTTCTAAATAGAAAACAAAGGCATGGAAATAGCGTTGAAAGCTATTTCTTGCATCTTCTATAGATCCTTCAGCAAAATCCAGATGTAAGACAGACTCAAGAATTATCAGTTTTGATATAAGAAGGTCAGCCAGTTTAAACTCATGTCACAATTTTCCAGACTTAACTGATGGTCAGTACCCTTTACAATATAACACAGCTGAAGCACAGTTCTGCACTTTGTGTTTGATTACTTCACACAGCATTATGTTCAAAGAATGTTACTCTAAATAAATATTCAAATGTAGAGATGATTTATCACAGTTGTTTAATCGGCATTTCTCATGTTTAATTAGCTTCACATTTAAGCAAAACACAGGTCCCAGTTCTAGCCTTAAATCAAATATCACTATCTTGCACAGTTTTACCATGACTCATACAAATTATTTTTAACAGCACAAGAGTTGGAATCAAGAGACTGTAAGAGAAATGCAGTCTCTTTTCTTGTTTTGCTTGTTTGTTTTATTATTTTATTTTACTCTGATTTTCTATTATAATGACTATTTGTGACTTGAATTTTGATAGATGAAATGTTGATTTGTTTAGGTTTATATTTTTGTATTTTTAAAAATTATATATATTTTTCCCCCTT
>VWZI01013591.1:51762-75163 GCA_013396835.1 Psilopogon haemacephalus | reverse complement strand
TCTCCATCTGCCTTAGCAGAGCCTTGAGGAGGATCTGCTCCATGATCTTGCCAGGCACAGAGGTGAGGCTGACTGGTCTGTAGTTCCCAGGGTCGTCCTTTCTTCCCTTCTTGAGGATAGGTATTATATTTGCCTTTTTCCAGTCAGCAGGAACTTCACCAGTCTGCCATGACCTTTCAAATACAATGGACAACGGTTTGGCAACTTCATCTGCCAGTTCCTTCAGGACCTGTGGGTGGATCTCATCAGGCCCTATGGACTTGTGCACATTCAGGTTCTATAGGTGCTCACGAACATGATCTTCAATTACAGTGGGCAGGTCTTCCCTCCCCCAGACCTTACTTTTGCCCTCTAGAGTTTGGACATCGTGGCTGGAGCACTTGCTGCTGAAGACTGAGGCAAAGAAGTCATTGAGCACCTCAGCCTTATCCATGTCCCCTGTCGCCAGCTCATCTGAGACTTGTTCCACTTACAGGTGTGCTGAGTGACTCTGAATAAGTTATGTTTTCTCTTTTGGTCACGATTTCCCATTTGTAGAGTGGAGCTGATGATACTTTATTACCTGTATTTGAGATTCACGGTGTTACTATGTGTTATTACCTCTATCAGAAGTTATTCTATCTCAGTTATCTGTAGGGAATGTACTATAACATTTAAATATACTTCATTACTTAAACTTATTCCTCTATCAGCAGTCAGAATACCTCCCCAGGACACGTTCATATCCATCCGGGCTTGAGAATGTCCTGCTGTTCTCATGAAGCCTACAGATTTTCCCTCATGTGGTTTTGTCCTAGGCTAACCAACCCTCTCATGTTTAACTCTCTCCCAGTAGTACAAGACACAGTATATGAAAAGGGCAAATCCCCATAGGCAGTTTGGATACAACCACTCCCATTTGGAAGGTGAAATATATATATGGTGTGTGAGGATCATGCTAACTCTAATAACAGAAAGTGTTCCGTGACCTGTTTTATTCATATGTATAGACACAAACACAACAGATATCAAGGTCACAGTGATGTCCCTGAAAACCTCACCTGCTTCCTCAGTGCACTTGTGGCTGAAGGAGTGGCAGATGTAACACACTGGTGCTTCTGTGCTGCTCAGCACAGGAACCTAAATAGCTTAATTCCATTATCAAGTGTTAGGATATGCCAAAAGAATGCTCAAAAAAATATTGGAAACCAAGAAACATGAGTGCTCCCTTTGTCCAGAGTCCCCTCTATTCTTTAAGCAGGGGAGCAGGTTCTTAATGCCAGGCTTCAAGCAAGAGATTGTTTACCTAATTAAAAAACAAAGTGAAATCAGCTGAAAAAGAAAGTGGACTCAGCAGACTCAGAGTTAGAGGCTAAAGGTGGTTTGAGTCACGGAGAAGTTCAGTGGTTTGCCTTGGGCCACTGAGGGAAGTGGCATTAGATCCATGATTAGAAATCACAAGTTGTTCTCATACACTTCTAAGCTCAGATCACTGAAGTTTACCATCTGGACATGCGTTGATAACTATTTGGGGCTGTCTATCATTCCTATCCATCTCTAAAATAAACTCCTATCCTCTTACAATTTAATCTAATTCCAAGCAAATACTAGTTTGTTTATATGTAGTTTCTTGCACTGCTAATTTTTTTAGAAAAAGAAATATTTCAGGATTAATGTGGTGTCACAGCCCCTGGAACCACATAACCATTTCTTTATTTTGAACCAAAACCCAAAAGTGGTTTAGTGCAAAATGATTGAGAAATAGACACAACAAGTTATGTGCAGCTTGTTATTGAAGTAGCTTTTTTTGAAAGATGGGTAGGAAGTGGAGAGAAGTGAGATAGGAAACTTCTGTACTGCAGCAATGTAGCACAGAGCAGCCGCAAAAAAAAAGCCCACTATGAATAGAGTACACAACTGCAACATAAAATAAGCTTTGCTACCTCAAAACACTCTCCATAGTAACATAACATTTTTATTCCCATTACCACTGTTCAGGGCTTCTCAGTTCCAAAACAACATAACAAACACACATGAAAAAAGATCTTTGGACCCAGTTTCTCAGGCCTTTTGTTCTAGTTTTGTTTGAGGGTGAAACATGTTTGCCTCTCAGAAGCACAGGCATGGGCAACCTTTCATCATTCAACATTTACCAGAACCCTCATTTCCCAAATGTGCTGATAGGATTTTTCTCTTATAGTCTTTACTTTATGGCTTATGGACTGGTGGATGTTCCAGATGGACAACGAGGGTATACATCAGTTCATAACTTCATGAAATGTAGGCATCTGAAGCAAACCCAAGCAAGCTTTACAATTAGCATGTTAATCATAAAAAATATTTGATTTGTGTGATTCAGTTCATCTCATGATGTAAATGTATATTCTACACTCACAGAAAGGATATTATGCAGAACACAGAACTATCAAACTTGAAAAATCATATGTGAGTGCTCAGCACAACATGACTCGATGTGATATATTGATGGCTTCTGTCAGGATCTCCTCACACTAGAGAAATAGCCAGTGGCAGCCTGGCAAATATAACAACATAACTGTCTCCCTGAGAAAGAGGAGAGGATGCAGCTGGAGAAATCACTGAGTTTGCAGTTCTCCATTATCTTATCTGACTGATGGATGCTTTGATATCTGTTCTGGCTAAGAAAGGTATAGCAGACATAGACATATATTGCTCATTTAGGCACATGCACAGACACGTGCAAGTATATATATATATATACTGTGTCAATAAATGCAGGTATATAAGCCCCAGATCAAGCTAGGAATCTCAGTGCAGCAAGTGCTTGAGCATTTACTTAAAATCCATTGCAGTATAAAGCTGTTATTAAGAGTTTTCCAAAATGATAGCTAGTAGCATATACCATTATCACTGTGATCAGTATTCCTATTGATTTCAATAAGCTGTAGGTGGGTCCCTTGATATCAGTATTCCAGATCTACCTCTAGAGATGGCTTTGCAGAAACAAAGCTCAAGAATTTCTTCTCTCCCACAGCTCTCAAGAGATAAATACAGCCAATCACTGGATCAGAAACACTGACACATAATTTTCTTTTAATAATTTCAGTGAACTAAAGCATTTTATGAGTCAGAAAAGTTGTGTGAAAAAAGGTAAAAAGCCCAGTCCCACATATATATTCATGCTTCAAGCAGAACATTTTTCAAACAGTTAAAACATTTTATAAAATTGCTCTTATTGTTCCAACATTTTACATCCTCATGAACTATTATATTTTGTGTGGGGGAAATAAGAAAAGATAAAAACAAGTCAAACATTTTCCCATTTATACTTTACCTAGCTTGATTTAAAATGGATTTACTTTGCACGTAGTTTGAGCACTTAGAATATTTGTAATGCCATAAAGATGCTCTGTGATAGAAGAATGATATGTAGCTGCTTGTCTGTGACAACACGTTAGTAATTCTTCAAGGTATCGCTACATGTCTTAATGCTACATTCTTTAGCAACAGTCCCTCAGAGGGTGTTTACAGTGTAGGTACCTAAGTCAGGAGATTTGTATACTTTGGCTCTCTTCAAACTTACTGGGGTGAGAAAGCCTTCTCCAGAGAGCAGTTCAGAGAAGAAAGGTAGTTTAAGTGCCCTGAATGCGCTAGTGAAATCATTCACAGCAAAAACATTACAGAATATTCTGAATTGCAGCAGTTATTTGAAGGATTGGAGTGTGGAATTGAAGCACACAAAGGTGAGATAAAACTTTCTTCTTATTTCTGGACTAAATCTCTGCTTCTCTTGAGAATGCCACAGAGTCTTTAATGCTTGTGTGCAATACTGACATTCTTAGCTTTTAACGAAGTTCTTTTAAGGACTAAATATTGTCTGTGAAGTGTTTTGTAAAGTTAAAGCACTGCGGCACAGGATGATAAACTCACGATTCAAGTAAAATGTCTCTATCTCAGAATATCCACTCCAATATGACAAAGGGCAGAACTGAAGTTGTCTGAATCTTATTTGAACCTCTAGTTGCAATGTGTTATGTGAAGCTGCAGCTTTATCTGATGCTTCATCTTTCTTTAGAGAAAATGTTTATCCATTGCCTACTACCAACTGCATACTGATACATTTTGAGGGACATGTCCCATTTTTTACAAGGAAGAAAAAAATGCTTTTGTCCAACAGCATTTATTTGTGAGTGGTAGAACTGTTGTCAGCTTGGAAATTCAGAAAATCTCACTCTGGTACAAATGGAAATCAAGACAGGACTGTAAGCTCTTTGTAGGAATGTGTGGAACTAGAGTCCACAAAATTTAGCATAAATGCTCTCCTACTTATATTCACATAAAGAAAATTAGAATGTCATAAATCACAAGAAGAAATGTAGTGAGAATCTAAAGCAGGTTATGAATTCAGTGGCATTTGTGTAATGTCCTAAGATCTACAGAGTCTCACTGTTATAAGCCCTTTGTAATGCTTAGTCCATGTCTTTATGAATATCCTAAATTTTTTTTTTTTTTGTTTACATATGGTGGTGGTTTCCATGCATAAGAATTTTTACTATATAAATAACAAAATGGAGAGGTTGTAATGAAAGTTTTAAGTACAGTCTAAATGAAGAAAATAATCTATAAATCACACATTTAAATAAATAAATAAAGAACCCACCCAGAAAAAGCCCCCTAAAGCTCCTTAAAATCAAACCATGAATGATGGTTCAGATCAAAAAACTGCTACCTGATGAATCTACACAATAGAAGGAAAAACTGGATATATTTCTGAATGGAAAGCATACTCAAATGCTTTAGAAAATGTTGCTAAATCAAGTACATCTCCCTTTGAACCATATAGCAACATCTGAAACAATGTAATATAGCAAATTACATGTATCATCTTCTGATTGAAACACATCACCTAGTAAAATAACAATCAATCTGTGCATAAGAAATGTGTCTCTTCTCCTAATAAAGGAAACACAGAGCATGGTAAAGCTGATGCAGCGTTTACAGAATTACACATGGTGAGGAATGAACTCATTTTACCAGCTACTGAATGCGAAACATGAAGTACCGAAACTGATACAGTCCATCAGACACATCAGCTTTCAGGGAAGTGGCAATCATAGGGGTAAGGTGAAGCTGCTGTCAGAAAACATTTAGGTCAACAGCTGCTCTCAGTAACAGCCATTTGCTACAGATGATGGCAAAGGTTCAGGAATGGGGCATGACTGCCAAGATCCCAAACATCTGGAGTTTGATATTCATGGCTGTGTCTTTGCTGTAGAGGGAGAGGTGTGGAAGGATCAATTTGAACATGGTTTGGTTTACTGCAGAGAGGCAGAGCAGCCTATTGTATTTTTTAGCTCACTGAAGAGCAATGGTGGGATGAACAACTGTGAGGTTCTAATTTTCCCAAAAAACAGAGAATCATTCAGTTGCATGAGTAACATTTGTGCCACTCACATATAAATGTTGCCTTTTTCCATATAGTTTGAAATTTATATATAAACATGAATATGTATATGTACACATACATATATACAGACATATATATATACACACGTGTACATAAAATAAATCAAAAAACCTCTCAACACGTACTTAATTTTGTGTTCTCCAAATATCATGGAGAACTGTGATGTTTCACTCCATCAAACTGAATGCAAAACAGTTTTCTACTTTTGGTTTCTGGAAAGAAACCAGAGGCTTTGTAGCTGTTGCCAAGCAGGAAGTCACATGCCTATGCTGAACAACAGCAAAGACATCCTGTCAGGCAAAGCCATCCTTCCTCTTTTCATATGGTACATCTGAATAGAGAAAAAAAAAAAAAAAAGAGTATTCTGGGGCTAGTTTCATTCCATATGTCACTCAATGGCTAGCTCTGTTGAACTTTGAGGTAACTGTTAACTTTTACTTCTTGAAACATAATGTGTGTGTAAAATAGGTTGGTCACATGAACCAATTAACTCAGGCTACTTTTCCTCCTCCCTCTGACAAGTGGTGATTTAAGGAGATAGTTAAGTGTAAGTCAAAGTCTATCAGGAAATCTCTCTGAAGTCATTGACCACTTGACTGATCAATAAAGTTGGAATATCACTTGCTAAAAGACAAACCTCTGCATCCCAAATTAGGAAGAGGAGAGGCTCCAGCAAAAGTGCAAGTTGTCTGTGCGATGAGCTGACATAGGTCTGTCCCCTAGGCTTCTATTTAAGACCAATATTGTGTGTTTCATCAAAGTAAATTAAGAGTAATTCCAGTGAAGTGGGGGATGCTGAAGGGAAGTGATAACCTTGAATTAATTTACATTTAAAGAAAGACCTGAAGGAGAGAAAGCAAAGTTGCTCAATTGAGCAAGAAAGGCATCTTTTAATAGAGTTTTGGGTTTTTTTTTTTTTTTATTTCCAACAACAGCATAATTAGAGTTCTGGTATATGTCACATTAAGCTAGAAGTCTCAGGTAAAAGACACCTTATCCTGTATATAGAAAAAGAAACACAACTGGGAGAGAACCTGATCCTTTCATAAACACAGAAAATTCCTTTAAGGGCTGTGGATCCAGCTGTGGATAATGATGCAGTGTGTTCTTAGTCTCAAAACCTCATCACTGTTCCCAAATCCTGGCAATGTTCAGTAGAGGCAAAACTTTTATGAAGCTAAAATACAGGATTGCAGGAGACTTTCAGTATCTCCAATTGCTTGACAAATAAAGAATGAGTCACCTACCTCTTGTGATTTTGGTTCTTTTTTTTTTTTGGTAGAAATTCGTGAATAATGGGAAATTCCAGCTGCTACTAATTTTCTGGCACAGTTTTTGTTTTTTGAAGTAGTTAGACACCAAAGCAAGCTGCTAAAATGTCTTTGAAATACTAGACTTCAGGTTTGTTTTAGGCACACCCACTGGCCCAGTGACTGGGGGAGGCGCACTTCTTAACGAGACTGAGAACTTCAATATTTCAGTCTGCCTCCTGGTCTTCTTCTCACTTGGGACAAATGCACCATGTGCAGAGCATATTTATTCTGCCAGCTCTTCTGCTCTCTGAGTGCATGGAAGTCGAAGGACTGGAAACATAGGTCTGGCCCCTATCTCTATTCTTTTTTTCAGGAATGTACAAAGTAGGCAGGAGGAGAGAAGTAATGGCTTTCGTTCAGGTAAGTGAAATACCACCTAGATAAGGAGGAAGGTCTCATTGCAATTCAGTCTTCTTGATGGGTATCCAAGGATTACCCAGCACCTTCTAGGACTAAGCCCAGAGAGAATACCATGGGTTGAAGCAAAGCAAATGAATGAGGAGGATTATATATTTCCATTTAACTGAGAGCTAGGCAGATCCTCTGCAACACAGAAATGGATTTACAACTTTTAACGAGCTGCACTCTGTAAAAATAAAATGACTTCAAACACAGCATTAAAGATTTTCTCAGAAAAGCTCTAATGTAAATTTTATATGGAGCACACTACTGTACGTGCATTTGTTATTTGCATTTGTTATTTTATTAAAAAGTATAGCCTAATCAGAATTGCCTAGTCCTGGGGAGAAAGCGAATGGGATTAAATATGAAATAACAGTTGGTTCAGGATTCCAACCCACTCAGGAGGCTTCTGAAATGTTCTGTCATTTCCTGGAGACTTATGTATTAGAAGTGTCTGCCCCATCATAATCACTTAACATGCTTTAAAAAGCACATAAACACAAGAGAGGGGTTTCATTATGGCATATGGGAATGAGATTCTTCTCAGCATTGGTCCAATTTTACTTGCATTATAGTCAAATACTAAATTTCCCATGGATTTCAGAAGGAGTTGAGCCCTTAAAAAAAAAAAATCAAAACAAAAACCAAACCCACAAAAACCTTCAAACAAACAAGTGGAAAAGAAACCAAAACAAACTAAAACCAAACAATAAAACAGGCAACCTGCAATAAATACAGATTTCCAACAAGCTAGGGTCAAGATCTAGTTTCTAAACAGTGTCATAATGTATGTCCCATCAGAAGAATTTTTTTCAGTGGCAAAAAAAGGAGAGAAAGATTCAAATGGACAGTTTGCCTTCCCAAAACTGGTCCAGGAAGCTTTTTTTTTTCTTCTTTTTTTTCATTTTTCTCCTTTCAACAGCTCTAATTTTTAAGCAATTGTATTAGTTTTTTATTGCCTCTCTCACTCTTTCTCCCATTTATCTCTTCATGGACCCACACAGAGGACATCTAAATCTCAGCACAAGCCTGATAGTATCCTGTCCTCTTTAATATATGTTTCTGTGGAGGGAATAATTAGAAGCTATTAATGGCTAGTGACTAAATGCTGCAAGAGACTCTCTTTGTAGTATGTAATTGTACTGGAAAACACAGTTTAACAGATGAACATTGCAGAATCATCCTGAATGTAACAGAAGAGGCATCATCTCAGTCTGCCAGTGAGACAGTGGTCAGGTCTAAGGCTTGAGGTTTCCTCGCTGGCAGAGGTAGATGGAAACAGAGCCAATGGTTAGATCCCATGGCTTAGGTATCTTGTAGCCAGAACTATGTCAAATAATTTTTAACTGAGACTAGATTTCAGTTCTGTATAACATCCATTTTCTCTAAGACATCTGGGTTTAATGTGCTGCATCAAGCTTTTGGCACCACCATACTGAAATTATACTTTATGGTGTCAAAACCCCACTGGATCCTATGACTTCTCACTTAACACAAAATTATATACAGTAATTCTTGTGCTAAACCTAATCAATGGCTTCTGGATGAGCTTGAGAAGATATTTCAGAAAGATAGTGGTGTTTTATTACAAAGTTTTCAAATGGAAGGAAGGCCAGCACTTTTCTAATTCAGTAATTCTGATAGTTAATTATCTTCCTGTTAAAACCTTGCCCTATCTCATTTGGCTCTACTTTGCTTCCATTCCTAGCCCTGGAATTTTGATGTGCTAAAGTTGCACTTGCAGAAAGTCATGCAGTCAAAGCTCTTAGTTTAGCACTACTGTTTGAAGCCCAAGTGTTGCTGTTTACTCTGCAAATGGAAACCTCTGATCAGGATCTTAGTTGGTAGGAAATGTTGGAAAACATGATATTTGGAAATTTTCTGTTGCTCACTGGAGGCTGAAAAACAGATACAGAATGAAGGACATCCTGTTCAACCTCACAAAGACAACAGTGAGCACCAGCTGGCTGAGAAAGGAAAGTTAAAATTGCATACATAAAAGGACTGTAATTTGTGTTGGAAATCTGAAATCTGATTAGACAAGGAACTAGAGGAAAATGCCTGCTTCCTTTGTTTTTCTAAATGTAACTAAAAGCAATTAAAATCATGCCCTGGTTGTGCATTTAACATTTGGAGTTTATGTTAATTACCTTTTCCTGAACAAACTAAACCAGAATGCATTGACATGGNAAAAAAAAAAAAAAAAAAAAAAAAAAGGCAATTATTTCTTTCTACAATGACTGTAAAATAAGAGAAAAACTTAGTGGAGAAAATATGGGCATTTCCCTGGCGCAAACCAATTGAATGATTGGATTTATATATAGATGGAGAAAAATAAAGATGATACCAGTATTGAGTCTGCATCTATAAAATATTTCAGAATGAAATCCAGCACATCATGTACTAGAGACCAAATATCCTGCCACAAATGAACAATTTCTGTTTTGTTCAAGGTGTGGTGCACCTGACAGCTAATGTCCAATAAGATGGAGAATGTTCCTGAGGGACTATCCTACATATTTTGAAATCTTTCACTTTCCTTCAGTAAAATGGTCCTACTAGTCATATTACTAAGAACTGCTGTATTTGAGAGTGGTAAAAATTATTTTTTTGTGCTTAGGAGATATTTTGAGATATAAGACCTTGGAAATACAGTCACTGCTTTTTGAGACCTTTTCTCATTAACAGGAAAATAAAGTGTATTTCTTCCTCATACAGATACTAGATGGATGCTTTTGCAATGCTCAGATTTTACAGTGGCCACCTGTCTGGGAAAAGAGACAGAATTTGGAGTCATCAGGCACAATAATCTTTGGAAATGAAATAAATGTTTTCATTTATTATTTGTGTGGCAACAACAGCTGGATGTTGTGATAAGGGACCTACTACATGATGAGCTGTAAGCAGTGTAATGGGAAAACTGTCCATCCCTTTACAGAGTTTGTTTCCTGGATTTAGAGATGAAAGACAACTGGTGGATTTGGAAAGCATGGAGAAGTATGAAAGACCAGCAAAATGTCTAATACAGTAAGTAGAGATCACAGTCAAAGCTGCAGAAATCTATTTTGGAGCTTGCTTGGGAAGCTGTTCCCTCCCATATTTCCACGGTCCTTTTGACAGGCCATCTACAGCAGAGCGTAGAAGTATGGTGGCTACGTGAAGTTTGCATGGTCCTGCTTTGCTACAGTAAATTGTGTGCAGGCTTGTACAGATATTTGTACAGGTGTTTGCAGACAGACCTGTGGTTATTCTGCATAGGCTATGGGTGCCCACATATATGTAAGTTTCAGTTTGAAGGTGCTGCCATTCTGATTGATGTGCTCCACTGATGACACAAACCTGGTGCACTGATAAAGTTAAGCAGCTTTTAGATGAGACCTTTCTCATCTGTTGGCATGCCATGGAGCTGCAGGATGTGTGTCTGCAGAAGGCTGTGTGACCTTACCATGCCAGCAAACTTCTATAGCAGATATGAGCTTGCTATAGAAAGCAAAGCTTGGGATGATTGGAAAACAAACAACCATATCAAACCAACCAATGGAAAACAAACAAACAAACCAACCCAAACAAAACAAAACTCCAACAACAACCAAACCAAATACAAACTAAAAAAACCCCCTCCCCCCCAGAAAATGTGTCCTACACTTGTTAATTAAAAGTAGTACTTATTTTGTTGTAATTTTCAAGTAGCTTCTGTTTTATGCTCGGCTGAGCTGTGGATTCAGATGGCTTTGACATGTAGTTGAAATGCACAATGTACAATGCAAAAAGGTTAAAGGACCTTTCCTAGCAAAATGCTCAAGAGCCCTTCAACTGCTGCTTGGTTGTCTTTTATTTCTTACTTATTACACATTGTGTTACTACTGCCTGCTCTGTATTCATTTGAACCTTCATCATGCAGGTTCTATTTCTGCCCTTTTACTTGGATTTAGTTGATAAATCTAAAGAACCAGCAGTCTGGGAGAGCTAAAGTGCAACCGCAAACTGTTGAGAGTAAATGGCAGTGTGCAGCACTTTGGGCTGGGGCAATGAGAGTTCACTGTAACATAGCATAAATTGATAGAAAGGTGTTGGCAGTTTACCATTGCTATGACAGCTTCTATGAAAGTATTTTTCTAGGTGCAAGACACTTAATGAAATGCCCTGACCTGTGCCATGTAGGAGATTGGATTAGATAAATGTAACAATGCTTGAAGAATTAGTCTATGAACTATGGATATTGCCATTAGCATCTCAAAGAATTATAAAAAAAAATAAAAAGCAAATTATAAATCTCTGTAACAGGGTACTCTATTATCTAATTTAACCAGTTTATGTTGAATTACATACATTTCTCATTTTAGGTTTAGACAAACCAGTCTTTGATATGTGAATGAAGTTGGTGAAACAAAATGGATCACCTCAAATGAAAACTGGCATAGAAAAGTAATAATTATCAACAAGCCATATTTCTTTAACAGCTTAGACAGTTGGACTCTATGATCTTAAAGGTCTTCTCCAACTAAAATGATTCTATGATTCACTGGGGTAAATTATTCTTGCTATTGCTGTTTATGGTAGCAATGTTTATGGTAGAATTTTTGGGAAGGCAGTTATTAAAATGTTTTGTATTTAAGGAGTTCAGTCTTAAGAGTAACAAAGTTTTCCTCAAAGTTCCCTGCTGAAGGGAGAGGGACTGTTTACAAGGTCTTGTAATGACTGGATAAGGAGTAATGGTTTTAAACTGGAAGAGAGACTAGATGTTAGGAAGAAATTCTTTACAGTGAGGGTGGTAAGACACTGGAACAGGTTGCCCAGGGAGGTTGTGGATGCTCCCTCCCTGGAGGTGTTCAAGGCTGGATTGGATGAGGCCTTGAATGACATGTTCTAGTGGGAGGTGTCCCTGCCTATGGCAGGGGATTGGAACTGGATGACCTTTGAGGTCACTTCCAACCTAAACCATTCTACGATTCTATTTTTCTTTATCTTTTCTGCACTGATATAAATTAATAAATTTAGGGAGAAGTGGTGTCTATCTGAGAGTTTTATTAATGTTTGAATATTACCTATCGAGTTTATATCTCTATTCTAAAATAAATCTTCAATACCTGGAATATGCAGGATAGCAGTGAAATGAAATTAATTTTGCTGCTAACCCAGTGAGTATATCAATAATATACTGTGTGATTATTTGGGATGTCATTATTAAAATGAATTTTATTAAGATCTTATACTGTCATCTAGTATCTAAGCACCTCCCTCATGTATTCAGAATTAATAGAGAAACGTCTCCTTCAGATTTTTGGAGTTTCATTCTCTTTTTTTTTTCCTTTTCCCTCAAGTGAGGAATGTCTAGTTTCAATTAACTTGGATAACATGGGATCTAAGAATTTTTCTTGTAATGTAAATGCTGCCACTGCAATCTCTTTTGTTGTAGGACTTTTAAAAATCAGGGGTAATATCCTTCTATGTTCTATGCAAGTGGATTTGTTGTATCTTGCAGGATCAAGCCTTAATCTTGTTTGATAAATTAAATTCTTGGTGATTCTGATAGGATTTGAAAGATTCCCACCAGCCTGGGAAAAGCTAAACAACAAACTGCATTTTTTCCAAGGAATGGTTTTTAAAGTGGGCAAAATGTGGCCCAGAAATCAGTAAAATGAAGAGGTCAGACTTGTCAAGCAGTACAGTTTCTTAATCCTTCAATCCCATAATAAAAAAAAAAGTCTTCATTTTCTTCCTGGCTTACATTCAGACCTCTTGAACTTAAAGCAAATAGTGAGTGGTGAAACTTTTCCTGCCATATTGCATAGCTGGCTAATCAGTGCCTATTATATTGTAAAAAGCTCTGCTGATGTTCCTCTTATAATTTTAACCAATAACACACCCACAATCTGACATTGTGCAATTAGCCCGCACTTCCAGAGCCTGCCAGAAACAGCAATAATACTGCATCAGAGAAAGATCATTATCTAAGGCACCTTGCAGACACTAAATATGCACAACTCCACTGAATTTGCAGCTCACAAAGAATAAAGGCACCAGTAACTGTATGGTGTGAAGGCATTCATTTGCATTGTTTCATGGAAAGTCTAGCCTGTCTGGACTTCCCACTAGCAGGCAAGCATTAAAAAAAGAAAAAGAAAAAGAAAAGAAAAAAAAAAGAAAAAGAAAAAGAAAAAGAAAAAGAAAAAGAAAAAGAAAAAGAAAAAGAAAAAGAAAAAAAAGAAAAAGAAAAAGAAAAAGAAAAAAAAGAAAAAGAAAAAGAAAAAGAAAAAAAATAAAAATAAAAATAAAAATAAAAAGAAAAAGAAAAAGAAAAAGAAAAAGAAAAAGAAAAAGAAAAAAAGAAAATGCACCAATGTTTTAATGTTTTGGTCTTTATTCTTTTTTTCCTTGACAAGTGGTGAATCAGTTCATTAGTTTGGTGAAAGTGAAACATCAGTTTCAGCAGAGCTTGGATGGGTTCTCTTGCTGTGAGTTAGCATTATTCAGACCCTGGGCTTCATTTTTACTGCCTTTTCTCATATAAAAGAACATATACTTCCTTTTAGTGCTCACATTTGTGGGAACTACTCTAGGTGAGTCCTGGGAGGAGGACAGTGCTCTCAGATGCTGCAGAACTAGTAAGGGTGGTACTCAGTAAACAAATTTGTTTCTAAGAGAATCCTGCTGTGGTCCAGACGGTTTTATCCCAATATTCAGTGCAGTGCAAATAACAGTCTGAAGCTTTTGTTCCCCAGGTTATATGGCATGCCTTTGCCAGACTGCTCAGACTCCATGACTACCAACCTGAGGATCTCAACACTGAAAAACCCTCTATGGTCCTAAAGTTCTCTGCAATGGTGTGCTACCTTTGAAAAGAAATCACATTGATTTCCACCACTGCAGAGCATAAAACAAGCAAATAAAACTCCTGGCAAAAAATTACTCCAAACTAAAATATCAACACTTTTCCCAACTTGGTTAGTAAATAACTATGGGCTGTTTTACCTGAGAAAGTACCTGCTGCAGTCAGCCCTGGGAAATTCCCTGTGATGGAAACTAGAGTGTCTTGTGGATATTTCTTTGCTATACTGGTTTGGGAAAAAAAAGAGCAAAAGCTAGGGATTATAGATCCATCTACAGCAATAGTTAATTTAACTTACAATAATAGTTAAAAATCTCACAGGAGGAATATATGAAAATTACTGCTTTCCAAGAAGATCTGATAATTATTATTAGTCAGTATACTTACAAGGCACCAGTGTAAAACTGGCACTCAATAAGTACCTATTAAACTATGTTAGAGAACATAATTTTTATGTTTAATGTAAAAACTGCATGAATCATCTGTTCATTTAGCACTGGTTTGAATCTTCAGCTGGTATGAATCAGTCAAAGATCAGCAATAGAACTGGTCAGTTTGCCTAAATCAAGATCTGATTCAGCATTTGCTGCATGAAAACCAGAGTGACATTCCTTTTCTTTTTTTTTTACAGAAATTTAGAGATTTTTCCCTTTTCTGTCACCCATCTGGCAGAACTGTAATTAACAGAAGTTAGAGGCACGATACTGAATATGTCAGACAGTTACACAATCAGGCAAATTTACGACGTAATTAATAGATGTAGAGGACATGGCCTGTTGAAGATCACAGGGACTTGGATACCACAGAAATTCAGATAATTGAGGCAATGCTGTCTTTTTCTAAATAGCACCCTGTTTTATGAAGGATATCCTCCTGTATGTTCTTTACACTAGAATGTGTGACTGTTGGGACAGAAAATACATTAATATAATCAGCATCCAACAACACACAATTGTGACTAGATTTTTAGCATCGTGCTTGTTTCTGCAGGTCAGATAGGAAAAACTTGAGAAGTTATGGCTGCTGAGTTACTGCCCATCAGCTGAAATGTTCTCCATACTCACTTTTGGTTTGGTGTAAAGCATCTAGTATTTTTCAAGTCACCATCAATTTCTGTGCTTCACTTATATATGCAATAACTGTTTCCTGCTGAGTGGTATTTTTCTAACATGGCCAATGTTGACTTAAGGCACTTCAACTTTATGAGCTTGCCTTCCTATGCTCAGTTGTGACATTCTGACTCAAGAGGCAGGCTGCTTTCCTTTAAGGATTTAGGCTGTATTAACTCAATGAGAAGTAAATAGATGTAATTTTGAAACTCCTTTCAAGCTTTGTGACCGTGTGAGTTGTGAGCTGAAGATACTTGTCAGAATTCTATGGCTGTGTATTTTTCATCGGTGGCAGTAATTCCACAATTGCACAAATCATTTAACTGTTTTCTCCTCACCTCATTTATTTATGACAAATCTGAAGGGAAACTTTTAGGTACTGTCCCTGAGATCTTAAATACACCAAGCATGTGGAGAGTGTGCACAAATACATTCATCCATTTGTAAATTTATGCCTCTTTATGTAAGGTCCAATCCTCATTTGTGCATTACATATTATTTTAAAACAATGACTTTCATTAGGGTAAAAGTTATGGGACCTTGCTTGTGTGTTTGGGCTTTGCAAGAAAAGTAAACAAAACAAAAAACTTGAACTATTTATTCTGGAAGAGAATACTGGGGGAAAACAATCTAATTTGTTCAGTTTAATTTAAGGACTACAACAGGAAGAATAAAATTTGAGAGCAGATTTAAGTTTCCTGTAGGGCTCCACCAAGGTCTGATTTGGGCCCTATGAAATCTGACTACCTCTCTATTGAAGAAAATCTCCTGACTTTGAAAACAAAAGGCATATCTAATAATTAAATTTCTGACACATGGATACCTCCATTTAATATTTTAAATTAACATGAAATGAAATCCTGATCAAAGATCAATTTCAAAGTTCATAGGATAGCTATTTTTCTGATGACTTCAGTGTATCTGTATTAGTATATAAAGAAAAAAACACATGGAATAATTGAGGTTAGAAGACCTCTGGGTGTCACCTGGTACAACTCCTCTGCTCAAGCAGGACCACTTGCAGCCATTGTCTCAGAACTGTGTCCAGCCAACTTTCTATTATCTCCAAGGATCTAGACTTCACAACCACACTAGGCATTGTTTCAGATGGGCTGTATCCTTTGGCAGTCTCCTTTCAGATATTTATAGACATTGATAAGATTTCTCTGAGCCCTCTCTTCTTCAGGTCTGAATAGACACAGGTTTCTCAGCCTTTGCAAGATGATGCTCCAGACCTGTAATCATCTTTGTGGCCCTTTACTGGACTCTCTACAGCATAACACAGAAGCGCAGAATGTTAGAAGTTGGAAGGCACCTCTTGAGATTATTTAGTTCAACTGCCCTGCCAAAGCAGGATCACAGCAGGGTGCACATGAACACATTAATGTGGACTTTGAAAGTCTCCAGAGAAGTAGATTCCATTGTAAAGAAGTTTTTCCTCATGTTGTGGTGGAATCTCTTATGTTTCAACTTGTACTTGTTCCTCCTGTGCACCATTGAAAAGAGACTATCACCTTCATATCTGTGTTGGAGGAGGTAATTAATTGATGCAAGATGGTATATTTTCAAAATTAATGTTGTTTATTAATTTTGGTATTAAAATCTCTCACCATCCCCGACCACTAATTTTAATAATAATCAGGTTCTCTTGCAACAGACATGGAAACATTACACAGAGGACTAGTATAGGATCTAGAACATTTAAGAAATAACTAGCAAAAATATAAACATTAATTGAACTGGAAGAGAAGGTTCTTGTGGTCAGTATACCATTTACCCACTAGATGGACTCAGGAAGCTCCTTTCTGCTTATGGCAGAAGGCAATTAGTGAATTACAAGAGGCTTTAAGTATTTACTCACGAAATCTTATTTCCCAACTTGTGGGGCTAGCTACAGCTTCAGACAATACCCAGACACTTGCATGGGGTTCTGTTGGTGTCTTGTCAGCCACTGAGGCTTCTGATTCTTCCCAGACTTCACAGGCTGCTGAAGAAAGAGGGAGACAAATGCTGACTCTATCCTGAATTCTCTGGACGATCTGTGTGTCCCTTCCAGAGCTCCTTGTCTTGGCAGGTGTAGGCAGGGTATCTTGCAATGTGCAGTCTTAGCAGAAGAGTGGCAGGTGTCATGCTAGGTATGCAGGCCTATCACATGGAGGCATTTATGCCTGTTCCTGGTAAACACGAAGCACGCAGTTTCCAGACAGTTCAGGCCTAAAGTATCAGAGCTAACTTATGGCAAGGCATAATGCTGTAGAGCGTGGCAGAATGCAACAAGACAGAACACTGCCAGAAGCAGAGAGCAATGACAGCAAGCAGCAGCAGGCACAAATGCAAGGGCAGAACACGTTGTGTTACCTGATCATCTCTTTTTATCAATGTAGCTTGAGACTAACGGGCCTTTGGACACAGAATAGCCAGTCAGAACTGCAGATAGCCAAGCTTGACCATAGGCTTGCTTTACCCAAATTTGGGAAAACATAGGCCTTGCATGAGGCAGGGACAATCCAAGTGTATGTACCTTGCTTATGACAGGATGTAAACAGGAGCAGAACAAGTCTGGGCAAGCCAGGGTCCATAGACTCAGTGGTTCCAGGTTCTTTGTCCTCTTTCCCATGGTTGCTTCTCCCCACAGCAGGAGGGAGAGAAGAAAAATATGTCTGGGCAAGCCAGGACATGTGTAAGCCTAATGTGGCCTATTTAGGCCTGTCATGACAGTGTCTTTGCCTCTTTTATGCTCAGGAACTGAGAACAGGACGTGGTACTACAGATGTGCCTCAATACTGCTGAGCAGAGTGCAACAAATGCCTCCTTTGACCTGCTGGCAACAGTTTAAGGCAACCCAGGACACCATTAGTCTTCTGCAAGGTCATATTTCTGGTTATTACCCCTCCCCATGTCCACCTTCTTCTTCCGTCAAGCCGATTTCCCAGCATGTATAGGTGCATAGAATTGCAGGTGCACAATTTTACATTTCTCCTTGCTGAACTTCATGAGGTCCCCATCATCCTATTTCTTCAGCCTTCCAATGTCCATCTAGATGTCAGTACAATCCTCTGACTTATTACCCTGTTCTCCTGGTTCTCAATCATCCTTGAATTTGATGAGGGTCCACTCTACTCTAATCTAGATCATTAATGATGTTGAACAAGACTGGACCCAGTGTTGACTCTTGGGGTTCACCAATTCACACAACTTGGAATCCCAGAATAATTCACATTGGAAAATACTTTCAAGATTATTGAGCCCAATAGTAAGTTTAACATTGCTGCCCTGTCCAGTTATATCTTCTCTGTGATTATCCTATGGGACACAGTGCAAAAGGCCTTAGAAGTCTAGGTAAACAATATACATGGCTCTTCCCTCATCTACCAGGTCAAACATTTCACTGCAGAAGTTCATCACATTCATCAAGCATGACTTCCCCTTGGTTAGAGCATGCCAAGAGAAGATGTAGGAGTTCATATCAGGACCTAGAGGAGGTTGCACACTGCTTTACAATGTCCAAACCAGACAACTCTCTAAATGACAAAATTTACTCCCCCGGTTCTCCGGTGATTAGATTGGAATGAGCCTTGTGGACAACGGCTGCTAAACCTGCTGCATACTTGTTTCCAGTCAGCAAAGATGCCTCTTGGAAAAAAAAATCTGAGTTTCTAACACAACTTATTTACTAAAAAATATATTTTTGTAAATGTATAGCAGTAGCATTGTTCATTTTCAGATCTACTTTTAAATTCATGTGCCTGTATAAATGAGGATTTTTAGTATCAAAATACAAAGAAAGAAAACAATGAACTAAAGCAGAAAGAAAAAATAATCCATGCATCTAGTTTCACTTGTAACAAAAACTTGTTCCAGAGCTTACAGAGCCTCCTGGTGCTTTTGGGAATGCACTCTAAGAGAAAAGTCAATCCTCAAAACTTTTTTAAAATCAGTGTCCCAGCACTATGTAAATTACCACTTCTTGCCTTACACTTCCATCTGCAGAATGGGAATTTAACAGCTGCATAAAGCTGCTGCATAGAGAATTAATTGATGTTTGTACAATGCTTTGCAAGGCCAGCATTTTATTGCTACTTATTTGTTTATCTATCAACCCATGTTATTCTTTCATCCCAGTAATAATACTCTACAAATAGTACATCTCTTCAAAGAGGATGAAATGAGGACACTGAGGGTAAAAATGGACTAGCAAAGTGTATGTCTGGAAAACTGCTTCGAGACATTTGCATAAACATACTAAGGGAAAGAAAAAAAAACCCACCAATATAAAACATAGTTCGTTTCTTAAACAGAAAGTCATGTTGACATCTTTTTATTTTCACTTAAACTCCTCTTAATTTAAGAAAAAATGATAAGCAGTTAATAATACAAATAATTAAAAATAGAATAAACAGAATGATGATCAGAAGTAAAATAAAATTGCACTGGTCTCCTTTGGTAGGCTTTGGTAGAGTACAATTCTCTTAACTACTGTGTTTGCAGGTTCAGTGTCTGATCTCCACTAGTTATCTACCTCAACGGAAACAGGAACTTTGAAGGGCCTTTAAGTCCATTTCTTTTATACATATTTTAGTCTGAGAGGTCCTTGAGATAGAGCTTTAGTTTATTAAGAAGAGTGCATTTTTGCCTCATAGAAACCGACCCTGGAGGCAAACTCAAAGGGAAAATGTTGAATATACTCCCTGCTCTCATGTGCTTCTCTGTTTTGCTTTTGAGCCACAGTGGCAGTGTCCCACAATTGGGATCAGTCACATGGATTGTCCTGCAATCACATGGAAACAGACAGTGCTTGTAAGGAACCTGAATTTAATTCAAATTGCCAACATGTTTAATAATGTATATAATAAATTTTCAGGAGTGTAGCAGTCTTTGGTTTGTTTCTGGAATCAGCTAGCTCAATAGTACAGGAGTAAATATACTGTAAATACAGGAATTTGAGTTTTCATTGCTTTTCAATCTCTTCATTATACCATTAGTTTTTCTTTAAGCTTTCTACAACTTTTAAGTTTTTGGATTTTTGGTTTGTTGGCTTTGTTTGTTTGTTTATTTTCNTTTAATTTCTACATGGTTTTTAAAATAGATCATTGTTTTCTGCGGGCATTTGCAACTGTCCCAGTAGAAAAAATGCTACTGTTTCATTTTACTTTGCAACTCTTCCTATCAGTTCAGGGTTGTACTCATATTTAACTATAATAACACAACCAAGGGTTCTACAGGGATGATAGTCTGTTGTGTTCTGTTGTTGCAACAGGATTTAATAATTATCTAGATGCTTTAAACATTTTTTTTTTTGGTCATACATCTGTGCTCTTGTCGGCATTGCTTGCTTCTACCTGCCACCTGCCTGGCCAAGCAATCTATGTCGCTTCTCTAAGTCTGAGATTATTTCCTCCTCCCACATCTGACCAATATTATATGACTTCTAATTTAATTACTACATTAAAATTTGCAATACATTGTATTAATAACTTCAATAAAATTAAAATTGGGTCAAAGGCAATTAACATCTTTGCAACTGTCAGTGGTTCTGATGTACCATGACTGTAAGAACTTAGACCCTGATCCTTAAAGGGTTTGGTAAGAAGGATATGCCTTTTACTAGTTTCAAGGGATTAAGGCTGTTGAATACATCCTTGAATTATTTATTCAGGCTTCACTTCACAGCTCTAACATAGTTTTTAACTGTCTGATAGTTTTAGGAAGAGAAGCATTAATTTTAGACTCACCTCTTCTGACTGTGGAAAATGCCAGGTATTTCCAGGAAAACAACCAGACTGTCAATTGTAATGTGAAAAGTGATGCTGTTAGACTGTGGAGCTATTTAATTTCATTCTTTCTACTCATTCTCTTGTCATTACAAACCTGTGCGCCTACCAAACTATACTTGCAGTGATGTGGAGAGCTAGAAGTTGTTTCATAACTGACAGCCAAAGAGCACCAGAAACTGGGCATCATTTTGTTCTCTCTGAAGAAGACAACAAAAGTCTGCAAGTAATCACCTGTAGTGGATTAAGATTCTTTATGTTGTTTCCCACCAATTATGCAGGATCAAAATAATTTTTTTTCACCCTGTGATTTCTTGAGTTGACTTCACACACAGAACTTACACATGAAAACCAACGTTGCTGCTTCCTTACCACCGTGTTAGATTCCTGCTGAAACTCCAAACTCTCTTTGTTCAGCAAATATAACTACAAGATCTGATTGAAGCACTGCCATGGATGATAAGGGGGTCAGTTTCCTTTTATGTTTTATCTTAGGAAAATGATGAACATTGCAACAATGTAAAAAATAATTTTTCTGAGAACATTATTGTCCTTTACCTGGAAAATACAAGGCCCTACCAGAAATTTCTTGGGTTTTGTATTTCAGCATATAGGTCATGATGTATACAGTAAAGATAAAAAACTGTAGGAGGAAATCAATTTTGTTATCATTTTAAATGTATGTTTCAATACAAGTAAACATATGTTTCTCTTACTCTGTTTTTTTTCTGCACAGTAATGAAGTTTTAGGTAATAAAATGTGTTGCCTGAAGATAAGAAGCACTATCTAAAACACATTTCTGTCAATTAAATTGTCTATTACTTCCATTGAAGCGCTGGCAGACTTTTGATTCGACTGATTTTTAAGAATACTCAAGAACACAAGACGTTGGAATTGGATTGTGCACTGCTAATTTATGATGTTTAACCATAATGGAGATAGCACATAATACTTGGAAAAACGCTTTTTATTATGAATGAGTTCTTAGCATTTAACTTATGCTTTATATAAAGCTGTATCTGCCAGAACCTCCTTTTTTTTTTAGTCTTCTAATACTGTTTGTTTTCTTATTTAGTGTTTTGTCCAAGTAATTAACTATAAAACTTACAATAAAATAGGGCTGAAGACCTATCCTCCCATATAGTAAACTCTCTAATGAGCTCATTATGATGAAGTTCAATCTAATGCTTAAATGGCAATGAACTAAAGATGCATGTGTTTTAAAACAAGTATTTATTTAAACCCACACTGGTGGATAAGTATCCTTGCAAATGTATAACTCATATAATATATTTGCCATAAACCAACCAGCCTATGAATATTAAGTGCCATGGACATTGAACATTGTGCTGTATAGAATGATAGAATCATCAAGGTTGGAAAATGCCTCTAAGATCATCAAGTCTGTCATGAACATTTCAGACAGTTCAAGTAACATGCAAACACTTTAACTCTAGTCTTACATTCTCTTCCATTCTCTTTCAAGATCTTAGGAAGTGTAAAGCAATTGTTGTCTTTGCATTGGTGTGATATTGAAAGGACTGGTCTTCAGTTTATTGGCTGACTGCATGCAACTCTATAGAGTGTGTGAAAGTCTGTACAGTTCAGAAAATGAAGTTAAAAATGTTTGTCTATAGCTGTCTGGCCAAGGAGACTCATCTTCTGAAGATAGTGACATCGCTCACGATGCGTGGTTTCTAGTTGTCTGGGTCAGTCAGTCTTGCCCAGATTAATCTCTCTTAATTTTAGCCATCTGGAAATTAGAAACATAACTCATCTCTTCTAATTGTACATATCTATAAAAAGAAGGTCTGCATCTCAGCTAATCATCATTAGTGGAGTGACATAATATATCAATTCTTCTGTATCTACATTACAAAGAGAGGAATCAAAGGAGCCTCTTCTTTCCATGGGCTATAAAAGAAGTCTTAAAGGTTAGCTCTGCTAAGGACATCTGCATTGGGCGTGTCTGCATTTACTCAGGCCAAGCCCATGCTGAGTATCTGCTCTAAACTGAAGACTCTCCTCCTTTTTGTTTGGCAGACAGGACAGTTTATTTTACACAGGATTTGTTTTAGAATTAATACCAGTTGTAGGGCAGGATGAACTGCTCTTGGAACTGCCTCTTTTTTACCGTGTATGGGAGGAGCCTAGGTAGTTAGCTTGGACTGTATACTTTAAGATGACTATAATTAAATGAAATGAATCTCAGCCTAGAGGACATCTCCTAGGGGCCCAAAATACAATGCATATTTCATGTTTCTGTTGGTGGCAGCAGGTGGCCTTAAGATCAGAAAGATACAATCCCTTCCCTGCCCTCATTTTGCCTATTACAGTAAAAAAATGGGCAGAGCAGGGAGGAAGAGACGGCGGTAGGCAGGGGAATAAGCAGTAAAGATATAAAATTGCTCAGGTCTACTGTGACCACCCTCAGTTGCAGTACAATTGCAGCCTGAGGACTGCAACAAAAGCTGTGAATAGTTGTTCTGTCTCTGTGGTAGCAGATGGTAGGGATTATAGTTCTCTCAAGTGCTGATAGCTTCCCTTGAGC
>VWZI01013591.1:0-46921 GCA_013396835.1 Psilopogon haemacephalus | reverse complement strand
TCACAGTGAGGGTGGTGAGGCACTGGAACAGGTTGCCCAGGGAGGTTGTGTCTGCTCCCTCCCTGGATGTGTTCAAGACCAGGCTCGATGAGGTCTTGAGTGTCCTGATCTAGTGGGAGGTGTCCCTGCCTGTGGCAGGGGGTTGGAACTGGATGATCTTTGAGGTCTCTTCCAACCTAGACCATGATTCTATGATTCTATATTGTCTTATGGTGCACTTTTACCATCATGTGAGGATTATGTGCCAGATCACAATGATCTTCTGTGTTTATGGTCAGCCACAGTTTTACCTTATTGTACTGTTAATTGGAGAACTCAGATAAGAAGTCACCATGATTCTGTCAGAAGAAGAATAGTACAGTTCCCTAAGTCAGTAAGGGAGCAAGTCACTTCTGTATACCGACACTTTAAAACCACTAATTTACTTGGTGGACACCCAAGGGGAGACCAGGAGCATTGCAGCCTTTGTTTGACGTCTATGCATGAGGTAACATCTTTACCAATGAATGCTGTGGAGGGTCTTCTGTCCTCAGCAATATTTATTTTGTTATGCAGGCTGAAGATAAAATTCCCATGATTTTCAGCCATAATTTTCCTTCCTTTTGTCCAATGCTCTTCTGGCCATGTCAGACAGTAGGGGTTTCCTCCAAAGCAGCTGCATATCTAGGTTCCCTCCAGCAACTACCAGGCTGAAAGGGCAGAATGAAAACTGCAGTATGTGTTAGAATGTACTCATGTGAACCAAAAATGATGAAGCATGGCAGTGGTGCATGCCCTCATCTCAGTCGACAGGGAACCCCAGTGGCCATAGTGTGCACAAGACATAAACATGGAGTGTACCCACTGTAGTCCATGTCACAGCACATGGCCAAAGGAATATCACAGCACTTTTGAAAATTGATCAGTATTAAAACTCATCATTTTGGTACCATTGCATTTTCTATAGCAGATGTGTAATTTCACTGTTTCTTTCTTACATATTAATGGTTGCTAATACTGCATATAGCTGTAAAAATAAAACAAAATCACACCTAATGCACAAATTGGATGAATGCTAATCACATTTTCATATTACAAAACATCTCAGCAATGGAAATATATTAGATGTTTTTCCAGCTTTAAGCAAATGTTTACAATCTATTAAAAAGATAAAAACACGTGAATGCATTACAGAGATGAGAAAAAACCAACAAAACAAAACAAAACCAAATAAAACCCCCCAAAAAACAACCAAACAAAAGATATAAAAAATGTAAATTTAGTTGAGAGGCTATAATGAAGAGGAAATAAAGATACGCTTAATTTTAAGTATGAACTTAATGCTGAAAACTCAGTTCAACAAAACACTTGAGGAAACTTGTGGTTGTCTGCTAGCTCAATGTTAAAAACCAGTAATTTTTAGACTCAGAGTTATCTGGGTTGGAAGGCACCTTTAAAGGTCATCTAATACACCCCTCTGCAATGAGCTGGCGCATCTTCAATTACATGCGGTTGCTCAGACATCCTTCCAACATGACCTCGAATATTTCCAACAATGGAGCATCTGCCACCCCTCTGAGCAACCTATTCAAGTGCCTCATCATCCTCATCATATAATTTTTTTCCTTATATCTAGTATAAATCTACCTTCTTTTAGTTTAAAACCATGTCAGCTTGACAATATCCTTGTAGGCGTGGGCAGGATGCTGTTATATCCTCCTAAGGACATCTCTTCCCCTGGCCAAACAAGCCTAGTTCCTCCAGCAGCTTGTGAAGGGTAGTTATTCAAGTTTGTGCTCCCCATAACTTCTTTGCAGTACGTCATTGAACTCATGTCAGTTTACCAAGGCCTTTCTTCTTCTGGGTGTCCCAAAATTGGATGTGGTATTTTAAGTGTGGGATAATGGCTGTCAATAAAGAAGGAATAATTGCTCCCCTCCAACTGCTGGCACGGCTCCTGCAACAGCAATCCAGAATGCTGTACTTTGCTGCCAGGACATGCTGCTGGCTCATATTCAGCATTTTTTCCACCAGAACTCCTAGTCCTTTTCAGTAGGACTGGGCAGTTCATGAGCTCACTAGGACTCCCCATCTGTGCAGTGTAGAATTTTTCTTTTTTTTTTGGTGTCGTTGTTGTCAAGTTTCATAAAGTTCCTGTTGGCCCTGTCTTCCTACCCATCTAGATTCCTCTGAGTGGCAGCCTTGCCCTTGATCTCAATTACTGGTCTACAGTGAGATGAAAAAGCCTATACAAACGGTAACTTTGAAAGTTTGTCAGGGTGAATTTTCAGCATATTTTTAATAAAAAATAAAAAGAGTTAAATTCAGTATTACTTATTGTTTTCTATAATAAAAGTTGACATTTTTCTATGAAAAGTAGCATTTTCTTACCTGAGAAAAGAGCCCTTAGACAAAATGTCATGATATCCCTGGCTTGAGAAGTCTTGCAGCTCAGTAGCAGATATTGGCTTAATAGCAGTAGGTAGCTACTATTGCTCAGTGCCACTCAAGAAATATGTCTTTAACTGCACCAAAAAAAAAAAAAAAAAAAAAAAAAAAAAAAAGATTAAAAAGTTTCAAGAAAAATACTGAGCTCCTCTCCTGCAGCCATGCTGAAGCGAACACTGAATAAAAGAGAGCAGAAAATAAAGCATCACAAAGGAAAAATCAGCTCCTCTTATGTCTTCATAGTAGCTGACTAAAGTTAGATTTCAAAGTACTTTTCAAGCTGTTTGGATACACATCAACTTGTAAGGGTAAAGTGAAGAAAAAAGGAAAGGAAAGAAACTCACCAGCTTTTCAGCCCTGAGCACCAATGAATTATATTTCCTCCTGTGTTTCTTTGCAAGTCTGCTCTCTCTTTTTTGCACAATTTTATTTATGTGACAAAGTATTAACTCAGCAGTAAGCTAACAGCCACATGGAGTTATGAGAGGACATGTTTGACTTTTTTTGCTGAAACACGGTATTATTTGTGAAACAATAAATTGTACAGAGGAAAAACTGATTCCTGGGAGACCAAATGTCTCAGGGGGGTTGCGATGTGCAACAGGGATTTCAATTTCTACTTCAGCACTTTGCATGTCAATCAGATTAGTAATGACCTGAAACTCCCACCTCACACCTCGACAGTTCCTCATGCTTTGCCTTTTGTAAGGGAACATTGGGAGTGGACTACTGCTACTCATTTAGCGAACAGAAGGAAAAACAAATTATTTTCTCTCTTGTACTGCTATAGGAAAAGTAAAAGCTTCCTTTTCACTGTAGTTTTAACCCTCAGGTCCTTAAGGAGAATCTTGGAATGCTCTTGTGAGCTATTCTCCCTGGAGAATCATGTCCTAACCATGGCATTATCAGATGTTACACCCATAGTTTCCTAAATTCTCCTTGGAGCTAGACCAGGCTGCAAGACAATAGCATGCAAAAGCAAGCCTAAGGTAATTCAGCAAAGCTATTAGCATAGTCAAAACAGTCTTGTTTCTGGCAGAATGCTGGGTTTGTTATCAGCAGAACTGGCTGAAGTAATAGTTTCTGAATTCTGCAAAGATTTTATAGTACATTTAGACTATACTACTTAAGTGTGTAGACTCTGGAGTGATCAACCAGCTGCCTGGATTGTTCATGTGCATGATGGCTTGTGATGACTGGAACACCATCACAGAGGATACAGAGAGCAGTGCTTTTAAAAACAGGTTAAGAGGAAGTGTCTGTAACCTGCACAAAGCTGCATTTCCAGGTGACCTGTTTACCATCTGTAGTAGAGAAAGGGCTTTTAAGCTTAGTCTCCCATTGTTCTTGTTACATTTATCTGTAACTGCAGATTAAATTTAGTTATTCAGAAGGGAAACATTTGCTATAAGCTCTTTTTGTAATTCATGGCGAGGCAGAGAGTTATTCCAAAGCACGTGTCTTAATCTAAAATAAGTGTTCATAATAAGCAGAATAATTTGCCCTCTGGAATTAGCTTTTCCTTTCCATCTCCTAAGAGTACAGACAAAACAAAAAAACCCTGTTACATAGTGGAGATGAGGTGAGATGAGATGAGATGAAATGATGAGATGTCTCCCATACGTTCTCAAAACTTGTATCATGGACCTGAGTTCCCTTCTACCTTACAGACACATCTAAAGGAAATTCAGACAAACTGGTATTTCTCATACAAAGTTAACTAGTTTCAGTGGTAGCATTTGACATCTATATAACATACAGGAAATCAATTAGAAATAAAAATAATAAAAAATAATTTAAAAAAAAGTGGTCAAAGATTTATGAAGCATTAAAATGCAGAGAAGGATCCTGGAACTTAAAGTAATTTTCACTACTTTTGAATATCCAGAACTCAGTGTTACAGCATTGATTTTCTTCATGGAAAATATGACTCCCAGCCACACAACTTTCTGCATGTAACAAGGAACACAACCTACTAGTGCTGGTACTCTAAGACCTGTATGTCCAAGTCATGCAATAAGCAGTTGTACTTTGGTTAAGAAGTCTAAGCTATATTGATTGTCCCTTGATTTTCTTAGCATTTTGGGAATCAGACAATAGATTGGTGGAAGGTGGAAATGTAGAATGACCACTACACTAAATAAAAGCTTGGAACATTTGCTAAGTAGGTGTTCATCACGCTGTCCTATGGGAAAGTCATGGTCTTTCTAAGGGTAAGGTGGTCCCACATAACCATGTGTCATTTAAAACTTGCTAAGCAAAACCACAGCTTTATAACAGTTTCTTCAAGGTCTTTCTGTGTGTCTGGGCAACCTTTGTGCTTATAGGGTTTTTTGGGTTTTTTTTGTTTTTTTTTTTTTTTCTTTTTTTATCACACTTACTTCTTTCTCTAGCTTTGGTATAAATTTCTTTTAATGTGAAAATTGCCTGATAGCAACAGAGGATACACTTCAGAAAAGGTTTTTGAAATATGGAAAGAGGAGAGTTGGAAAGATTTTATATTCTTCCCATCTTTCAGCAACTTTTACTGTGACACCTCTCAGAGAGGGCCACACTTCAGCCTGATGATGGAATATCTCCTTAGCATCCGCATGATGTCCTTTGTTTGATAAACAGTCACAGAGCTGGGTATGAGAACGGCTTAAAGAAAGCATGGCAGAAATGGCAGCAGGCAGATTCAATTTCTCCAAGAGTGCTTGAATACCTGGTTATAATAGAGCTAAATATTATCTGTTGTAGTGTCCTGATGTGTGTATTGACTTGTTTTTCTTTGTGCCATGAACTTTCATGGTGTCTTTATTATCAGTGCCCGCAGAATAGGGCAACACTTACTTGAACTCAATTTGTGGCATGGAATTTGTCAGGTACAAGAGGACAATTGTGCAATACTATTCTTCATTTTTTAAGTGAAATAGGTAGGTTCAAACTGCCTGTGTGATCTGGATCAGAAGCAAGAGCTTCTGCTCAAAGTTCTAACTACATTCAAATAAATCCAGATATGTCACAAATCCACTGAAAGTGATTAACAATACGCAAAATGAAGGGATAGCAGTCATTAATTTCAGGCCTGCTACCTGCTCCTGATGCAATAGCTGTGGGAGCAGGCCACTGACTGAGTTGAAAAGCCAGTAGATTCTCTGTTTGGTCTGCCAGCCAGGCAGAAGGAGCAAAATTCCTCAGCCTTCTTGATCTTTGGATTTCTGCCACCATAAGGAGACAGTTTCTGCATGATCACAGAACACTCCACCCTGACAATGGCCTGCATCCTGTTGTCTCTGAAGTAGGAAAGAAAAAGCTCTTTGTCCTCTAGGCTGATGACGTATATTTTCCACTTTGTTTGCATACCTTTGCTGAGGACATAGGTCATTGTTTTCTTCCTCATTGAGCTTCAGATCTGCTCTTCTTGATACTTTTCCTTAAAAGGAGGGCATACAACATATATCTAAGCTGGATGGAAAAGCCTGTACCCTCTGCACACTTAGAAAGAGAAATTGAGATGTAATCTAGGTGGTTTGAATTGCCCTTTAGCAATACTTCTGCTCAGGAGGCAACAAATGATTGTAGATACTTGGCATAGAAAGACGACATAATCCTGTGGCCTCTTTATAGACCATCTTAAGAAATTGGGTACTTGTCCTGGAAAGTGTGGACCAGTGCCTTCAGGACTGTGCACCTAGAATTCCACCATCTAAGGCAGATACGGTACAAACAGTACATCTTGGTCTGTGTCACCCTACAGCCCTAGATTTTGAAGCTGGAAGGACAGGAATGAGCTTCATTCCAAACTAATACGAACCTCATCATAATAACCCGTAAGTCCTCAGATGGAACAGTGGTAACTTGTCTCTTTCATAAAGCTGTATTTTTAGTCTTTCCCTTAAAAAAAAAAGGCACTGTAGATTTTCAACATTTTAGATTTTCCTGCCTCCTCAATTTGTCTTGTCATTGTTAAATCTTATCTCTACTTCTTTGTTTCCACCATTCTTTTAAAAGAATCATAATTGGTACAATTATCCTTGCTATGAGAATAATTAGCTATAGTTTTTTGACACATTAAATGGGGAAAGTTACATTTTAAGCAGCAGGCACTGAAACACTAAACAACACTCCTTTGAAAAGGACCATAGAGAAGAGGTTCAGGTGAAATATTTGCTAATTTTAGAAACTTGAACCTTGCACCTTTATAAAAGAAAATTAATCTTACAGTAGTTTTGGGCTGTAAAATAAACAAAGCACTTTGGCCTCTTTTTAAAATAGGCCTTTGATATTTTCAGTGGTGAAAGGTGGTTGCACAATGAATTGTCCCCTGATGTGTCCAAAAGAGCCTTGTTTTTACAAGAAAAAAGAAGCAATTGATTCCTCCCCTGTGTGGCTGGATAAGTCAAATATTGTCTAATATAGACAGTATCATCCAGTCACACTTGTATTTTAGATATGGAATTTCTCAACAGATGATTTTTTTTGTTGTTGTTAAATAGGAGAATGAAGATGTTATAATTCTATCGAAATAGGAAGTTTTCATTTTTGCTAGAACTCCATTGGTCAGCAGTGAACTGCAGTATTATTATAATAATATAACTCAGTGTCAACAGTAGTAAGGTAAACAGTGATGCAAGCTTGATGGAACTAATTGCTGTAACTGACATAATTGACATGGTAATTGATATTGGAAAATAGAATCAAGAAATTCTTTAAAAATCAACACGTTAAGTAAATTTTAAATTCCCTAATTAATAGAGATATTACCTTTGCAGCTTTCTTCATGCAATTCTGGGCTAAACAAGATTTAAAATTACTTTGATTTCCTGGAGAAAAAAAAAAAAAAAAGTGTCTGGCTCCTATACCATCAGAATGATTCATCTGAAGCAAACCTAGGAAAGGTAAGAGGTGTTGTTCAGGCCCTTGTCTAAACCCATAGCTAATACAGACTTAAATAAAGACCTTGGGGTTTAAATTCCCCAAACATACTTGAAACAGTTTTATCTGTGGAGTATAAATTTCGAAAATTAATTCACTTCTTGCCATCCTAATTTCTTCAGTTATGCATAGTGGTGCCTTAGCAGACTGAGTAGGAAACATCTTCTCAGGGACCAGGAATCTCAGGACTTCCAGCCTTTTTTTTCCCATCTGAGTATTTAGCAAAAGAAGAAATCCAGTCTCTTTCCCTGCACTAAGCACATAGTTATGAAACAAAGAAATAAGAAATGACAATCAATCTGAAGCACATTATAGGACTGAGAAATATATGATCAGTTCCTGGAATTGCTGCATCTGTTGTTCTGCAAACTTGTGCAGATTATTTGATTCTTTGTGCCTTAATGACTCTAAGTGTAACTCGGGGCAAATGTTGTTTTAGTCCCAACTAACATTACATGTCCCCAAAGCAAGTCTTCCATTCTTTGCTCATCATAGCTAATTGTATTGCAAATTCTGTAGTGCAAGGATTAATTATTATGATGTGATGTTCATCTGGCATATTGGGCCCTAACTGTGCTGCCACAGTATAAACAAAGGACAGCAAAATTACAGGTACTTTAGATCCCCAAAAGAAGATTAAAAATTACCAAGTACCCTCAATCCTTAATTCTACTTCATTCAGCCAGACTGTGTTTTGTTCTGCCAGAATATTTGGTGCTTCCATGACTCTCTTCCATTTTGTTTAACTTATATAATTGTTAATTATCTCAGACATGTTGCATCCACAGATTATTTGTCCACAAACAAATGTGCAGTTTACAGATGGCTGTATGCCCAGTTGATTGCCCTTCTAAACTAGCCATTACCAAAACCAGTGCCACGTCATTAACAGGACACTCTTTGCTTCAGAATACAACTGAAACTGCCTTGCCTTTTTCTTTCTTTGGAAGGTGTGCTCAGGGTCCTCCCTGGTTAGAGATGGTTTTCAACTTCTGTCACTATTTTGACATTTTGATGTATCACCAGGGAATGCTGAAATAGTTGGCTTGACACTGGTGTCACAACCTTCCATCTTTCTGTGAAAGCATCTATTACTGTATTTCCACATCTAACCACAATCTAGACACTCATGACAAACCACAATAGTCATGTTAGCCCAAGTGAAGGAGAGAAAAAGAAAATCTTCACAGCTCACTGGCAAATCATTTGACTTTACTAGAGCAAGACACGAGTGCTGATGTTTCAGAGTCCCTTGGAACAAAAGCCACTCTCCATGTTAAAGGTAAGGTGTAAAAGACATGAAAAAATGTGATTTTTAAAAAATATATGAGCAAAAAAGAATCACAGTAAGAATGGCTATACGTTGCAACAGGTTGGATGGGTTTATGGAATCTGCATTCATGGAAATTGTCATAATTCTTTTGTAAAAAAGAAGTAACCTAGGGTCAAAAATAACTCACCTTCATGCAGGTGATTGGGTCAGATGAGCTACAGAGGTTCTCTCTGCCTAACATATTTTATGATTTTGGGATTTGTTCTGCCTTCTGCTCACATCAAGTACAGAAGCACTTTCACAACTACCTTTGACAAATTTTTAGATGATTCAGTTAAATGAGATAAAGTCCTTTCTGAGGCTGAGGGAACTTAGAAAGGTATAATTAACACCAGAAAACAAATACCTGTCTGCTCACACATGACAGAGGCCACTAGGAAAGCCAAAATTCAGACAAGTTATTTGAAATTCTTTATAAATTCTTCAGGAATTATGAATATATGCTGTGATCTTGGGCACCAGTACCACTGGAATTAAATAACAGGAAAAAGTATGACGAGAAAACACTGTCCTCAGTCCCACAAGGCTTGTAGTAAACCCAGCTTCTAAATATCTATAGGCAGTTGAAATGCATCTCATTCTTTTGGCAGAATTGCGTCTTCCTGGTGCAAAGAAGTCACTCCCTTTTTAAGGAACATATGTTCCTCTGAAGTTAGTTCTGTTTAGTTTCTCCCTATATAAGCAACAGAGAGATAAAGCCAACTCAACAACACAGTACAGTACATTTAACATCTGTCTTTCCTTCTGGGCATGCTTCTTCTTACCCATTCACCACATGGAGAAATTAAGAAAGCCATGACTCTAATTTAATTCCCTTAGGTGCATAAAGGGAGGTGTAACAAAGGCCACTGTCTGTATTAAGAATTGGAGCAGCAGACCTGCTACTTTGGTATAACTTCATATCCTTACTTAGTGAGCATTAATTTCTTCATGTAGACTCCCCCTGAGCTCTACACATTTCACCAATATGTGGATGCCATGCATTATCTTGAATGGAGAGTCATTACATTAACAAGACAGCACATAAAGGAAAGTAGCCATAAAGGATAGCACATGGCTATTGCTTTAGAAAAAGAAACCATTTCTTAATTTTTAAGTCTTTTAAAAAAGATCCTTTATTTTATTTTTTATTTTTCTTCACCTTCTTAGTAGTTATTAAAGAGTTAACATTTGACTAAATATAGAATCATAGAATCAGTCAGGGTTGGAAGGGACAACAAGGATAATCTAGTTCCAAGCCCCCTGTTATGGGCAGGGACACCCTACCCTAGATTAGGCTGGACAGAGCCTCATCCAGCCTGGTCTTAAACACCTCCAGGGAAGTGGCCCCAACCACCCCCCTGGGCAATCCATTCCACGGCCTCACAACTCTCATGGTGAAGAACTTCCTCCTCACATCCAGTCTGAATCTCCCCACCTCCAGCTTTTCTCCATTCCCCCTAGTCCTGTCACTACTTGATAGTATAAAAAGTCCCTCCACAGATTTTCTGTAGGCCCCCTTCAGATACTGGAAGGCCACAAGAAGGTCACCTGGGAGCCTCCTCTTCTGCAGACTGAACAGCCCCAACTCTTTCAGTCTGTCCTCAGAGGAGAGGTGCTCCAGCCCTCTGATCATCCTCATGGCCCTTCTCTGGACACGCTCCAGCATGTCCACATCCCTCTTGTAATAGGGGCTCCAAGACTGTATGCAGTACTCAAGGTGGGGTCTCACCAGAGTAGAGTAGAGGGAGAAAATTACCTCCCTTGACCTGCTGGCCACACTTCTCCGGATGCAGCCCAGGATCTGGTTCGCTTCTCATCCACCAGCACCCCTAAGTCCCTCTCCTGAGGGCTACACTCCAGCCAGTCGCTGCCCAGCCAGCCTGTATTTGTGCTTGAGATTGCACCGACCCAGGTGCAGGACCTTACACTTGGCCTTGTTGAATTTCCTGAGGTTAACCTGGGCCCAGCTCTCCAGCCTGCCCAGGTCCCTCTGGATGCCATCCCTGCCCTCCAGCAAGTCGACTGTGCCACGCAGCTTGGTGTCATCTGCAAACTTGCTGAGGGTGCACTCAGTGCCTTTGTCCATGTTGCCCACAAAGATGTTGAACAAGACTGGTTCCAGGACAGATCCCTGAGGGACTGCACTTGTCACTGGTCTCCACTTGGACATGGAGCCATTGACGGCCACTCTTTCGGTGCAGCCATCAAGCCAGTTCTTTATCCATCAGGTGGTCCACCCATCAAACCCATGTTTCACCAGCTTGGAAACCAGGATGTGGTGTGGGACAGTGTCAAAGGCTTTGCTCAGGTCCAGGTAATTGACGTCAGTTGCTCGTCCCTCATCTATTAATGTTGTGACCTGTTCATAGAAGGCCACTGTCCTGATATGGGTGTGACAAACACCCTAGAGTTGGTCCAATCTCTGGAGTCTCTCCTCCCCCTCCTGTAATAAGGTCCGGGAGGGGTTGAGGGGCAGGGGCACACCATGTGGCCCCAGGACCCAGGGAGACCCTGGGCTGCATGTATGCGTGGTTTTGAACCAATTGGTCAGCTAGAGAATGCTGAATACCTATTGGACAGTTTAACGCGCCCCCTAGGGTATTTAGGCAGGGGTCAGTGGCCATTAGGAGCTCTTCTTTGCTCTTCTTCGTTCTTCTTCGTCGTTTCCCCGTCGTGGCTGTGAGGAGTTTCAGCCACGTGCACGCAGCAAGGAAGCAGGCAGCAAAGCATAGCAGCTGTACAGAGAAGCGGCAAGGCTAGCCCTCTTCTCTCTCTCTCTTTCTCTCCCTATCCGGGCTAAGTCGGTCCTTTTCCTTCTTCCCTTCAGGTTCGGGAAGGAGCGTTGTTTCCCCCCTCGCGCCCCCGTGGGTTTGTAGGTGCGGCTGGGGTCTATTCTGTTTGTATACTCTCTGTTCCCTAAATTCTGACTGTTAAACTGTTTTACCTGGCCTTTTAAGCAACTCGTGCGTTGGTTTTCTGCCAACCGTGTATCCAAAGAACCCCGGGGGCACCAGGACCCCCCTCTGTGGGTATCGGCACCTAATTAAAGCGATATTCCCACGACNTACTCTCTGTTCCCTAAATTCTGACTGTTAAACTGTTTTACCTGGCCTTTTAAGCAACTCGTGCGTTGGTTTTCTGCCAACCGTGTATCCAAAGAACCCCGGGGGCACCAGGACCCCCCTCTGTGGGTATCGGCACCTAATTAAAGCGATATTCCCACGACAGCCTCCAGGTTTGTCAGGCAGGATCTGCCCTTGGTGAAGCCATGCTGATTGGACCCAATCCCCTCTTCACTATTCTCCTGTCTCAGTAGTGCCTCCAGGAGGATCTGCTCCATGATCTTACCAGGCACAGAGGTGAGACTGACTGGCCTGTAATTCCCCAGCTCTTTCTTCCTACTCTTTGTGAAAATGAGGGTTATGTTTCCCCTTTTCCAATCAGTGGGGACTTCACCAGACTGCCAAGACTTTTGGAATATAATAGAGAGGGATTTAGCAACCTCATCTGCCAGTTCTCTCAGTATCCGTGGATGTATTCCATCAGGACCCATGGACTTGAACACTTTCATGTTCTTCAGGTGATCACGAACCTGATCTTCACTTATGATGGGCAGCTCTTCCTTCCAGTCCCTGACATTGTCTTCCATGGCTGAGAACATCAGCCTTTTCCATGTCACTTGTGACCAATTTGCCTGTTTCCTTTCTGAGGGGGCCCACACCTTCCCTAGTCTTCTTTTTACCATTAATATACCTGTAGAAATTCTCAGTGTTCCCTTTGACCTCCCTGGCTAGATTCAATTCACATTGTGCTTTGGCTTTCCTAATCAGATCTTTGGCTGCTCAGGCAGCTTCCTTATATACCTCCCATTCTAGCTGTCCTTTCTTCCACTCCTTGTAGATTCTCTTTTCGTGTGACAGTGTGTCCAGGAGCTCCTTGCTCAGCCAGGCAGACCTCCTGGCATTCTTCCCTGCTTTCCTCTTTGTTGGTATATGTTGCTCCTGGACACAGAGGAGGTGATCCTTGAATATTGTCCAGCTGTCCTGGGCCCATCTTCCCTTGAGGGCTTTGTCCCATGATACTTTGGCCAGCAGATCCCTGAAGCGATCAAAGTCTGCACACCTAAAGTCTAGGGTTGTAAGCTTAGAAAATGTCCTCCTGGTTGCCCTGAGGATCTTAAATTCAACTGTTTCATGGTCACTTCAGCCAAGGCTGTCCCTGAGCCTCACATTGGTCACCAGCCCTTCCCTGTTGGTGAGAATAAGGTCCAACATAACACCTTTTCTTGTAGTTTTCTTGCAATGTTTCTATGGTTTCTTTCCTTTACTGTTTTTTGTTGTTGTTGTTGTTTTTTTTAAACATACTTTTAAAGTTTGGCAGTCATATGGCATGTCTTTGGATTGTGTATGATAACCAATGGATTTTTACTTAGATGACCATGGAAATATCAGTAGTAAAAAAAAAATCAGTAGTAAAAAAAACAGAGCCCTGTTTTCTGCCTTCTTTCATAAAAAACCAAACAGAGTATACATACCGCACCTCAATTTGGAAGCTCAGACTGGATAATTACAGGTGGTAATCACAGATACACTCTTACAGCACAAGCTCAGTCCTCTCTTTCTCGGCATCTTTTTGTCACTCATTTCATCATCAATGAAATTATTTTCTTTGGGCAAGAAATATTTATTTGTTCTGAAAAATGCCCATCTAGTTAAAGTAGATAATAAAATAACAGAGAGAGTGAGTTGAGGGAGGAAACCATTTGCAAATCCATAACTATGCTTACATTTGGCTTAAAATCATGGACTATTTTTCTGTACTGCATTATAGAAAGGGGTTAGATATATTAATAATATTTAACAATATTTCATATATTACTGTTTTTCAGCACTCAAAAATCCCACTCCATTTAAGATTTCAACTGTGGGATCTGGTATTGTAATTGATTAGCCTCCATTTAAGCTATAAAGGGTAAAAGAAGACCTGGATTTACTAGACATAGGCATATCTATTCTAGTTTTGCTTCAAATTATCTTGTTAAAAGTTACAAACGGACAGGTCATATCATTCTCTTTCTTAGTAGATCAGCATCCTAGAGACTTATGTTCTGGTTCAATCTTATGCTGAAACTGAGTCAGTTGCATTTTGTCTACAACTGTAGTCCAATTAGGTAATAATTAAGCAATTGGTTAACTCACTGAATCATAGAAGTTTTTTGGTTGTAAAAGACCTACAAGATCAAGTCCAACAGTTAACCTATGACCACCATGGCTGTTAGACTGTGTCTCAAAGTGACATGGTCACATTTCTAGAACACCTCTGTGGTGGTTTGGCAGTTACCTGCCCCCCCCCCACACTCTTTGAAATAACCGATGCTAGAACTCAGCCAGCTGGAAGTTAATAAATGAAGCTTTGTATTACAGCTTTGCTCAATATACAAGAAGATATTTACAATATATTACATATATATACAATTATATTTACAGATATATACAATGAAAAGGTAATACAGAAACATCACACCCCTCCCAGAGATCAGAGTCCCCAAGAGGGGTTTCCAACCACCCTACCACCTTCCCTCCACTACCCAATCTTATCCTACTATGTCCTTGACACAGTGTAGTGCTTACCATTGTCTATTTCAACCAAGTGTGACTCCAGACCATGAATGAAAAAGATGTGGAATTTTTTTAACTGGTTCTTCTGGAATAACCTGCCTTACCAGAATTCATAAGAATAGGAGGTTTCTTGGGTCCTAATTCAGTATCTTTGGCACTGAACAGAAAGCTGTAGTGATTCTGTGTTCAGGTATATAGAGTTTTGAATATATCTATCTTAGGAGATAAAATATTGTTCTTTCTGCATTTCAACGCACATGCTTGTACCTGATTTTGGGAACCTGTTGAGATTGGAGAACTCAAAGTGTTACAGTCAATTGCAGAGGTAACCAGTAACGTCTTCAGTGTCCTAATTCCATATTTCTTTGTGAATAGTGTGTGATTATAAAGGAAGTTACTGATTCTTTCCTTTCAGTTGTAGTGCTGTATGTTGCTTAAAACAGTTGTCAATACTTAAAAGAAATGGTTACCGCATCCCTTGCTGTGTATTTCAATACCTACTCACCATTAAATTCCTACTGGTCAAATTTTCCTTTGGTATATTGGCTAAAGCATTTGTTAGACTGACAGATATGGATATAATTTATAGATTTCTAAGTAAGCAAACAGGGAACATGCATAAATATAGATCTCCACAACAACAGCTGAGAATATAAGCCAATGAAGGAATGCAATTTGATATACTCCTGCAAAGTTCTGGTGTTTTGTTAGCCACAATTACTTGATGAAGGATTTTAGCTTTTTAAAGTAGTATTCCTTATTTACCAGGACACCAACAACAGTCTGTAAACAGAAGAGAAAGTGATATACAACATCTATTTAACTGAACAATCTACTGAAATTAAACTTCTGCTAATGTATGGAAGAAAGAACTCGAATTTCATCCAGCAATGACAATGAAAAAAGTGTTCAAATATGATTAATTTTATAAGTCTGTTTCATGAGTAGCTGTTCTCAAGGGAAAAAAGCTTCATGTTGACATTTGACAAAGTTAATTTTAGTAACTGATAATTGATGTATATGGTTTTTTAGTGCAATCTGGTTTCTTGGTCCTTGATCTTTGCTCTGTCTTCAAATAGAGTCCATTTATTTAATTTTACCTGGCAGTTTGATTATGCACAATAAGGATATTTTCGTTAATTAGAATTTAAAAAATCTAATGCTCTCTCTGTCCTTTCGCTAGAGATATAAATGCAAAAAAAGTCACAAATTGGCACAGTTCCAAGAGGTTCAGTGAAACACCTAGAAATTAGAAGACAAAATAAAGTACCTGGATACTCCCAACCACCTAGAATTCTCTGGATAAAGTCTGTACATCTGAAAAGCCACGTAGTGGCCAAGAGAACACATCTCAATGAAGTTTCAATAGATTTGCCGTGCAAATCTGTAGAGGAGACTTCAGGCCTTTACTTTCTTGCCTTTTTTACAGACGAGGTGGGGGAGAGAAGTGACAGATGGTGAACCTGGGAGATGAGAGGGCAGGCAATGAAACATCCTTCCCACTGCCACATCTGCCACAACCCTTGGCAATCAGAGAGTTTAGAATTTTATATAGGTGCGAACAATTTGTAATGATTTCATGTTCTTAGCAAAGCTATTTCCTAGACTGGACCACTCTAAGCATTTTCCTGCCCTGTCCCACATTTTCCTTGGAGTCCTGTTTGTTTGTGTCACACCACATCAAAGCGAGCCATGAGTTTTGCATCATGACCTGCTGCGTCTGTGCAGATAATGAAAGGATTTATGCAGGACCTCACCTAACTCAATGAGAACTAAAAATTTCCAGTTTTTCTGCTGGTTTGGAGTGGAAGCTCTTTGGAATTCTTTTTTTTTTTTTTTTTTTTTGGCATTGCTAGCATTACTTAGTGGGGAGCACAGACACATTAATAAAAGAGAGCAAACACTATTGAAAAGGAAGTCAGCCCCATAAACACTTCAACCTTCAAGTAGCAATTTTAATGAAAATCTCATGAATAACAATGGACCAAATATCCAAACTTGTACAAAGAACAGAAGACATTTGTAATGCTTCATAGAAAAAAGAATTTTAATGTTTGAGAAACAGGCTTTTTGCTAACATTGAACTAGAATTGGTTGATATTTTTCCATTGACAGAGAAATTAATTGGACAGAAATTGTTTACAACAGTGACCGTGATTGCTACATTTTCTAGTTCCCAATGAAATCACCCCTTTCCCCTATAAGCTTATTGCAGTTTGAATGACATTTTGAAAGAAACTTAGTGACTGGGGACATGCTTCAGTGATTACTTTTCAATTCTGCTAATGTGTTAATAAGTTATCCCCACAGTACTGATGCAGCAAAAGAAAATGTGTTATAGGGTGTTACAATGCAGAGATCTCTCTAAAAAACAGTTTAGCTGGGTTTGTGCTTTCTCCTACCCCAATGCAGATACCACGACCTCACTTGAACACATGATTCTCAGCCAGGAAGCTCAGAGTTTTAGGAAACAGCTAAAGTAGTAAATGTTTTAATTGCAGTGACACATTGGAAATAACTCTGGTTGTATCTATAAATTGTGTTAAAAAAATAGAAACCATTTTAACACATATTAGGACTTTAGAATTTCCCCCATTCCTTCTCTTCTTAACTGTTTCCCTTCTCCTTTCTATTTTACCTCCTTTTATGCAGTTACTTATTCTGTGGGGAGAAGAAAAAAAGAAGAAGAAAGGGGGAAAAAATAAAGGTTTCTTATATATATATATATATTTTTTTTTTTTAAGTTTCCTTTACAGTTCTTTGCCTTTTCCTAATTTTTAGAAACAACTTAAAACCTGACAAAACAGAAAATAATGGGAAAAAATAGCATTCAAAACCTGAAAATTCCACATAGAAATACATTGCTCTACTTTTTTTTCTTTTTTTTTTCAGAGAAAGCAGTAGGACATGACAAGGGGCAATGGATGGAAATTGAGCACAGGAAGTTTAATTTAAACACAAGGAGAAATGTTTTTCACTGTGAGGATGACAGAACATTGGAATAGGCTGCCCAGGCAAGGTTGTGGAATCTTCCTCTCTGGGGATATTCAAAACCCACCTGGAGGCATTCCTGTATGGTCTGGTATAGGTGATCCTCTTCTGACAAGGGGTTGGACTAGATGTTCTTTTGAGGTCCCTCCCAGCCTCTGGTATTCTGTGATTCTATGACTTGAAGTTTTCAAGTCATAGAATAAAACAGGATAAAACAAAATAAATTCTGTGAAAGAAACATTAATTTGAATTTGAAATGATATTTTAGATGGTAACATTTAATTTTTATTGAGATGTTATCATGGAATATTTTCAATATTTTATATGTAACCTTGAATTAAAAAAAAAGACGATGCTAGCTCCAATTGTTGTCTTATTTATCAGAGTGCAATAGCTTTTTTAAATTTTAAAACTGATCTTATGCTGAGTTTTATGATGTTATTCTGAATCTATCAGGGACTGGAATATCTCTCTCATGAGGAAAGGCTGAGAGACCTATGAAGAGAGGCTGAGGGAGCTGGAGTTGTTTAGCCTGGGGAAGAGGAGGCTTGGGGGTGACCTCATTGCTGTCTACAACTACTGAAAGGTAGATTGTAGCCAGGTGGGGCTCGATCCCTTCTCCCATGCAGACAGCAACAGAACAAGGGGACACAGTCTCAAGTTGTGCCAGGGGAAGTATAGGCTGGATATTAGGAAGAAGTTCTTCACAGAGAGAATGATTTACCATTGGAATGGGCTGCCCAGGGAGATGGTGAAGTCACCATCACTGGAGGTGTTCAAGAAAAGACTGGATGGGTCACTTAGTGCCATGGTCTAGTTGATTGGATAGGGCTGGGTGCTAGGTTGGACTGGATGGATGTCTCTTCCAATCTGGCTGATTCTATGATTCTATTCTATGACCTGGGGCTGTTTAGCCTGGAAAGGAGAAGACTGAGAGGATATCTTATTAATGTTTATAAATATCTGAAGAGTGGGAGGCAAGAAGATGGTGCTAATCTCTTTTCAGTGGTGTCCTGTGGTAAGATAAGAGGTAACAGAATCCAGGAATTCCACCTAAACAGGAAAAAATTCTTTCCTATAAAAGTGATGGATCATTGGAGCAGACTGTCCAGGGATGTTGTGGAGCCATCTTCTCTGCAGATTTTCAAGACCTATCTGGATGTGTTCCTTTGTGACTTGCCCTAGGTGATTCTGCCTTTTAGGAGAGTTGGACTCAATGTTCTCTGCAGGTCCCTTCCAATTCTATGAGTCTATGATACTATTATTTTACTTTTACAAAGGGATTGAGAGAATTAATACAGCCATTTTACGTAAACAGAGTCACTTTTTAAAAAGTATCTAATGAATTAAAAAAAAAAATCAGAAAATGAGCTTCTTGGGTGATAAAGAACATCTTGTAAGGGTCATCATTTGTGAAGACATGGTTGCTAGGAGACCGACACTAAAGGTGATTAGGATAACAAATGTTTTATTTCAAATAAAAGCATTAATTCGTATGCATGTTTAACAGATTGTGTATAAAGATATTAGGTATCTATTGATGTAAAAGCACTGTGAAAAGGATTAAGCTAATTTTTTTTTTTAACTGAAAATCAAATAACCTCCACAGATACAGGGAATCATCTTCATTGGTTAAAATGTATCTATAAAAGCACAAAATTTTTAACAAGAGTCCTAACTCTGATGCAAAGTTCACTTAGCTCGTTTTAACAGTCATTAATTTTATACTAATATTTTATATAAATATCCATAAAAAAAAAACATGTAAAAGACCTCAGATCCCAGAAACTGCAACTGTTAGACTTTGTCATGCATGTGAAAGAGCCAGAACTGTTCAAAATGGACTTTGAAATGGAAAGATAGTATCTTAATTTTCAAATAAATAAATTTTTAAAAATATTTCTCATGCATCTAATGGTGTCTGCTCGAAGAGAGATATTTGGACAGATACAGTAAATATAGATTAAGGACACAAAATAAATCTGAGGTTTGAACTTCATTGTGGGTTACAGACACAATCCTGTGCAAATGTCACAATTTCTCCTTTGTCAAAACACACAGATTTCCAAAAATGCTCAGTGAATACTTGTTTCTCAGCTGTTTAAACTATTGAAATTTTGATGTGGTAGTCAGGATGTTGCAAAACTTTGGGGATGGATTCTCTTTCTGGCAAGGCAACCTCAAAGCTTTTACAGAGCTACACAGAAGTTGAGACTCAATTAGAAAGCAGAAGAGGGAGCAAAAGAACTGAAGTACACATCAACAAGACCACGTACAAGGTCCTGAACCTGGGTTGTTGCATTTCCTGGTACCAACATAGGCTGGTAGGTGAAGGGCTTGAGGGCAGCTCTGAGGAGAAGGATTTGATGGAGCCATCAATGTGCATTTGCAGCCCAGAAGACCAACCATATGCTGGGCTGCATCAAAAGCAGCATGGCCAGCACTTCAAGGGAAGGGATTCTGCCCCACTACTCTGCTGTTGTGAGACCTCCCCTGGAGTCCTGTGTGCAGCTCTGGACTTCTCAGTATAGAAAAGGCATGGGCCTATTAGAGCCAGTTCAGAGGAGGCCACAAAAATGGTCAAAGAGATGGAGCACCTCTCCTATGAGGACAGCATGAAAGAGCTGAGGTTGTTCAGCCTGGAGAATGAAAAGCTCTGGGGTAACCTTGAAGGCTTTCAATACTTACAGGAGGCCTATAGGAAAGATAGGAACAATTTTTTTATGTCAACATTTTTTTTACAACAGGAAAAGACATAGTGCTGTTAAACTAAATGAGAGGACACTCAGACTAGATTCAAGGTAATATTATATATTGAGGGTGGTGAAACAATGGTTCAAGTTGTCCAGAGAGGCGGTAGATATCCCATCCATGGGAATACTCAAGGTCAGGTTGGATAGGGATCAGAGCAACCTGATCTGGTTAGAGCTGTCCTTGCTCATCACAGGAGGGTTTCATTAGATGGTCTTTGAATGTCTGTTTAAATCCAAACTGTTCCAACATTCTATGGCTCTATGATCTTTCAAAACTGATGCTAATGAGTCATTTAAATCCCTATTCACCCTTCAAAAATAAAATGCTTGAGGGAAGTTTTAAACACATTCTCTGACAAACCAGGGTGGATTCTATGTCTTTTAACAGCATGACATTTAAGCATTACTTAATTATCATACTTCCATGCTTACTTACAAGGTATAATGCTACAATTTAATTGCTGAATACAGAAAAAAATGCCATAATTTGTAAATATTTTTCCAGAGCAGAATTTCTTTGTATTTTAGTCTCACTGTCAAGAACATCCTTTGAAGGATATGAAATAAACAGTTTACAAATCTTGATACAAATCTAACATAACTAGTAAAAGAAAATCTAAAATCTGCAACTTCTGAAAAGATTTTTCAGTTCTGTTCCAAAGTCTAAGGACTGTAGGGGTTTATGAAAAGCTTTTTAAGGTTTTAAAAATCTGCATGAAAATTAATCGTGCAAACGAATATAAGTTCTCAATATTTGTATCACAAAGATTTCTGACAGAAAACCACAGTTGGAAATAACATGGTGTTTGTCGTGTAATTGTTACTATTCACTAAAGCAGAAAAAGCAAGTGCAGAGAGCTAAAGAACTGACAGCCTAGTCATTTAAAACTACAGGTTGTCTCCTGGATGACAATAGTTTTCGAAGTAAAGTCTAACCCATGCCGAGAAGTTGCTTGCTGGAAGTATATATAGGATAATAATTTAACACTTTAGTTGTAGAGAGATTTTTAAGCTGCTTTTCTCTCTCTCTCTCTTTTTTTTTTTTTTTCATAAGAAATAAGGAAAAGGTACTCAGAAAATGTGGTGAATACAAGAACGACCTATGATCTCTTTTGTTTTTTATTTCACAGTGTTTGTTTATGAACAAGTACTTTAATTCTAGATTAATTATGAAGTTGATGTGAACCTCATAGTTGGAGACTGAAGAACTGAATTTACTGTTATGCTCCAGGAAGCCCAAACTGGTGATTTTGTTTTACTTAAGATACTGAAAACCAAAACATGTTCTCTAAGGTGTGGCTGCCTGTGATAATAGTGCCTGCACGTGGGTGAGTGTTGCCTCAGTGACACATTCACATTGCCCATTGCCAAACGCACAGACACACCAATCTGGAAAATGCAAATACTTGCAAGGTGCAAGTGACAATACTCATAACCAAGCTGTGAGGCAGTAGGGAGGAATTTAAGAAAATCAGTTCTCAGTTCTCTCTACTTAAAAAAAAAAAAAAAAAAAGCAGCAATTTAATGTTTCCATGTAGTGATTTCCTAAATATTACATGGTCAAACTGGTGGGTAAAAAATATTTATTTTTCTAAGTTTGTGAAAATGGGTAAAAGAACAGCAGATGAGACTACTGTTTCTTACACACAGGTAGGAAGAAATATGTATATGTTTTCATTAAACTGCTGAGCAGATAGCCCTTATTTTTTCATTTGATCATATTGAAATAACAATGCTTCATAAACCCGGATACTTCGGTTGATAATATTATGATCTATGGCTTTTTGTTAGCATAGGCATACCCTGAAGCTGAATTTGTAGGCAAATCTTAACAACTTCTGTTGCAAATTAATAATTATTGGCTGGAGCTAAGATCTGCACAAAAACAGCCAAAACCCCCACAGAAATCCAATGAAAGCAAGCACCAGAAAGGGTGAGTTCACATAGCTCAAAGAAACATTTGCAGAGATTGAACAAAACCTCAAACAGTAAACCAGAGCTTTGGAAAATGCTATTCCTAGGATTGCAATGAAAAAATCCACCTTATTTGAATAGACAGCTTTTTATGATTTATGCTAACAAAGCACATTGTATTAACAAATCTCTGGAGAGGTTATAGTAACTCCAATTCAATTTGAAGGTAAGAAATAAGGCACATTAGATTTCAAGAGGATTTGCAAAACCCTCAGCAGTTTTGTCCCAACTACTGCTGCTATTTATTTTTGTGTTTTTGCTCTTCCTTGTTCATCCTTATCTAGCTTTAGATATTTAAATTAAACTCTTGGTCATGAGGCAGGTTGATGTTTTAGGTGCATTAAATTGTCCTCTGAAGTTGCTGATCTTTTTCTGTTGACCAGAGAGAAAGCTGAGACTCCTATCTCAAGTCTGTCATTTTAAATGACAGATCCAATCTTTAGTCTTCTGTTTATGGTTATAGAGGCCATAGTTTCTTGATGAACCTCTATGTTTTATTCATGCACCTTGTCTATATTTTTCATTAGATGTTGAAGTAATACTTGCTCCAAGTTCTGTTGGTGTTGCTTGTACTTAATTGCAGTGTTTCATGTGTCTAAATTTGCACTGCTGAAATTAATAGGCAAGTTAGCACTGGCTTCAAAGACAGCAAGGTAAGATCCTATCCCTTCTCTGAACTTTTGGGCAATTTAAAAGTAAGTAAAATAATTATCAGTATAAAAATAATGAAGAATAACTACTTTCTGATCATGAATGACAGCAATATATGTGATCCCTGAGCTTCATCTGATTGTAATACATCTCAGATTTGATGATAACTGCTTTTTCCTATCTACATTTGTGCAGACACTGGAGACCAGACGCAGGGAGTTAGTGGGTGAACCATGATTTATGGACTTGTCCCTAGATGGGAAGTGCAGGAGGACACTCTTGACTTTCTTGGCCAGGTGTTATTGAGAGACATAAATTCAGATTTCATCAACAGTGCATAATACAGTGCTGTGCTGTGTGAACAGTGCAGACTGAATCCCTTTTGTCACTTAATTATTAAATATTTCAATAGCAAAGGAGGATTTTAATGGATATTTAGTGTCATATGCATGTGTCCTTCTGACCAAAGAACAAAGGATCATTTGGTAACAAATAATTTTTTTCTGTAAAACAAGAGATCTTACAAAACAGTAAAAATCAGTAAGTTGTGTATAGAGAAATATTTTTATATAATTAATTCTGAAAATAAGGTTTATAACTGTTACTAAAGAACAGACATTTGTTTCCTTCTTTATTCTATATATTTCTTTGCCTTCAGCTAGTAATCTTTCTTTGAAATACCATGGAAACAAGCAAATATGCCTCATTAAACTTTCCTTGCAGGGAAGAAAAGGAAAAAAAAAGGCTCAAAAACTTGTTTCCTGATTCCCCTCTCTCTAGTTGGAGTGTTTTCCAGTTGTATACTGCATTATTACTTCACATTTTATAGTCACGCCTGTCACTGTAAGATATGAGTCACAGCTGATACCTAGCATTTCCTTACCATAGTTTAAATAATTATTTATATATTTATAATCTCATAAAACAGTATTTTAAAATGCAAACAATGCCTAAATTAACATGTAGCTGATGGCTTACAGACATGTATGTTTAGAAATATTTATTTGCTGTTGAAAAAGCTGGCCAGATTGTCAATATGACTCCACTAAATTCACTACAGTCATGCTGCTACACATCAGGTAAGGACCTGGATAAAGTAAAATTACTAAATCAGAATTTGTAACTCTGTTCTTTAATAGGAGATTTAAAAATGCTTTGTACTTAGAAGTAATTTCAGCTTTCACCAGTATACCTCATTCTGCCTTCATATGTCATTGAGATCTTAATGAATTTGTTGTGGAAGTTCCACGCATCACTGTTACTTAGAATCTTCGTCCACATTTACCCAATACATGTCCTGTAGCCCTAACTAAGGCAACATCTGTGAGGGACATGTCTTGAAATTAAACTCCAATCTTTGGAATAGCCCCATAATCAAAGACAAACTTGATTGTGAGAGGGGTATTGATTTAACTAAGTTGGTATTTCACAGTCTGAAATCCACTTTAACAAAAGAATGATCAATAAATTACTTTCCCAGATCAGCCTATGTTTTTATTTAGATGGTGAACAGTGTAATTAATTTCCCAATGTGTTAATTTATAACAGTGTAAAGGCAAAGGTTTTCAAGACCCCTTTACACTGAGAAAACTCAAAGCTAAAGGAAGCGAGAAATAATGCAAACTGCACACCTAAAGACAGCCAGGACACATCACATATCTAGAGACTGAGAGCATGCATGAAAGCATATCAGAGAATGGGGACTGTTGCAGCAAATAGCTTCTGCCTGCAGCTCATCCATGTATGGCCTTCCTCACGATAGTGTCCAGCTTTACCACCTCCTTTTCTCCTGTTCAGAGAGTTTTTTTCCCATTGAATGTCTCAATTTTTATCTAACTGAATCAAATCTGAGTAGTTAGCTTTGTTATTCAGTTCCTCTGTTAATCCCAGGCCGTTTTCAGGGGAATACATAATATGCAGGAGGATGGATTCTGCAAAAACATACTGAAAAACTTGATTTCTAATAAAATGTTTAAAAAGAGAATAAATCAAACAAAATTTCCCCAGGAAGATCAGAAATGTAGTATCATTAACCATCTGCTAAGAAAAGTAATGGATCCTGAAATGATTGCCTATTGAAGTAAAGAAATGTCATGTCAAAAAAGTACCCTCACTTGGAAAATCATTTGGTAAAGCATCTCAAGCTGTGCAGCTCTGCTGCAGCCACATTACTAATGGGAGATAAAGGCAATAATTGTCTAGGATCTCCTGCCTTGTTATTGCCTTTTTGCTGACCCACAAAATCCAAAATGCCAGTGTCTTCAGGAGAGGCCACTAGACCCAGGAGGACACGGTGAGTAAATCAGAGTCTTATGATTCATTAAAGTTTTGGTCAAGAAACCACCCCCCCCCAACCACCCCCCGTTTTTTTTAAAGGAAAATACCTCAGGTTTTATAATTCTATTGCTATGATAGAAAATCATAGTTCTTTGAGAGAGAAAGAAAATTCATCAGTGCCCTTGGTGAAGGTTCTTTTTTGAAAGGCAAAGCTGTTAGTGTACATATTTTAATGACAAATGTTATTCTAGTTATCTGACTTCCTACAGAAAAAAAAATCACTCTAGAGCCCATGCATTTAAGACTGAAGATTTTGTGATTCAACTAGAGCACATCCTAGTGCTAAGAAAGACTAGCCAAAAATATCTCCATTCTTAGTAGGAAAATTTGAAGTGATGGAGATGAAGAGATGCTGAGAGGGCCTCCCTTGTTTAACCCAGAAAGAGAAGGCTTATAGGGGTGTTACCAACATATAAAAATACCTGACATTGAAGTAAAGAAGACAGTGATGGATTTTCTTTGGTGGTGCCCAATGACAGGACAAAAGGCCAAGGTAAGGAATTCAAATACAGGCAATTCTATTTAAGGATATGAAAAAACATGTTTACTGTATTTATAATCAAATAGTAAACAGATTGGCCAGACAGGCTGCAGAGTCTTAGTCCTCAGAGATAATCAATTCCCAATTGGACACAGCCCTGTACAACCTCTACATCTGCTGTAGATAACTCTTCTTTGAGCAGGGAGGGTAGAAAAGATGATCTCTAGAGTATCCTTACAACCTCAGCCATCTTGTCTTCCTTTGAACAGCCACTTCTTCCTGTAATCTAATATCCAACAGCAAATAATAGCTAATTACCCTTCATAGTAAGAAATCTATATTTATTTCCTATTTAATTTTATCTTCAATTCCTAGCTATTGGATCTTGGCTTCTGTCTGACCACTTGAATAAAGAGCTCTCTTCTAGCCACTCTTTAGATACTCTCATATTAAGCCACCTGTTAACCTTTTTGATAAGCCAAAGGGTATTTCCACAAATAAATACTCAATGTTCTCCATTAAAATGAAAATTGAGCCCTTAATCTTGTCAATTTGCAGGCATGGCTACTTTCATGTCCAATTGCAATATGTACGGATTCTGACTGTTGAACTCACAGTGTTATCTCGAACACCTTTTAGTGAGTTGAGACAATAAAATGTAAAAAAAACAAACACAAAACCCAAAAAAGAAGCTCCAAAAACCCTAAAGTATCCCTTTCAGTAAAAAATGGGCTTTGACTCTAAAAGCCAGCAAACAATACTAAGTATTATAAGAGGTGTGAAAAAGTATCTATAAACTTCTGTCATGATGCACAAATAATCTGGAAAACACTGCAAACTGGGAAAGGACAATTTTAAGGATTAAGCCACGGAATCTGCCTGACCTATCTTTTGATTTTGTGATTTTTTTTTTTTGGTTAAGAAATATATTGAGATTGTTATTGGCTATCTAAAATATTTCATACAGACACTAATAAAATATATACCTGTGATAGTGTGATAGAGGTTTGATCAAAATTCAAAGAAGAAATTGTGGGCAAATAGATTTTCTGTGTTACACTGGAAATGCACTTCAGTAAAACTATTGAAATCAGTAGTGCTATGCAGCTTAAAATCTTGAGGAATTAGGCAATAGATGACAACAAGAAAGACACAGAAAAAGGGAGATTCCTTTAGATTTTATGCTGAATTCATCTTCCTTATTTCCAGGTTTGTTCTTGTGTTTAAAGAGCTCTGCAAGTTGGAGAAAACAAAAACAAATTGAAAACATAGGGTTTTTTTTTCAGCTGTGTTTAGTGTTTATAGCAATGGGCTTCACAGCAAATCTTAAATGTGGTGTTGAACAATGTCAGCTGTGAAGCAACACAGGAGACCAAGTGTCAGAGCTTCATTCTGATTTCACTCCTACCTTCCATGACCTTACTACTCAAAATCCATCTTATATCTGCAGTTTAAAGAATCATAGCATGGACCATAAACACTACTTACCAAAGCCATGGTTAATCACTTTTCTCCATTAAATTTTCCATATCAATTCTATCTTTCTAAAAATTTTTCCTACTATTCTTACTTAAAATTCAAGTAATCTCTGGCATAACTCAACAAGAGTAACAACGAATAATTCAGTGGGATATAATAACCTTGCTCTCTATTGCAGCATCAGTTTGATTTTTTTTTGTTTCTGCTACAAAGAAACAGAAAAAACCCCTCCAAGTTTAGATAGATTATCTTATAAAAAAGGATTAATGATCTGAAAATACATCTGTTTAAGAAATTTGTAAAGTAGCATGATATTTGAAAGTTGAGAGCTATTGGAAACTGTTGTGGTAGACCTGAATGGTTAAAATAGGTGTGCTGACTTGCCTAGACATGTTTTCCTGCCTTCCCTCTGTTTTTGGGGAAGAAGCAACTGGCGCGAAAAGGGACAAAAGAAAGGGTTCCATGGAGTCTGAGCACTGTGGCTTATATAACTTGTTTTCTCCTGCTTGTAACCTGTGGTAAACAAGGTGCATGAGCTAGCCTCATGCTATGCCTGTGCTGGGCCTGTGCTCTCCCCCATATAGTATAAGCAAACCTATGCTTTCACCCAAGTATAGTAAGACTTACCATACTTACTGTCACTCTGATTGGATATGCTAATGTCCAAAAAGGTCCAATCAATCTCAGGCATTGATACTAAAAGCAGATAAGCAGGTAACACAGTGTACCTTTGCCGTACTTATGTTTCTGCCATGATTTTTTTATTATTCTATGTTCTGCATCTATGCCCATAATGCCTTATTATTGTTATATAGCTATATAAGCTATATCCCACCCTGGAACCGTTGAGTCTTTCCGGGAGTAACTTGAACTGTCTTTATGCAATTAGCAGTGTGAGATACACATCTGCTGACACACATCGCAAGATGTCTGCATGCACCAGCCAGAGCAGCCTGCATCTCCTGAAAATGACCAAGCTTGAAGGCAACACAGATTGTTGAAAAGCCAGGAACAGATCAGAATCTGTCTGCTCCCATCTTCTTCACCCTCCAGTCTGTGGAGTCTCGAGTGAACCAAGTCTCAGCCACAGCCACAGCTTTAGCAACCACCATAGCAGCAGCAGACAGCAGCTAGACTAGCCAGAAACCCTGCAAGTGTTCTGGGTTGTTGCGATTATTAATTTTTATTGCTATTAGTAATTGTGGGGGTTCCGGGATTATTTCCACGGGTTCATTTGGATGTTCGGTTGGCAAGAATAACTACACAAAACTCACTTAAAACACCAAATTAAACAGTTTAAACAGTCAGAACTTAGGAAACAGAGAGCCTAATAACAAAAGTAATCCTAGCCGTGGGTAAAAATACTCACGAACACGTGGTAGATAAAGAGCTTTTCCCAAGAAAAAGGAAAGAACGATCTCGTCCCAAAGGAAAGAGGAAAAGAAGGGAGTTTGCCTTGCCACAGTTGCAAAATGCTATGAAGCTGCTGCTGCTGCTATCTGCACAACATGTGGCCGCTGCTGCATGGGGTGCTGAGACGTGTGTTCCTTGCGGGGGTGGAGAGAGAGAGAGCTAAAGGCCGTTGCACCCACTTAAATACCCCATTAGGAAGCGTGGAACTGACCAATAGGCACTTAGCGTTCATTGTCTGGCCAATTGGTTCAAAAGTCCTGCGCCCAGGGGTGGGTCCTAACACCCTGGGAGACAGCACAGGTCACCTGACTTGTGCGTGTGACCTGTCCACGTGGCCTGAGACTTCCTGGTTCCGAAAACCATGCGGTCTGCCCCTGCAACCCACCTCTGGACCTTACAACAGAAGGGGGAAGGGAACCTCAGGAAGTGAACCAACTCTGGACAGTAATTATGCCCGTACCAGGACATGGGTACTTCCAATTTATTGATAACCCCATAAGACAGGAGAAGTGATACTTGTGACTGAGCTTTGCATATTACCTAGATTCTGCCCTAAGCAGAAAGAGGGCCTGAATTCTGTCTAATAGCCAAGCAGCACTATTGACCACAAGAGGTCTTCCCTTCCAGTGTTAATTAATAGTTAAAAATTGAATTGATCGTTCGTGCATATTAATAGATACTTCTAGATCTAGACATTGTCTATGTAATTGTTCCATAAATGCTACAATCGAACCTGTTTAATATTAAAAATAAGTGGATGGGGGTGGAAAAGTTTGGATATTGAAAATTAATACACGATATTAATTTCAGGAAACCATATTGCAGTAATTAATCATAACCCTCTCCATAACAGAAACTCACCTGTGTTCAAATGTCAGTGTAAACTTAGAGCTTGGTTCAGGTTACTGTGAGAGACAGTAAATGATGAAGAGGAATTGAACTTGCTGGCAAGCTTCTGTCTTTAACAGAAACCACTTCTATGCTCCACATATTTAAAATATGGCTATTCAAACTTTTGGGGTAAGATTTCCTACATGCTTGACATTAACCTTAAGCCAGTTTTACCTTACACTGCAGCAAAATCAGAATTATCCATTCAAAGCACTACAGATAATCTTATCCAAATTTATGACAGTAGATTCTCAAAGCATCTGCAGGTTTAATAAGTGTTTTCACATGTCAATGATTATTATGTTTCGCAATTTCTTTCCTTCACTGTCGACTTGAACTTGTCTATCTAATTCCAAGCAAGGTAATAAACAATGTCCACAAATTAACCAATCTCATAATTGAATTAGTTGGGACAATTAATGAGGCAGGAATTATAAAATAGGTACTTATATTATTTTCAAAAATCCCCACCCACAAACTATATACAAACTAGTTAAATTTGGGTTCTAATATGGTCAGGAAAATCTTCACAAAGGTGCTTATAGGCAATTCATTAATTTAAGGTAATCAGAAAATTGGAAAATTTAGCCACAGAATGCCTTTGCCCCATTTGTAAACAGGCAGCCTGGAACCCTATGGAAAGTCTGTTCTACTAACGATGGTGGAGTAGAATTCAGAGATAGTCCTTGGCTCCTTTGTGGCAGTGTTGGAACTGTTTGGCATCTTGGTACCTGTTGGGAGGCTTTTAGATCTTCCCAGGTTCTAGCAGGCTACTGGGAAAGAGGCAGACAATCAAACCTGATCATTGTTCCTCTTGGCACAGAGGTTTGCAGAGGTGCAGGCAGGATCTCTTACAGATGTGCAGTGAGCACAATGTTGGTGGCACTTCTCACCATGTCATGAGGCACTTAATGACTTCTCCTGGGAAACTTCAGGCACTTAAGTTTCCGGGTAGTTCAAGTTCAAAATATCAGGGCTAAACTGGTCTGAAGCACGAGACAGAGCAGAATACATTGTCCAAGCCAAGGGCAGGGAGGCAGAAGCATGTTGTCTAAGCAGAGCAGAACGTAGAGGAGAGCAGAACATACTGAGGCAGAGCAATGAGGCAGAGCAATGAGGCAGAGGCAGCACAGGGCAGCACAAATGCTTGCAATTTAGCTCAATTTGCCCAAGTGCAATGGCTCCTTCAGCCACAGAGATTCACCAATCAAAATGCAAAACTGACTATATTAGGTGAACCCAGGGCTTGTTTACCCTTATTTGAGCAAGACACTCACAAGTGCAAAACACCTGTGGGTACCTGTTTATCACTTTATGAGGGGGCATAATGGTCCAAACCTTTGTTTTCCTCCTGCCCTTGCTCCCCCCATCAGCATAAGGGTAGGGCAAGCCAGGACATATTTTAGGCCTATTAGCCTTGCAGGACAATCATAAATCAATAAACTTTTGGGAGGAAGGACACACTTTTACTTTTATTTCACACCTTTATTTTCATTTCACAAAGAGAGAAAGGGGACAGAGAACAATTAATGAGCAGTGACATTTGTGAGATTTCCAGCTTATCCAGAAACTGCATCTAGTCCCTTGAAAACTGTTTTCCTGCCTTAGCTAGCAGTCCATGTATTTCCCCAGACCTCTACTCAGTTTCTCAGTAATAACAATTAGAAAAACCACAGAAATCACTTAATTACTCTCCATATAATTGTTAATGTTGAGGAGAATATTAATGAGAAGAAATGAGAAAAGAAGGCTCCTAAGTGAAGTGCAATAACTAAAAGTTTTAGGCAGTGGTTTGTGCTCTGGAGAACACATGTTAAGTCACTGCTTGGCCTAATTTGCAGTAACTTGAGGAGAAAAACTCTTCAGGAAAAATAAATAGCACTGAATCTGACCCTCTGCTTTCAAGATAGACACACTCATATTTGGGGAAATATTGTGCTGAAATATGTGGTTCTCTTCTAAGTGCAGAGTGAAAAATAAAAAAAGATAGGGGATGTCTAATAGTTTCTATACCATGAAATGGTTGTCTTCCATTCTCATCAACCAGTGATGTGTTTCATTAGTAAAGAAAGGATGAGTTCACAGCACCTTCTGTGTATACTAATTCTGAAACTTGTACTAGGTCATCTGTTCTTGCCTACAGATATGTTTTGCAGTGATAGCCAAATAAGTGTCACCTGTCAGAGCACAGTGAGAATAGTGGTAGTTACTATCGCAGCATAAATAAAGAACATTAATAAGCTAAATTGCATTCTAGGTACTTTTAGTGTAGCTTTCAAGGAAAATAAAGGGAAAACATAAAAGCCTATTAGGTTGTGGAGACATTTCAGTAATACTTGCACCATCTCCAGTATTGAATATTTATTACTTTTGAAGAAGAGTAAAAGCTATGTCAGGATGCTATATGGTCCTCTGCTTAGACTTTGCTTCCCATCAGCTGCCTCCATCATGGTCTTTTTGTGTTCAGTTTGGAAAGACCTGGGAGAATGCAGTGCATTCCTGAATGTTGTGATAAAGCTAGTGAAAATTTCCAAAGGTCCCACTCTGTATGTGGACTATTAGAGACTTTTGAAGACAAAGATAATATTCCAGATGGTTCATCAGATTTATAGGTAGATGGCAGCAAAAAAAAGATCTTAGGTCCATAGACACCTTAAGGAATTACTGGAAACTTATCAAATGATCATATCTGTCCATAACACTCTGTTATAAATATTTTACTAGTATAGAAAAAATTTGCAACCATTTTTTTTAAACTAACAAACTGTGAAAAAACTTTTTTCCCGCCTTTGTTAGGAATTAGGTTTCCAACTTCCAGTGGCTCCATCTTTCCTGAGAACAGTCTTTTTCTGTGTCTGTATTTTTTTCCTTGCATTGGATTTAAGACCTGATGGTTTGGGTGAATAAAAGTAAGCCCAAAAATAAAATGGAGGAGGTGTACATGTGACAGAAGTGGCTAAATTCCATTTTCAGGTTAGAAGGAACCAACTTAGAATCAAATGCTTTGCATTAGTTTTGCACATTGTAAGTGCGTAGCTCTCAATATTTTTGTTTGTGCTTGTGTGCTTGTTAATGCTTCTTTTTGTCTTAAAGACAGAAGAGACATGAGACTCACAGATCTATTTTGTTATTGATCACACATTTTTTAATTTTCTCTTTTTTTAAGAGTTCATAAATGTTAGTTTGTTTGTTTTTTTTTCTCCCAGTCTACTTTAAAGCTGTCTTTAGAAAAGGTTGATTTTTGTCCTGTTTGTTATTTTCAGGGACAGGTTGAGATTTCTTTAATTAAAATACTGAGGAAAGGAAACAGAGCTAAATATCCTGAGTTTCACCCTTCATAAGCACCAGTATATTACATACTTCAAAACAACAAAATTTCAACAGAATACTTTTGTACATAGCTTCTTTTGCAGTCATGCCTGTGGTCCCTAAATAGCTATTTCTCTCTGTATGTGCCCTTTTCTGTAAATTAATTAATTCAACATTACAAACCCAAGCAGTGAAAGAACAAGGTTCACAGCCCAAAAAAACTTCAGTTCTTGAAGTATGTAAGTGAAATTTTGAGTGGAAGAACATATAAGTACATGGAGCTGTATCTGCAGTATTTAGATGTTCCAGAGGACACAGAAAATTCTCTTTAGTAGCCTGAAATAGAAACACATAATTTAATATTTTCTGCTGGTAAACTGTCTGAGAATCTGTCACTGGTGTGGGATAGTCAGCTGGATACCCAACTATGTTCAGTCTCTTTGACATTGCAACTGAGGTTTTGAGGATCTAACGTAACCATTGTTTGACTACAATTACTGATTTTGCTCCAAAGGGTTACTTACATGACCAAGTGCTGGCTGAAAAAAACCCCAAAACAAAATACCCCAAAATAAGTGTAACAATTCAGATCACAAAAAGAAATTCTGAAGATATCTTTGCCATCTTATGCCTTTAGATTGCTTATTTTCAAAATCTTACATGACTGCTGAGACATGAAGAGTTGCATAAGAGCATCCAACTTCAAGTATTGTAGGGCATAATTACTCTGTAAGCCTTGTTCCCTAAGATTTACTGAGGCTGACTGTACTATGCGCCATAGCATCCCTGGCCATGTTTCATGGCACAGAAGAAAACGTTAGTTCCCTGACACTCCAGTGGATTTTCTTTTAAAAAAGCAAAAATAAGATGCTTCTGCAGTTAGGAAACTTTCCTACTGGCCAACTAGTGCCTATGACAATTTCTGTTTTAATGGCATTGCAAGAAACTCTCTAATTTTCTGTCTAAATTTTTATGACCATGAATCAACTTCAGTTCTCTTCTTGTCTTCCTTCCCCACACCCCCCTCAAACCACCAAACAAATGCTGTCTTCCCACAGACATCTCGATACTGAAGGCATTTGTTGAGAGTATGTATAAAGCCTCTCTGTAGTCCATGGAACTTTAGCACATGTTTAACTGCTGTACTAAATTGCGTTGTATGGATCTGATCCAAAGCCTATTATGTCAAAGGAAGAAAAGCTCCCATTGACTTCTGTTAGATTTCCATCAGGTTTTTTTAACACAAAATGATTATGCACTTGTACTTTTAAACATTTATGATGAAAAGCATCAGCAAATAAAAATTTATGAATAGACTCCCACAAAACAAAAGTGTCAGCAGCTGAAATACTGGGGCAGATGGGCTTTCAAGATCTGTCACTCCATCAGCATTGTACAGTTTAAAGGCACCACGTGTACTCAGTCTTCTGAGAGGGTATGTGGACAAGAAACTTCATTATTTTTCTAACAAGAGAGATTTTATCTTGGAGCCAGACAACGACCAGGACCTTTTGCACAATGTTTTGTGTGCATCATTTATTGTATTGAAGTAAGCCTTGTAAACTGACTGAAAAAAAAACCCTTTATATCTTTAAATACCTTTATACATTTCTAGTTAAACCCAAGAAAATTCCTAGTTAAGAATTAGCCACTTTTGAGAATAAAAGTAGCATATATGCTAAAATGTTTTAGTTTTTTTTTTTTTGTCTGTATGATTTTAATTTAAAAAGAAATCAAAGAATTTTAGGATAGAAATTTTCATTTTCCACATCAGAAGAAAAGGTTGGCCAGAAGATGAACTAGGAATGAAGGAGGATTATCTTGAGTTTCATAACATAACCTCCTGAGAACATTGCTGGTTTATTTTATTTAGTACACCATGGCCTGTCTTTTCATGTCTGATTTTAAATATAATTGAAATGCCCAGTTTAGGATGGTAGTCAGTTAAAGTTGTTTCTGAGCAGGTTACTGAACCATGAGCACCCATTCAGAAGTTTTTCTTTTTCTCCATCAACCATAATCAATCGGATTGCACCCATGGGGTCTTAGATAAGTGCTGTAAAATATACAGGATGACTACAGAGCTAAGTATTTGTAATATGTACTTTAAGGATAAGAATACCTATAAGAAAAAAATGGTCACCTCCACTACTACCCACAAAGCAAACACCCAGGGTCTGGGGAAGGGCAAGATCTGTAGGGTGGGAAGTCAATTTCACTAATGGAAGCCATCTTCATAACTGTGGGTCTAGGGAGAACTTTGTGAGAAAATCTCTAATCCTTGTTAGAAATTTTGTTTCTTCAGTTGTACCACATAAAAGATTTATGTGGCTTCTATTTCCATGGAAAGAAATATTTGTATACACCTGAGTTTTGATAGCTGTTATCTATCAAAAATCTAGATTTGTGGAGAATTATCTATGCTGGTTAAAATATTAACTTTAACATCTTTTTCGTTAATTTGTTTTTGTTTGGAAAGTTGCTGTGTAGAATAATTTTAGAACTGTGACAAATTGTAGGAAGTTAAAGATGATATAAGGCAGTCTTAATATAGTAGAAATATTAAAGAAAGTAGTGGCATATTAATGATTTTTTCAAAGCCTACATAATATGATAATTAAAGAGACAGTATTAGAACTGTGTGTACAAATCCCTGAAAGATTTTATTAACATGATGTGATGACATTTATATTTATAGTTAGAATTATTGCAGATAAAGTGGAAAGAAAAAAATAATTGAAAACAATATTTATGTCTTTTAAGAAATTATATATCTTAAACAGGAAAACCATGTAGATCAGAGTTAAAGCTTCTATAGAACTGTTTGATATTCCTCTGCATTTAGTGCTTCAGAGTGTATGAACTACTACGATAACCTCAGCTGTTCGTCAATTCAATTCTATTTTTTTCTAACTGATTTTATTCAAATTTTTGTGGCTGTTTTTCCCCCCATGTGATATTTATGTAATATATTGTTCTTCAAGTGAATCAAAAGATCCTTTTTTGACTAAATGCACATATATATGGGTCACTTCTTTCTTTCTAAGGCAAGGTTAAGTTTTTACATTCACCACAATATAAAATGTTATTTTTCACTGTATATTATGAACTACTCTTTGGAACATAACATATCCTGAACTCCCTTTAGCAGTTTCCAACATCCACATCAATCTTGTATCATAAAAAATATGATGGAATCAATATTGTGATGATAAACTGTAAAAAATTGCTTTTGTCTGGATTTGGTAGAAATCACAAGTGGTCTGATTTAGCTTGGGAACATTGGAGCCAGCTTCTTAAAATGAACAAGATGTTCAAAAATAAAAAAAGTTTGTGTTAGGTGGAAGAAAGTTTATTTCATTCTTTGTTATTAAACAAAACTTTTTATTCTCTTTGCCTTACATAGTCTCCCCTGATGAATCAAGATTTTTTTTTTTTTCTGCTAATTATATTTGTCTGTCATTGTAACTGGAACATTACAGCCAATCTCCCAACAGCATATCCTAGTAGCGTTCTACATGAAGATCCTCTGTATGGGCTTTGCAACACTTTCTGATAGTTAGGGGACTGGAGCACGTATCTTATGGGGAGAGGCTGAGGTGTCTGGGATTTTTAGTCTGGAAAAGAGAAGACTGAGAGGGGATTTAATAAATTTTTATAAATGTCTGAGAGCTGGGTGTCAGGAAGGAGGAGACAGGCTCTTCTCACTTGCTCCCTGTGATAGGACAAGGAGCAATGGATGTAAGCTGAAGCGCAGGAGGTTCCACCTCAACACAAGGGGGAACTTCTTTACTGTACGGGTCACAGAGCATTGAAACAGGCTCCCCAGACAGGTTGTGGTGTCTCCTCCTCTGAAGAATTTCAAGGCCTGTCTGGATACCTTCCTCTGTGACCTGAGCTAGATTGTATGGTCCTGCTCTGGCTGGGGGGTTGGGCTCAATGATCTCTTTGGGTCCCTTCCAGCCCCTTACATCTTGTGATCCTGTGATTCTGTGATTCTGACAAATATTGAATCCACCACAGTCAAGATACAAGTGAGTAGCTTTCCTCTCTGAAAAAATAATATATTTGGAATATAGGATATGACTCTTCTTCTGCTGATCTACTGGCACATTGGTAGACAAGCAAGCTTGTCTATTAGTTGTGGTTAAAAGAAGACAAATTAATAATAGAGGCTCAAGGGTGACCTCACTACAACTACCTGAAGGGAGGTTGTAGCCAGATGGGGGTTGGTGTCTTACCCCAATTCAGCCAGCAACAATGAGGGGGCACAGTCTCAAATTGTGCTGGGGAGGTATAGGTTGGATATCAGGAGGAACTTCTTCACAGAGTGAGTGATCTGCCATTGGAATGGGCTCCCCATGGAGGTGGTGGAATCACCATCCCTGGAAGTGTTCAAGAAAAGACTGGATAGGGCACTTAGTGCCATGGTCTAGTTGATTGGATAGGGCTGGGTGCTAGGTTGGACTGGATGATCTTGGAGGTCTCTTCCAATCTGGCTGATTGTATTATTCTATGAGTTCTAGGAATTATATATGAAAGATATTCAAGACTGGTTAATGATAGACCAATACAACATTATCAACAATCATGCTTGCTATCTACGATATATGATTTATGATCTCTGATGGATACTTATAATATCCTGGATCACTTGATGAGTGAAAGCTCCTAGTACTTTCAGGGGTGCCTTAGGCAGCCAGTAAGCATGATCGATAGGTGCTTTTGGAGATCACCTCCAAATATAAGTGGAGCATTGACAACGAAGATAGGTTATGCAGAATAAACTAAAGACGAAAGGTATTCCTTGTGCCTGGATATTTACCTTTTCCTATTTGAAGCCTATCCAAAAAGAAAAATATTTTCTTTCTGTCATGGAGCCAATAAAAAGCTGTGGCTGAAATAGTGAAAATGCAGTATTGACAGCTCAATGTAAGGAAAGCTAGAGATGAGAAATGATATTGCTGAGCAAAACTCCCTGTGCTGGTGTCTTCAGATTGCTTTCTTGAGATATTGGAAGTGACTCTGATCCCCAGCTCTGTGCTGAGCTGTCAGGATGAAGAAAATATGCAGAAACAGGGCTATTCTAATGATACTGTCACTTGCAGGGAAATCTGGGCCTTTTGAACATTGTGCTGTCCACGCACTGTTAAATGTGTCAGTCAGCAGTATAGATCTAGCCAGACTACACACCAGGTGACAGCACAAGCCTGATTTCTGGAAAAAATAAATCCACTGGGCAAACATATAGGGTAGAATTAATCTCTTTTACTTCCATCTTTCAAAAAGTGATCTGCCTAGTGTAAACTGGTCCTCTAATTGCCTTCCAGAGTTAATGGAGAGAGAAAACATATTGACATTTTCTATGTGACTCAGGATACATTATGCAATATGAGCTTGTTAAAAATGCTAGTTCAGGTATTTTCTGTCCAAATGACATTAGGTTATCTCCATTCAAACAGAGATGATATGCAGCAAATCCTTGTGTTTATTCTCTGAATGATTTACAATACTTGATTTGTGCTGCTTCTGTTTTGCTTCTCAGTTATTTAAGGTGCATTAATCTCCCCTAATTTAGATGTCTCATACCTGTAGCTGAGCTAGATACCCAGACATAATTTACTGTTCACACATGAAGGCATATTTTTTTAGCCTGTTATATGACTTTAATCATAGAATATGTGAAAAAAAAATTCTCAATAATAAAATACTTCCCTTGAAGCCTGAGGTGTCCTTGCAGAACTGCTTCACTGCTCTGCAGGCTGAAGAGGAAAAATCGATCACGTTAGGACAGACACCGGAGATGAGCAAGGGAGCCTGATATAACAACAGCACAACTAAGAACAGGGTGGGAGCAGTAAGCAACTCTCTTCTGAGACGGATGGAGGCACCCAACTGCCGACCTGATGCACTTTCTAGAGACCTGTGTTTCTTACAGGGGCTTTGCATCAGGGATGGCACCAAGAGACTGCCAAAACTTGGTCCACTATGATCTGCTGCTCTTGCTTCACATGGACACCAGTTATACAGCCAGGAGTAGTCTAAGGAGCCCTGATGAAACTGATGAAAAACAGTCTGTGTTCCAGAGCCCTGAGAGTAGTGTTAAGGGGCTCAGGAACACAGATTGTTTTTTCATCAGTCCCCCCGGCCAAAGGGAAGGTGTTTGAAGGGACCAGTCAAATCTGAAGAATCAACAGTTACAGAGTGGGTACCACAGGCAGATATTTGCCTAAGTGTGGAACTTCCTTTGAGGAATACGACATCCTGAAAGCTGATGGTCTTGAACATGGGTCAGGGCAATCCAAAATGCAGAGAGAGTCCTGGGAAGAATGTGCCTGTGGATGAAAAACTAGACACGATCTGGCTAGGTGAGCCTGTAGTCCAGAAAGACAACTCTATCCTGGGTTGCATGGCCAGCAGGTCAATAGAGGTGTTTCTCCCCATTTAATCTGCTCTTCTGAAACCTCACGTGAACTACTGTGTACAGCTTTGAGTCCTCCAACATAACAAAGGCACAGACATGTCTAAGCAAGTCCAGAGGAGGACCATAAAGGTGATTAGAGCACTGGAGAACCTCTTATACAAAAAACAAAAAAAAAAAAAAGAGAGTGTGAGTTCTTCATCCTGGAGAAGAGAAAGCTCTGGGAATATATTATAGCAGTTTTCCAGCACTTAAAAGGGGACTACAGGAAAGCCAGAGAGGGACTTTTTACAAGGATGCATAGTGATGGACTAAGGGGTAATGATTTTAAACTGAAAGAGGATAGACTTTAATTAGATATAGAAGAAAATGTTCTTCACTGTGAGGATGGTGAGACAATGGAACAGGTTGCCCAGAGAGGTTGTGGGTGCCTTATTTCTGAAAGTGTCCAAGGTCATGTTGGAGAAGACTTTGAACAATCTGGTCTAACAGAAACTGTCACTGGTCATGGCATATTGGAACTAGATAATCTTTAAGATCCCTTCCAGTCCAAACCATTTTATGATTTTTGTGATTCTATGATAAATGTATAGCTCAGACAGATGTAGATGAGACAAATTGTTCCCTTTAAGTTTGTCCTTTGCAGTGATCTAAACATTGTATTTCATTAACTGTTGACATGTCTCATAAGTGATCTGTCCATCAGTAGAGAAGAAAAGAAAATTAAAACATCAATGAAGTCACTAAAGGATAACAAAAAGAAAGCATTTTATTTGCTTTTTAATAATGAGTGACATTACTTGCTGAGTCTTACCAGCTCTTTTTTAGGAATAAGTATAGTGTATTTTTTTCTACTCTTCTTTCATATCACAGTTAACCTATGTGCAAACAGGGACTAATCTAAAAACTCTGTAGAGACCCTGTGGTTATTTCAGTACTTGCATAGTCATGACAGGTTGAGCTTTGGGACTTGAGCATTAGCAAGGTTAAGACAGTTCTGGGTTGTTGGATTTTTTTTTATTTTTTTTTTTTTCCCCCAAGGGTAAATGTAGGTGCCTGCAGCATGGAATCTCTGAAGATTTTTTAAAAGTCTATAATGATGACAAAATGAAGGCACTCTGGACTAATGTATTCCAGATCATTAACATTATTTAGAGACCTGAAGAAATGACTGCTTTATTACGCTGACCTTAGATGGGCTGGCGCATCTCCAAATATAGAATAGAATAGAATAGAATAGAATAGAATAGAATAGAATAGAATAGAATAGAATAGAATAGAATAGAATAGAATAGAATAGAATAGAATAGAATAGAATAGAATAGAATAAGCCAGGTTGGAAGACAGCTCCAAGATCATCTAGTCCAACCTCACACCCAGCCCTATCCAATGGCACTAAGCCCTATTCAATGGCTCCATTTAGTCTTTTCTTGAACACCTCCAGGGACAGCGATTCCACCACCTCCCTGGGCAGCCCATTCCAATGCCAATCACTCTGTCTGTGAAGAACTTCTTCCTAATACCCAGCCTATACCTCCCCTGGCACAACTTGACGCTCTGCCCCTCGTTTTGTTGCTGGTTGCCTGGGAAAAGAGACCAAACCCCCATGTGGCTACAACCTCCTTTCAGGTAGTTGTAGACAGCAAGAGGTCACCCCTGAGCCTCCTCTTCCCCAGGATAAACAACTCCAGCTCCCTCAGCTTCTCCCCATAGGGCTTGTGTTCCACACCCCTCACCAGCTTCATTGCCCTTCTCTGGACACCTTCCAGTACCTCAATATCTCACTTGAACTGAAGGGCCCAGAACTGGACACCAGTACTCAAGATGTGGCCTGACCAGTGCCAAGTACAGGGAAACGATAACCTCCCTTGCCCAGATGGCTACACTATTCCTGATACATATCAGGATGCTGTTGGCTCTGCTGGCCACCTGAGCACACTGCTGGCTCATGTTCAGCCTACTACGTACCAGCACCCCCACGTCCGTTTCTGCTTGGCTGTTCTCCAGCCACTCTGTCCCCAGCCTGTTGTGCTGCCTGGGGTTGTTGTTGTCAAAGTGTAGAACCCTACACTTAGCTTTGTTAAATCTCTTCCCACTGGCCTCTGCCCACCCATCCAACCTGTCCAGGTCCCTCTGCAGGGCCCTCCTACTCTCCAACAGATCAACAGCTGCTCCTAACTTGATATCATCTGCAAACTTACTGATGATGGGCTCAATCCATTTGTCCAGATCATGAATAAAGATATTGAACAGGATGGGGCCCAGCACTGACCCCTGGGGCACACTACTAGTGACTGGTCACCAACTGGATGTGGCACCATTCACCACCACTCTCTGGGCCCATCCCTCCAGCCAGTTCTTGTCCCATTTCAGAGTGAATCTGTCCAAGCCACGACTTGCCAGCTTTGCCAGGAACTCGTGGCAGACGATGTCAAAGGCTTTGCTGAAGTCCAGGTAGACTACATCCACAGCCTTCCCTGCATTCACCAGGCAGGTAACCTGGTCATAAAAGGTGATCAGATTGGTCAGGCAGGACCTTCCTAAACCCATGATGGCTGGGCCTGATCCCTTGGCCATCCTGTAGGTGCTGTGTAATTTAGCTCAAGATGACTTGTTCCATAACCTTGCCTGGTAATAAGGTCAGGCTGACAGGTCTGTAATTTCCTGGTTCCTCCTTCCAGCCCTTCTTGTTAATGAGCACCACACTGGCCAGCTTCCAGTCTTCAGGGACCTCTCCAGAAAGCCAGAACTGTTGATAGATGATAGAGAGCAGCTTGGCCAGCTCATCTGCCTGCTCTGTCAGCACCCTAGGATAGATCCGATCTGGTCCCAGGGACTTGTGAGGATCTGAGTGCCTCAGCAGGTCCCTTATTGCTTCTTCTTGGATGACAGGGGGACTATACTGTTCCCTAGCTCCATCTGCCTTCTTGTGAGGCCAATTGTCCTGAAGACAATCTGTCCCACTATTGAAGATCGAGGCAAAGAAGGTGTTGAGTACCACTGCCTTTTCCTTGTCTTTTGTTACTATATTCCCCTCCACATCCAGTACAGAGTGGAGGTTGTCCTTGCCCCTTCTTTTGCCATTAATGTATTTGTAGAAACATTTTTTTTCCCCTTTATGGCAGTGGCCAGTCTAAATTCTATGTGGGCTTTTGCTTCTCTATTTTTTTTCCTACAAGACCTAGCAATGTCTTTAAACTCTTCCTGGGATACATCCCCTTTTTTCCAAAGGTAATATGTCCTCTTTTTTCTCCCTGATTCCTTTAGAAGCTTCTTGCCCATCCAGTCTGGTTGTCTCCCTCATTGGCTCGTCTTCTGGCACATTAGGATAGCCCATTCCTGTGCCTTCAAGAGTTCTTTCTTGAAGTAGATGCAGCCTTCCTGGACCCCTTTGTTTTTAAGAGCTGTTTCCCAAAGGAATTTTCTGACCTAGTTCTTTAAATAAGCTGAAGCCTGCCCTTCAGAAGTCTGGTGTGGAGGCTCTGTTGATGCCCCTCCTGGTTTCACTGTATATTGAAAACTCTATTATTTCATGGTCATTGGACCCCAGGCAACCTCCGACCACCACATCTCCCATCAGCCCTTCTCTATTTGTGAACAGCAGGTCGAGTAGGGCTGCACCCCTGGTAGGCTCACATAACAGCTGGGTTAAGAAGCTATCCTCTGTACACTCCAGGAACTTTCTAGACACTTCTCTGCAGTGTTAAGTTCCCAGCAGATGTCTGGCAAGCTGAAGTTGCCCACAAGAATGAGGGCAAATGATCTTGAGGCAGCCTCCAGCTTCTTAAGGAATAATAAACCAACCTCTTCTTCCTGGTTGGGTGGTCTATAACAGAGTCCAACCAGGATGTCTGCCTTATTGGCCTTCCCCCTAATTCTTAGCCACAGGGACTCCACCTGATCATCCTTAATCTCTACTTCCATGACATCCAGTGCCTCCCTGATATACAGGGCCACTCCTCCACCCCTTCTTCCTCGCCCATCTCTCCTGAAGAGTCTGTAGCCATTGATTACAGCATAGATGGAAATAGAAGTCTTGCAAGATGGTTTAAATGTGAACATGAAAGCACTTAAACAAGAACTTTGAGTAAGGATTCCTATGAAATGCAAATGCTTCCATAGAAAATTATTCTAGAGGTGGGGAAAAAAATTTCCTGTCACTGCTTGCCAAATTCCTTAAATGAAATTAGATTTATAGCTTTTTAAAATGTCTTTTGACTATAGAAGGATTCTAGGTTATTAAACATACTACATAACTTTTAAAAGGATATGGTTGATAATTAAATAATACTTCTAGTTGTGATGGAGATATACAAGGCATAATGCAAACTAAATTGATTTTTCTACATTAGGCTTTCAGAGTCCTACACATAGCCATAATTTTACACATTACAACACCCCACAAAACCAAGTATGCTAAGTTACAGGAGAATATTTATAATGTAATTAAACAACTAGAGAAATCTTTACAACAGATAAGAATTCAGAATTGTGGTTTCTAACTCACGTGCACAATGTGATACATGATACTTGGCAGTGCTTTGTCTGGCAAGGAAATATGTGGTCTCTGAACCCAGAAGTCCTTTTAGGTTAGTGGAATCCATACGAATCTTCCAATTGTCTTTAGCTGCCTCAGAGGCAGAGCTACATACCATCATGGTTCTCACTACAAAGTTTTGTGGGATTGTAGTGGTTTAGGCAGTTACCTGCCCCCCCCCACCTTTTATAAATCCCAGCTAGTGACACACTGTGCTTAACTCTCTCAGCCAATAGTCTAATTTCTCACTCAAATTCTCCAATTAGCTCAAACCAACACAGGGATCATGGTGGTAGCCCTGGAAAAGGAAGACTACTGAGAAAAAAAAAGAAAATTGCCTGGGAAATGTACAGCTTCTCCAACAGGGCATGTACTGATCTCAGTGCTCAGTAATACTCTAAATAGTACAAGCTCAGCCATGTGTTATGGATGTTGCTGAGGTGACTTCAATTTGCTTTCTGTGTGTGAAAGAATGAATTAATTCCAGGAAGTTTATATACTGCAAAAGTTAGTGAAATAATTCCTGCGAAATTCAGTGGTCAGTGAAAAAAGAACTTGCAAAAAAACCCCAAACCCAAGCAAACAAACAGATCAACCAACCAAACAACCAAACAAGTAAAAAACAACCTAAAGCAAAATAAAAAAAAACAAACCACAAACAAAACAAAGAAAAAACCCTCAACCTTTCAAATCCAAAACAGCATGAAGACTAAAGACTCATGACAAAAGGAGAAAAAAAAATAGTTTCTCTGCAAGTGAAATATATGCAGGCTCTACAGCAAAGGAATTTAAATGCGTATATAATGAGTAGCTACACATGCACAAAAGTAGCTGTCACACACTATATAGTATGCATAAAAGCTCCAACAAGTTGCACAGTATGAGGAATAGTTGCTTCTGGATCAGCGCACAGTCACTTAGTAGTCCTATCAAGCTGACAGTGAGCGTACTGGGCCTGATACACATGACTGCCCAAGAAGAGTGTCTCTGGATGTCAGCCTTGTGTACGTCAATGAAACAGGAGTAGAGCAGAATCAAAACAAGTTAACAAACCAGCAGCAAGCTTGTTTCTGCTGCAATAACAGAAGCACAGGCTAACTGAGGCTTTCTTTTTAAAACTTGTAAGTCTATGTCAGTGACCTCAGAATCACTGACCCACGGATGCTGGATACAGTGAGCATAAAAGGGTTAGTTTTGTTGTGTGTGGGGTTTTTTTTTGTCCTTTTCTTTGTTCTTTTTTCCTTTTTGAATTTCTAGGTACCTAGCACTCCATTCTGACACACTGGCTATTGTTCTCTCTCAACCCTCCTGATAAATCCTTCTTTGTTTTCTTATGTTGGTTAAACACTGTTCAAGATCAGCTCTAACAAGCATTGTGGGGCAGTCACTTCTGATCATTTTAATGGATTTTTTGAAAACCTGGATTTATTTTTATGGTTTTAATGTTCTGTATCTATCAAAAGATCAATTGTGTGCAATACCCTAGAAGTTTAGTATGTATCAGATGCTATCACTGTTACCAGAAATCTTCACTGAGCCGTTTTCATGACATACTCAAAAGCTACTGTTTAGTTTAGCTAGAACAGCAGCAAAAGTCTTTCAGAACAGGATTACGAATAGATCAATTCAGGGAAAATGGCCTATGAGTTTCTTCAGGGGTGATTAATACTATGTACAGCATACTACCATAGCAAGGCAGTGACCTAAGCTTGTCAACTGATAGGGTTATTCAGCTGGAAAGAATTTTCCTTGAAAAATTGGTGTCTGGGAATTTAATGCTTCCCATATAATTTTCCGAACAAATAATTTCATTTTCAGAGTTGACAGCTCTAATTATGCTTGGAGTAGAGCTACATGAACCAGAAGTAAACAAATAGCTTACTATCAAGTTCAGAATGGACCAACAACTTGGAGCTCTGGACTTTGTGGACATTGCAGCCAGCACACAGTGAGTTCTGCAACGGCAGAACTGCTGTGAGCATCAGGTTGGCCACTTCACAGCTATGCCAAGGATTGGACTGCAGGTGCCACAGTGACCTTTAATTCAACTGGTATGCATTTCTAATGTTTTTCTCTCTGAAGAATGTGCTTTCCCTCTACTCACTGCCAAAATGCTCACACGCTTCCCAGAAGCTCATTGTAAAAGTCAGAATTGTTCAGCTCAAGCCCTGCTTTTGAACTTGAATTATTTAAATACTTGTAAGCTCAGAGTGAATAGTCCTCAAAAGCTAAAGTTGTAACAGTATAGACATTGGTGCCTTCTCCTCTATATCCGGCTTCAACGGATTTTAGAAGAGGCAAATTAATTAAGAAAGAATGTGCTGTGCACATATAGTTTTAGTGTTGAAAGTACAGAGGAAACACACAGGGTACCTTGTTCCTATGGGAAACATTCTGTTTTAAAGGTCTGTTAAAATCTTTGAGATAAAAAGGATTCTTATAAGTTCAGACTGATAAACACAATCACAAATACATCTCCACATCTGCTCCATTTTCACAACTGAATTAAGGAACATTTTCCCCCCAATGAGTTTAATTAACTTTAAGAACAAGCTAAATTAGTTTAAAAGGCAATTAAAATGCAAGCATATAAATTGTAATTAAAACTGCATGCTGTTTATAGGTATTTTTTCTAAATATTTAAAGGAGATATTTTCCAAATGAAAAAACAGAAGTTCTGCAGTCAGTGTTTCATTCAGTTCAGAAAAAAATAGGAAATGCTTTTCTTGCACATGTAAAATTATTCACAAAAAAATTAATTTGTTAGAAGTTAATATTACAGAATGTAGTATCAGTATCCTGGAAAAACAAAACAAAACAAAAAAAATCCCAACAATTTTCTTCACGGATGTGGTTTTCCTTTATGGTGGGATGAGATTGATTTTGTTATTTTATTGGCTGTGAAATTGTCAGATTTATTGGGAACTGTTACATATGTCTATCTCAGTTTTGTCTGTTTGTTTGAGTGAGAACTCACTCTGCGATTTAGTCAGCTTTTCACACTGAAGATTTATCTTTTTCTTCTGTATATTCTTTTCCTGCTTCCATGTTCATTATCTGGAGTCGGTGACTTTATTATTACTGTCTTCAAAACTGTATGCTTAACTTAACCAGTTTTTAAAAGATACTTTTTCTCTCTTCTATTCCCTCTATGCAACACAGAGGACATGAGTAAAGCACACATTGGTCCTGATCTCCAAACTGGGTATCGCCATTCCCTTCCTATCACTACACTTCATATATTCAAGTCATACTCCCTGAGACCACAGGCAGATCACTTCACCTCTGTGTATTCATTTTCTCTTCTGTCCAAATACTTCCTCTTGAATTGTCAATTGTCTCTCAGTATTTACAGCATTCATAGGTGTGTTGGTTTGAGCTAATTGGAGAATTTTAGAAATTAAATT
>VWZI01013590.1:1683-17625 GCA_013396835.1 Psilopogon haemacephalus | reverse complement strand
TAGAATAGAATAGAATAGAATAGAATAGAATAGAATAGAATAGAATATGCCTGGTTGGAAGAGACCTCCAAGATCATCCAGTCCAACCTATCAACCAGCCCTAGCCAATGGCACTAAGTGCCCCATCCAGGCTTTTCCTGAACACCTCCAGGGATGGGGACTCGACCACCTCTCTGGGCAGCCCATTCCAATACCAATCACTCTGGGAAGAACTTCCTCCTAATGTCCAGCCCATGCCTCCCCAGGCACAACTTGAGACTGTCTCTCCTCGTTCTGTTGCTGGTTGCCTGGGAGAAGTAGATCAACCCCCACCTGGCTACAACCTCCCTGTAGGTTGTTGTAGATTAAAACTGTCGAGATGACTCCACTCAGTTTCATTAGCAGTAATTAACTTAAAATATCAAAAGTACATGCCTTAGCAATGATTTGGAAGTTCTCTGAAGAACTCTGTCTCTAGAACCAGCATTTAAAAGAGGAAGGTTTCTACTAGCCCTGAGACCTTCTTTCCAAGCAGTGTTGCAAGCTTGATTATATTGCACAGCAGTCTGCTCCAGCTTGCAGGTACTACAGGTATGACTGTTAAGAACTATGTAAAATTGATAATCTGCATTAATTTTTATATCCAGGTGAAGATGGTTAATAACTATGAATACTGTTTATTGACATTAAATCTCGCCAGAAAACTTATTTACTGTGTTTGAAATGCAGGGTTTGGACATTTATGCACACAGGGAACAGGCAAACGGAAACACTTAAGAAATAACTGGCAAATACAAAACATCAAACTTCAGATTGGAAAGAGGTTCTTAGTATTTCAATTTATACCACTTGCCCACCCAGGGGACTCAAGAGGCTCCTTTCTGCTGCTAAGGCAGAAAGGCACAACAGAATGCAGTTAAAGGATTTCTTACAGAGAGGCTTTGAATATTTAATCACAGAATAGTGTCAGGCAGTACCCAAACACTTGAAGGGAGCTCTGTCACAGTGTCTTGACAGTCACTGCAGGCAAAGCAGAGCATAATGTGGCAGGGCAGAGCAGGCAAAAGAGCAAAGCAGGCACGTGGAAAAAGCCTATTTATAGTGCCTGAATGCAGTGACCCCTTTGGCCACAGAGATTCACCAATCAAAAGATGAAGATGGTTAATAACTAGGAAAACTTTATTAAGTCTCACCAGAAAACTTATTTAGAATGTTTGAAATGCAGGGTTTGGATATTTATGCACACAGGGAACAGGCAAACTGAAACGCTTAAGAAAGAACTGGCAAATACAAACTTCAAACTGGAAAGAGGTTCTTAGTTTCAATTTATACCACTTGCCCACCCAGGGGACTCAAGAGGCTCCTTTCTGCTGCTAAGGCAGAAAGGCACAACAGAATCCAGTTAAAGGATTTCTTGCAGAGAGGCTTTGAGTATTTACTCACAGAATAGTGTCAGACAGTACCAAAACACTTGAAAGGGAGCTCAGTTAGTGTCTTGACAGTCACTGCAGGCAAAGCAGAGAATAATGTGGCAGGGCAGAGCAGGCAAAAAAACAAAGCAGGCACGTGGAAAAAGCCTATTTATTGTTTTGCCCCAATGTACTGGCCCCTTTGGCCACAGAGATNTCCACACCCCACACCCCCCAAGCCCCAGCAGAGGGAAGGAGACCATGGGATCATGCCTGGGCAAGCCAGGACATGTATCTTCAATGACAATGACCCACCCTGCTCAGTAGATGGCTTAGAAGAGCTAAAAAAAAAGAATCACTCTTGTAATGATGGAAAAGGACATTTATGACTGTACTTCTAATTCTGTGTTTCTTTTTATATGGCAGATGGAATAACCTGTAATGGAGGAACAGCTCCAGCTTCCAAAACCTGCAGCATACTTTAGGCCCATCATCAACACAATGCATGCCACTTCAAATGCTTTAAGAACAGTATCATGACATACAAACACATCCCTCCGCTTTAATTAGGTGTATGACCAACCAGGCTAGATCTTGTCTGCCTTAATTGCATCTCTTCCTGATGGTGTGGAGCCAGTTCTGACCTGTGGCTTGCTCCTTTTACCATGTCTGATGTCAGATGGTGTATGGTGAACCAGAACAATGTTTGACCCAACTAAGTCAGGGAAGATTAGGGGAGACACTTCCTTCTGCACCGAAAGACTTCTTACCCCAAAGGTGATGGGGCCAGTAGGACCCACATCCTGCTCCCCACAGCTCTGTGTGATTGACAAAGTATACAACTATGGCCCTGCAGAGTAGGAAAATTGAAGAAGAACCAACATCTGTCATATCTAAGCCTGCCTCTGTTAGGATAAGAGAAGGAAATCTGTGAGTGGGAATAAGGCATGAAAACTGATCAAAGTAAGCCTTTCACCTGCTCTACGAAGTTACTATTCCATGTAAATCCAAGAAACACAAAGGTAACAGCTCTGCACATGAAGAATTTGGATAGGCTGCTGCTCTAGAGCATGGAGCCATTTGTACAGCTGCCATCACAGAATTAACCAGGTTGGAAAAGACCTTCGAGATCATCGAGCCCAACCCATCAACAAACACCTTCTGACTCGCTAAACCACAGCACTAGGAGTCTCATCCAGTCTCCATCTTCACAAGCAGGACCCACGCAGTGCACTGAGGCTTCACTCAGTAGCACAATTGCAAAAAGGCAGTGTCAGCATTACCCATTACAGCTGCTGTCAGTCAAGCAGCCTGAATCTCAGCATCCCCTGTTTGTTCTGTTTTGCCTCCTGTTAACGTTGATGTTATTTACCACAGTCCTCTTCTGATCAGTACCAGCCCTTCATCCTTCCCTCCTCTTGTTCATACATGCAAGCTTCTCAGATTCCACTCCAGACTTTCAGAAACAGATGACTTGAGTTCTGTGTCCAGTCCTGGGCTCCTCAATTTAAGAAAGATGTTGAGGTGCTGGAAGAAGCCAAGAGAAGGGCAGCAAGGCTGGGGAGGGGGCTGGAGCACAGCCCTGTGAGGAGAGGCTGAGGGAGCTGGGGGTGTGCAGCCTGCAGAAGAGGAGGCTCAGGGCAGACCTCATTGCTGTCTGCAGCTACCTGAAGGGAGGCTGTAGCCAGGTAGGGTTGGTCTCTTCTCCCAGGCACCCAAGGGCAGAAGAGGACACAGCCTCAAGCTGTGCCAGTGAAGGTTCAGATTGGAGGTTAGGAAGAAGTTGTTCCCAGCAAGAGTGATTGGCATTGGGATGTGCTGCTTGGGGAGGTGGTGGAGTCCCTATCCCTGGAAGTCTTTCAGATGAGGCTGCATGAGGCCCTGGATGCCATAATTTAGTGAATTAGGTGTTAGGTGATAGGTTGGACTCAATGATCCTGGAGGTCTTTTCCAGCCTGGTTAATTCTGTCATTCTGTGACTAGTACTCTTCTATTTCAGATCAAAGTTAGTTTTCATGTTTATTCATGCAGCTATATTAGAACACTCAGTGACATTCCTATCTCTACCAGTCTCTCTTTTTTTTTCCTTTCTTTCTTTTACATGTTTGGAGATTTGTTTTGCTGGGGATATTACTATTATTACTATTGCTATTGAGGGTTGGAACTAGATGATCCTGGTGGTCCCTTCCAACCCTGACTGTTTCTATGACTGATTCTATTACTGTTATTACTACTATAAATACTATTACTATTATAATTACTATTGCTATTATTACTACTATTTCTACTATTACTGCTACTTCTACTATTACTCCTCCTATCTTCACTGTTTTTACTTGTCAACACCTTCTCACAAAAATACTGCAAGTAAAAAGACAACTAGAGCTATGGGTGTGCCTCGTGATCATTTCTCTCTCTCTGGGTGTACTGTCATCGTTTTTTGTGTGAGAGCATGACAGACTGAGATTATTCATGGAAATGCTGGAGTGTACCCAGAGAAGGGCCATGAGGATGCTCAGAGGGCTGCAGCACCTCTGCTGTGAGGAGAGACTGAAAGAGTTGGGGCTGTGCAGTCTGGAGAAGAGGAAGCTTCCAGGTGACCTTCTTGTGGCCTTCCAGGATCTGAAGTGGGCTACAAAAAAAGCTGGGGAGGGACTTTTTAGGCTCTCAGGTAGTGACAGGACTAGGGGGAATGGAGCAAAGCTGGAGGTGGGGAGATTCAGACTGGCCGTGAGGAGGAAGTTGTTCAGCATGAGAGTGGTGAGAGCCCGGAATGGGTTGCCCAGGGTGGTGGTAGGGGCCACATCCCTGTAGGTGTTTAAGGGCAGGCTGGATGAGGCTGTGGGCAGCCTGCTCTAGGGTAGGGTGTCCCTGGGCATGGCAGGGGGGTTGGAGCTGGCTGATCCTTGTGGTCCTTTTCAACCCTGACTGATTCTATGATCCTATGTATGTGTTCAAGATTGCCATTCAGAAGCTGGTCTTAAAGGCACAGGAACAGGCCATCCCCATGCCCCAAAAGAAAGGCAGGTGGGGAGAGAGATGTGCATAGCTGAATGGAGAACTTTGGCTGGAGCTCAGGAACAAGAGGAGAGTTCATTCTTTAGAATAAACTTTGGAAGAAGGGCATGCCACTCTGCAGGACTATGAAGATGTGGTAAAGCACTACAGAAAGAGTCAGAAGGGCCAAAGCCCAGCCTGAGCTGAATGTTTTTTGCCTTGGTCTTTAGTACCAGGAGTAGCTATTCTCCTGGTACACAGCTCCTCTGGGACTCCATGTGAGGAGGAAGCTGTTCAGCATGAGATCGGTGAGAGCCTGGAATTGCTTGCCAAGAGAGGTGGTTGGGACCACATCCCTTGAGGTGATTAATGTCAGACTGGATGAGTCTCTGCGCAGCCTGATCTAGTGTGATGTGTCCCTGCCCATGGCAGGGGGGTTGGAACTCGCTGGTCCCTTCCAACCCTGACTGATTCTATGATCCTTGTGGTCCCTCCCAACCCTGACTGATTCCATGATCCTTGTGGTCCCTTCCAACCCTGACTGATTCTATGATCCTTGTGGTCCCTCCCAACCCTGACTGATTCCATGATCCTTGTGGTCCCTTCCAACCCTGACTGATTCTATGATCCTTGTGGTCCCTCCCAACCCTGACTGATTCCATGATCCTTGTGGTCCCTTCCAACCCTGACTGATTCTATGATTCTATGATCCTTGTGGTTGCTTCCAACCCTGACTGATTCTATGACTCTATGATCCTTGGGTCCCTCCCAACCCTGACTGATTCTACGCTTCTATTCTACTGTACTCTTTTTCTAAGGATAAAGGGCAGTAAAATAACAAAGCTGTTGCTGACTTGGACAAGAAAATACAGAGAGGTTATATTTAAAGATGTGCAGGAACAGCTAAGTCATGCATGAATCCTTAACACCTAATATGGATACAGGATACCTGAGAATCCCCCCAAAATCTGCCCCCCACCAGCCAACCAAAACCCACCAAACCCCCAGCACTCACTTTCTCCCAATCCCCATTGCCTCCTAATTAGTCCCCAAGCAGGATGGATTCACTGTGGCCTGCAGCTTTGAAGGCTACAGCCTATATGATACTGCTTCCATAGCTATTTACTCAGATAAGGATCCCCCTCTGGAGAGCTGGAGAGGCAGGGAGAAAAGAGAGAGAATTGACCTTGCTGCTTAACTTTTAAAGCATTTGCAGGATTTATGGGATTGAGTAACATAATTATGATATCCAGGGGTGACCACTTTGTCCCCTGGGACTGATCTTGGTCTCTCTAGTTTTTTTTTGTAAAAGAAATCTGAGATAACCTTGCAACCCCTCAAGCTACCACAGTATACTAAACAGGTGTATTAGTTTAAGACAATCCCCCTCACCTCAAAAGTTCAGTAAGTGCTTAATTTGATTTGGAAGCAAAAAAAAAAAAAAAGTTTAAAAAAAAATAAAAGGAATTTTAGAAAAGGGANAAAATACAAGATGTAAGGGGAATTACAGAGGATGGGGAGAAAGGGAACAAAACACAAGATATGAGGTAAGGGGAATTACAGAGGATATGGGGGAAAAAGGGAACAAAACACAAGATATGAGGTAAGGGGAATTACAGAGGATGTGGGGGAAAGGGAACAAAATACAAGATATGAGGTAAAGGGAATTACAGAGGATGTGGGGGAAAGGGAACAAAATACAAGATGTAAGGGGAATTACAGAGGATGGGGAGAAAGGGAACAAAACACAAGATATGAGGTAAGGGGAATTACAGAGGATATGGGGGAAAAAGGGAACAAAACACAAGATATGAGGTAAGGGGAATTACAGAGGATGTGGGGGAAAGGGAACAAAATACAAGATATGAGGTAAAGGGAATTACAGAGGATGTGGGGGAAAGGGAACAAAATACAAGATGTAAGGGGAATTACAGAGGATGGGGAGAAAGGGAACAAAACACAAGATATGAGGTAAGGGGAATTACAGAGGATGTGGGGGAAAGGGAACAAAATACAAGATATGAGGTAAAGGGAATTACAGAGGATGTGGGGGAAAGGGAACAAAATACAAGATGTAAGGGGAATTACAGAGGATGGGGAGAAAGGGAACAAAACACAAGATATGAGGTAAGGGGAATTACAGAGGATATGGGGGAAAAAGGGAACAAAATACAAGATACAGGTATAAGTAAAGGGGAATTACAGAGGACAGAGGGGAAAAGGGAACAAAGTACAAGATACAGGTGTAAGATAAGGGGAATTATAGAGGATGGAGGGGGAAAGGGAACAAAATACAAGATCTAGGTATAAGGTAAGGGGAATTACAGAGGATATGGGAGAGGAAAAATAAAATATATATTTTTTAAAGTACAACATGAAATAAAATAAATACAACCCGTAGATGGGAGTGGATGGAAGTTGAGTCTGAGTGGTGAAGTTGGAAAGTGCAAAATGAAATAAAATAAATAAAACCTGTAGATAGGAGTGGATGGATGTTGAATCCAAGTTGGAAATATGGTGGCAGATGCAGATGGATGCTGGTGGGATGCAACCAGTTAAGAATTCCTAATATGGCTGTCCTCCCCACATGTTTGTTGTAGAGCAGGTGGTGAAAATAGCAGCAGCAGAGAAGCAGGATGCTGGGCTGGTGAGGAGAGCAGAGATCAAGAAACAGAAAGTTCATCCCCTCTCATCTCCCCCCTCTCTTCCACATGTTTTATCAATAAAAGAATGATGCCTTGGATTCAAACACCTGCATGAATCATATTCATAGGACATATGCATGGCATGGAGCAATCAACTCTGTCACAGAGTCAAAGAAAAAAAAGCTGCCTCCAGACTCGATAGAAATCTGACCACCCACACTGCCAGAATTTTCTCTACACTTGCTGCCACACACAACTAAACAACTGGGACAGTAACGCACCCTTGATGGGACTGCAATGTGCCCTTGTGGCCAAGGTGGCCAATGGGATCCTGGGGGATATTCAGAGCAATGTGGACAGCCGATTCAGGGAGGTTCTCCTCCTCCTCTGCTCTGCCCTGCTGAGACCTCACCTGCAATATTGTCTTTGGTTTTGGGCTCCCCAGTTCAGGAAAGACAGGGATCTACTGGAGAGGGTTCAAGGGAAGGGAATGAAGATGCTGAAGGGGCTGGAGCACTGCCCTGTGAGGAGAGGCTGAGGGACCTGGGGCTGCTCAGTCTGGAGAAGAGAAGACTGAGAGGGGATCAATCAATGTTTATAAATATCTGAGGGCTGGGGGTCAAGAGGGAGGGGACAAACTCTTCTCAGCTGTGCCCTGTGCTAGGACAAAGGGCAATGGATATGAACTACAGCACAGGAAGTTCCACCTCAACAGGAGGAAGAACTACTTAACTGTAAGGGTCAGAGAGCACTGGCACAGGCTGCCCAGATAAGTTGTGGAGTCTCCTTCTCTGGAGACTTTCAAGCCCTGTGTGGATGTGTTCCTGTGCGACCTGGACTTGATTTTATGGTCCAGGTCTGGTAGGGGATTTGGACTCAAGAACTCATGGAGGTCCTTTCTAACCCCTAACATCCTCTGATGCCATGGTCTCCTACAGCCAAGGATTTTTTTTTTTTTTTATTAGTAATATCCTCATCCATTTCAGTCCCTTTGCATGTTAACTTTCCTAAGCAGTGCTGTAAAAATCTGTCACAGTTCACAGGTACCTGTCTTGTACTAAACAGTACTAAACCAGCTGCTGAGCATTGGCTTTTTTTTAAACTCAAATCTGCAATCATCCATTCCCCAGCCAGAATGCAGTGATGAGAGTAGGGGGTGTAATCTCCCCTTCCCCCTCACATGGGCATGTCTAAGAAGTGACAACTTTCTTGATCTTGCCCTGCAGCCAGGTTTTGAGGAGGGTATGCAAAGGCTGGCACTTGTATACTGTGTATGAGGTGTTCTTATCCTCCCAAGCTTACATATCAGATAGATTCTCAACTGGGAAGAAAGAACCTAACTGATGAATCCTGGGATGGGTTACAAGAGGCATGGCCCCTAAACACAGGAGAGCTTACAGGGCAAGGAGGGTAAAGAAAACGTGATACGGAAGGCAACAAGAATGCTCAGATTGAGTCATCTGTGGTCCTTGATCTAGGCAGGGCTGCCAAACCCCAAGCAGCTAGCACTGCAGAAACCCCTGTGTAAGGGTGGCCACTGCATTGTAACCTCTGTGAAGAGAGACCTTTTACCCCACACATGGACTGTGGTCTGTGAAATGCAGCGCATGTATGTGCCAAAAGCAGGCTCAGCTCTGCTAGTAACAGCTTGTAAAGGGTTAAGTCCTACCTGGAGCCTTATCCTGACTCCTCCCTGGGGGTGGTCTGACCTGCCCCCAGGTGTCGTGTTTAGCCCCCTCCCACTTCCTGCCAAGACTGCTGTAAAAGGGGTGGACAGTTTGTCTTCTTTCCCTCTTGGTCCCTCCTGCTTGCCCAGCACCTGGCCACCTTGCTGCTGACCACCACGTGCTCTCCAGCAAACACGTTGGGGGAGAGCAACCATTTTTTGGAACTCTAACTCAACTGCATTTCACCTTCAAAATCCTGCATCCTGCTTCATCCACCATCAAATCATTAATTCCAGTGTTGGGATCCAACTTCCATTCACAGGTTGTATTCTGTTGCATGCATTTTGCTCCCCTTCTTCACTTTATCTTCTGTAAGCCTTCTCATTCTCCATACCCTGTATTTTGGTTCCCTTTTTCCCCAGCAGCTCTGTAATCTAATCCCCTTTACCTTCTATTTATTGTTAAAGTTTATCTCTTTTTACTTCCTAATCAAATTGAGTATTTATTGAGCTTTTGAGCTCAGCAGGGCTAGCTTAAACCCAATACACAGCTCAAGGAGAGGAATAAATTGTTGCTGCTTACACCACCCACCATGGTGTAAGTGAAAAGGAAGGAAGGGACAAAATTCCCTGCTTTCTAGCACACCCTACACTTGTAATCAACATAGGAGCAGGTGAAGGTGAAGGCAATTTGCCCTTCAAAGAGCAGAAACCCACAGCTGTTCTAGCAGCAAGGTTCAGCTCCTGCAATCCCAGGTTAAAGCCAACACCTACCACTACAGCTAGCCTGCAAACCACTGCAGCAGTAGAATTTACTTGTCACAACCACCAAATGACAGCTTACAGATGAGCACCACAGACACAGGTGTCGTGGAAGGCCTAAGCATGTCCTGGCTTGCCCAGACATGTTTTCCACTCTCTTTCCTTTTGCTCTTGAGAGAAGCACCATGGGAAAGGAATACAAAAGGCTGATGCCTCTAAGTCTCCAAGTCTCCTTCCAAGCTTGTAAACAGGGTATCTCATGTGTTTATACCCTTGTGGTCTGCCCTAAAAAGTAAAAGTAAGTCCTGACTTTACCTAATATGGTCAAGTGTGTCAAACTGCCATTGTGATTGGCTGACCTGTGGCCAAGGAGCCATTAGTCTCGGACTACACTGATCATAGGATCACAGGATGTCAGGGGTTGGAAGGGACCCAAAGAGATCATTGAGTCCAACCACCCTGCCACAGCAGGACCATACAATCTAGCTCACAGGAACACATCCAAACAGGCCTGCCAAGTTTTCAGAGGAGGAGACACCTCAACCTCTCTGGCCAGCCTGTGCCAGTGCTCTGGGATCCTTACAGGAAAGAAGTTCCCCCTTGTGTTGAGCTGCAACCTCCTGTGCTGCAGCTTCCACCCATTGCTCCTTGTCCTATCCCAGGGAGCAAGTGAGCAGAGGTTGTCATCCCCCCACTCCTGGCCCCCAGCTCTCAGATATTTATCAACTTTTATTAGATCTCCTCTCAGTCTTCTCCAGATTAGAAAGAGAAGAGATGAGCAGGTAAACACAATGTGCTCTGCCTTATTGTGCTTCTACCTCATTGCCATTGTACCCTGCCACGCTTTACCTGCTGCAATGACAAGCCCTGACACTGGGTTTGTATACCTGGAAATTACTTTGCCTCAAGTTTATTAGGATTAGCATTAACTGCCTTCACATGGATTGGCTCCCATAGCCAGTGTGACACCATGCCCAGACTGCACACCTGCAAATCTTCTGCCAAAACTGGGAGCCCTGGAAGTGAGAGATTGTCCAAAAGGAACCAGGATCATGTCAGAGATCATCTGCCTCTCTCCTAGCACCTTGTTATTGCCTGGAAAGATCTACAAGACACCAACACAACTCCCTGCAAGTATGTGGGTACTGTCTGGAAACTGTAGTTAGCCTCAGGAACCTGGAGATATTAATATTTTGTGAGTAAATACTTAAAGCCTCCTCTAAGTGAATATAAGTGCCTCCTGCCTTAAGCAGAAAGAAACTTCTCAAGTCCAGCTAGTGGGCACAAAATGTCAACCATAAAAATGTCTCCTCCAGTTCTAGTAGTTTAATGTTTGTTGTCTTACCACTAATTATTTCTGAAATGTTTTAGGTCCTGTGTAACGTTTTCATGACCTCTGCAAAGAGTCTACTATTAAAACTGTGGTCAGTAGCAAGACTCCTGAATATCAAAATTAATAAATTATATTAATTTTGAAAAGTCCCCTCTTGCACAATACCTGCCATAACAAGCTAAGCAGCAGTGCTCGGAAAACAAAAGACAAGCTTTTGGAAGGACCTTGGCTTTTAAGTATGCAAACCATGAGGTACACAACACAGCCATAAAGTAAGTGGAAAAACCAGTCATGAAAACACAGAATCAGAATGATTTAGGTTGGAAAGGACCTCAAAGATCATCCAGTTCCAACCCTCCTGTGCCATAGGCAGGGACACCTCCCACTAGAACAGGTTGCTCAAGGCCTCATCCAACCTGGCCTTGAACCCCTCCTCACAGGGAGCAGCCACAACCTCCCGGGGCAACCTCTGCCAGTGTCTCACCACCCTCACTGCAAACAACTTCCTCCTAACATCCAGTTTAAATCTCCCCTCTGCCAGTTTAAACCCATTCTTCCTCATCCTCTCATTACAAGACCTTGTTAATAGTCCCTCCCCAGCCCTCCTGTAGGCCCCTTTCAGACACTGGAAGGCTACTATAAGGTCTCCTGGAAGCCTTCTCTTCTCCAGGCTGCAGAGCCCCAGCTCTCTCAGCCTGTCCTCATAGCAGAGATGTTGTAGCCCTCTCAGCATCTTTGTGGCTGTTCTTTGGACTCCCTCCAACAGTTCCACATCGTTCTTGTGTTGGGGGCTCCAGAACTGCACACAGTACTCCAGGTGGGGTCTGAGGAGAGCAGAGCAGAGGAGAAGAGTCCCCTCCCTTGCCCTGCTGCCCACAGCTGCTCTTGCTGCAGCCCAGCACACAGTTGCTGTCTGGGCTGCACTCACACTGCAGCCTCATCTTGAGCTTTTCATCCACCCAGACCCCCACGTCCTGTTTCTCAGGGCTGCTCTCAGCCATTCCCCACCCAGCCTGGAGCTGTGCTTGAGATTGCCTTGACCCAGCTGCAGGACCTTGTACTTGTCTTTTTAAACCTCATGTGGTTGGCCTGGGCACACCTCTCCATCCTTCCCAGGACCCTCTGGATGGATCCCTGCCCTCTAGCTAGTTGACTGCACCACACAGCTTGGTGCCATCTGCAAATCTGCTGAGGGTACACTGATTCCTCTGTCCATGTCACCAACAAAGATGTTAACCAGCACTGATCCCTGAGGGATGCCACTTTCCACTGGTCTCCAGTTGGACATTGTGCCCTTGATCACCACTCTGTGATTCTCCTGGTCCACTTCTCTCCCCTTTATCCCTTTTCTCTGCAGTTACTAGGTGCATTAGACTTTGAATTAAAATCATCTCCTATTTCATCACCCTATGCACCATAACATTCAGCAGGTAATAAGCACTGGCAGACAAAAGATCTACTTCTTCCAAAGCATAAAGCATGTGACATTTCCTGCTATAACTTAAGACAGATTTAGATCTGAAATCACTGCTTCAGTTGTCTAATTGTCAATGACCAAAAAATGAAGTCAGTCACCATCCAAGAAAACAGATTTGTGCATCCTTATAAAAGGCTGCACTTCATTTGCTCTTTGGGAAAAGACATTTGACTGTATGGAACAGAATAAGCCCATTTGGAAGAGACCTCCAAGCTCATCCAGTCCAACCTATTACCCAGCTCTAACGAATAATAGCACTAAGTGCTCCATCCAGTCTTTGCTAGAACACCTCCAGGGATGGGGACTCCACCACCTCCCTCGGCAGCCCATTCCAATGCCAATCACTCTCTTTGTGAAGAACTTCTTCCTAACATCCATCCTATACCTCCCTGGTACAATTTGAGACTGTTCTGCTGTAAAATGGTTGTGCTCACAAACACAAATAGTAAGTCAGCACCGATTCCTCATCTCAGCATGGCTGCACTGTTGAATGTAAAAACTCTATGTGACAACAAATCCACTGCAATAAAGATGAAAAAAAAACTACAGCAACTCCTCAATCAAGACATTTAATGAACAGATACATTCAGGCAACCAGCACCAAGCCAGCCCCACACCTGCCCACGCACATCTTTTGTGATTACAAGCATTACCTGTACATACTGACTGGTTGTTGCTGGAAGAATACATCAGGGGGTGTGCCACAGCAGCGACCTGCTTGTGACAAATACCTCCTGTCACATTCTCCAAGTACTTCTGCTGCTGTTCTGTACAAGTCACCCAAAAAAAAAAAAAAAACCCAAAACCCAAACCCTAAAAAAAAAAACCCAACTGAAGTGTTTTAAGTATTTTATTGACAGAACAGCATGAAGAGTCCACTAACCATGGAACAGCTCAGAGCATTGTTATGCATTTTCTGGTGTGAAATTCAGATCCCATCTTTTCTTCATTTCAATATGGACTCTTCACTTGCTACAAGATAAAAAACAAAAACAAAAAGCCACAAAGGTTAAGTTAGGATGGCCAGTCACCTACACGCAGTATTAAAATATGCAAAGCAGTAGTGGGATAAAAGGCTACCTTTAGGCATGCCACTTTTTTCTATGCACTTTCTATGATTTCTGCTTATTCAAGAGAAATTCACTGCCTTAANAAATTAAAAAAAAAAAAAGACCCATAAAAAGCCATCACTGCACAAATGTCAAGTTACCTTTCCGACAGTTACACTGAATGAACTTTTACCAATTGATTTTCTAATGGAGGGGGGGAAAATCACAACCTAAAAAATACTGTTGGGAAAGCAGGTCAGTCATCTGTGTGATACTTTTCAAAAGCATTAAACATTCTGAAAGAACAAACAAAATTCCCATTATTAAGTGCAGTAGCAACAGCACAGTATAAGCCTCTACCTCCAAACCCACAACAAGTTCCAGCTAAACTAGAAAACCTTTAAAAGACTCATTTGTCTAATAGATGACCAAGGCAGAATCTATTTTTAAGATGGTGAAACAGCTTTATCTCCAGTAAGCAACATTATCCACCAACGTGCACGTTTGATTTTATTTACAGGTAGGTCATTTAATTTTACAGGGGTTTTCTCCTACATTAGTCTTGTTCAGGACAAGGTAAATGCCACCATTTCTCAAGGTAAATGGCTATTGAGTGTGTAGCTCCACCAAGAAAGGTTTGTGTTAGTAATCCGTTTTATTAAGCATCAGAGGGCTGCAGCAGCTCTGCTATGAGGACAGGCTGAGAGAGTTGGGGCTCTGCAGCCTGGAGAAGGCTTCCAGGAGACCTTGGAGTGGCCTTCCAGGATCTGAAAGGGGACTACAGGAGGGCTGGGGAGGGACTATTTACAAGGTCTTGTAATGACAGAAGGAGGAACAGGTTTGAACTGGAAGGGGGGAGACTGAAACTGCATGTTAGGAAGTTGTTTGCAGTGAGGGTGGTGAGACACTGGCACAGGTTGCCCAGGGAGGTTGTGGCTGCTCCCTGCCTGGAGGTGTTGAAGCCTTGGATGAGGCTGGATGAGGCCTTAAGCAACCTGTTCCAGTGGGAGATGTCCCTGCCTATGGCACAGAGGGGCTGGAACTGGCTGAGCTTTGAGGTCCCTTCCAACCTCAACCATTCTATGATTCTTTTAAGTCCACCTAAAAACAACGTAGGTGACTTCAATCTAGAGAGCACACTCTACTGGAAAACAGGGACTGCTAGGCATACAAAAGGGATCCAACAAATAACCCTGAGGGATGAAGGAAAGGGATGCGGGAAAGGGATGCCACAGCTGGAACACTACATGATGAAAGGGCAGGAGAAAAAAAAAAAAAGAGCTGATCACCTCCAGCATGCAGCTGAGAAATAAAACCAAGGAAGCTGACCTCTAACGCTCCGCTAATGACACCGCTCCAAAGCTTTCCCTGCTACTACAGTTAGTCACCTACCAATTACAGTTTAAGCCATCAGCCATCAGTTTGTGGGATTTCTGAACTGCAGGATGGGTTTGCTGTACCCGACTGAGCAAGGCATACCGAGTCCAGTTAACACAGGGCTCCAGTTACCCCTCGCAGTGCAACCAGCAGCTTTCAGAAGCCTGCCAGCCGAAATCCAGACAGCCGTTTAACAACTCCTCTTTGCTTCCAAAATTGCCTTTTTTTTGAGAAGTCTTCTTTTTCCTGGAGCTTACATTCTGAAGAGGTTGTCAAACAGCATCACTACTCACGCCTGGCCTAACCCTAAGCACGGGGGTCGGTAGCCCACTGCAAACTTTAGCCTCTGCTAATAAAGGCTGAGGAAGGAAACGGCTGCAAAGGGACTTGTGCGCTTCGGCACGGGAGTTAAACCCGCAGCCTACCTTCCGCCAGCTCTTTGGCGATCCGCTCCAGCTCTTCGCGCTTCTTTTTCTCTTCAGCCTCTATCCTTCTCTCTTCTTCGGCAATCGGTTTCAGGTAGTCTGCGATTGAACACATCGGCCTTAAAAACTTCTACAACGCAACGCGGAGCTCCCCGCGTTCTGCTACCTCCCTTTAAAAAGGCCAGGAAACAACAGCTCGGCTGCAGCGAAGGGCACCTTCCACACCAACCCGCGACGCAGAACCGGGGCCGAGCCCCTTCCCCGAGGGCCGCCGCAAGAAGGCCCAGACAGGTCCCTCCGGGGCGGGGAAATGGCGTCCGGGCCCGCGGCTGCGCAGCCCGCACCGCCTGCGCCAAGGTGCCCTTGTGAGCGGCGCCGGCGGTCCAGCGGAGCGGCCGCCCCGGGGAGCCCAACTCACCGTATCGCTTCTTGCCGTAGATCATCCCCACCAGCAGGGCCGAGTAGCGGGTGAACTGCAGAGAGCACAGACAAGGACGCGCCCTTCACTCAAGCTGTCCGCGCACCCCCCAGCCCGGGGCAGGCAAACCTCTCGCCCGCCCGCCCGGCCCCACCAGGCCGGCGGCCACTACCCTGCTCCAGCGCGAAGCGGGACACCGCCGCGACACCCAGCCAGCCGCCGGCCGTCCTCACCTTGATGAGCGGCGAGACCTGCACCGGCGGAATCATCCTCACGGCGCTCGGCGCGGAGCCGGAACTGACGTCCCGGAGCGGAAGGCAGGCACAGCTCCGCCCGCTGCGGGCGGGGTCGCGCCAGGCGCCGCTGTCGCCCCGGCAGCTGGCGGCGGTAGGATGCGCCTTGCGT
>VWZI01013589.1:350301-372430 GCA_013396835.1 Psilopogon haemacephalus | reverse complement strand
AAGATGATCAGAGGGCTGGAGCACCTCTGCTATGAGGACAGGCTGAGAGAGTTGGGGCTTTTCAGCCTGGAGAAGAGAAGGCTTCGGGAGACCTTATAGCAGCCTACCAGTATCTGAAGGAGGCCTACAGGAGGGCTGGGGAGGGGCTGTTCACAAGGTCTTGTAATGAGAGGACGATGGGTAATGGTTTTAAACTGGCGGAGGGGAGATTTGAACAGGATATTAGAAAGAAATTCTTCACAGTGAGGGTGGTGAGGCACTGGAACAGGTTGCCCAGGGAGGTTGTGTCTGCTCCCTCCCTGGATGTATTCAAGGACAGGCTGGATGAGGTCTTGAGCGTCCTGATCTAGTGGGAGGTGTCCCTGCCTATGGCGGGGGGTTGGAACTGGATGATCTTTGAGGTCTCTTCCAACCTAGACCATTCTATGATTCTATGATTCTATAATTGTGCTTTTTAAAAAAATATTAATAAACAACCGTAGTTATTTTATTTGGTAACACAACTGCCACCTATCCCCTCTGGTCAAGTGTATCTCAGAAATAATAAAGAAAAGTGTACTTTTGTGCATTAATAGCAAAGAAAACTACTGACAGAATTTTTTTTTTATTATAGTAATATGTATGAACAGCTCTGTACTTCTGGTTGAATTAACAAATTGAATTAAAACACTTAGAAAAAAAACTTACTTTCCAATTCTCAGCTAGACCTATACACTTCCTCAAATTATTCCAAATCCTTGGGAGGCATGGTCATGTTCTGATTTATCACTGGATTTGCAAGATTTTTTTTCTCTATCTGGTCTTCTGAAGATATAGCTCATTTAGATGATATTTTCAGACAGGAAAAGTGCCACGTGGAGTAGAAGTGAGATAATGAAGAAAGCACAGCTCTTATATGTGCTTATCCTGAGCTTGGGAAAGTACATTATAGTCACCTTGTGATATCAGTTATGTTGATATAAAACTGGTGTCATTTCACTAACCCACAGAGAATTTCACCAACAAAAACTAGGGAAGAATCTGATCTTCTTATGGCTAAGGAAGAGCACTTCAGAAACAGAGATAATAATCTAGGAGAGCAAGTAAAAGAGAAAGTAAAAGCAGAAAGTAAATAAAACAAACATACAAACAAACAAAAATCCCAACAAGCAAGCAAACAAGCAAAAAACCAAACCAAACTAATAATAAACCCTAACAACAACAGAAACCACAAGAAACAGGGCTGGGGTACAAATACAGAGCAAAGAAGTATTCTGAGTTGGTAATGTATATTTTATACATCCTGCTTCTCTTAGAGTAATTTTAGGGAAGGAGCATTTTCAGGTAGGTATCTAGGAGAGAGAGATACACCCATAAGTGTGCCTTAGATTCCATTAGAAAAAGTCCTACACAAGTACTGAATACTCTGAAGTTAGTGCAGATTTGGAGGTGGGACTACTTGATATCAAGGAGCCTGTTCCTGGTGTAGGAANATATTTACAGAAATATACAGTAAAAAAGGCAATACACACACCACACCCCTCCTGGAGACCAAAATCCCCAAGAGAGGATAACCAAACCCCCCTACCACCTTTCCCCCCTTTCCCAGCTTTATCTCACCACCTCTTGATGCTGCAGATAAGCTGAAGATCAGAGAGACTAATGGTAGGAGAAAAGGTTAGTAGGTTTAGTGATTTTACTCTGAATTTAGCCACCAAGACCAAGAGACAAAGGAAAAAGCTGCCAGAGGCAGCTCAGACAGAGGCAGACTGGCTATCTGGATGTTTTGAGAACACTTCTTAAAACTATTTTTTTTTTCTTTCTCAGTGAAACTTGGTGAAGTGACACTGTGTGTTTAACTCTCTCTCAGCCAATAGGCTAATTTCTCACTCAAATTCTCCAATTAGCTCAAACCAACACAGAAACAAAAAATCCAATACCTTTTCTGTGCCTTACTCCAATATTCCTTGAATGACTACAGATTTCTCAAGTTGCCAATGAAGTAATTAATTTTTGCAAGGCAATGTTTGTATTTCAGTAGTACAAGTCCTTGTGTCTACTTAGTTCTTCTGATCTCAGTGATTTCTTGGGCCCTGCAGGATTCTGATTAAGGATGAGCATCTCCATCACCAATGGGTGTGCACCAGTGTGCAATCTTGGGATTTACTTTTTTTCAGCTCTGTACGATTTACAGCAGTGTTGCAGAGCTCACATACATAACGTCTGTTTCTTCTTCATATCACTAATGATCTGGCAAGAACATGTATTTTAATTTTCTAGTCTCTCTTATAAACAAATGAGTTTTTTATCAAATTATTTTATCAGTTGAGTGACTAGCATTCTTACAAACAATTTGACATGGAAGATGGCAGTGTTACTTCTCTGTGTTACTCCAGAGGTTCTTTAAAATGCCTCTTTAAAACAAAAAATTAACAAAAAACAGAGCATGCCCTGATTATTTTTCCTTGCTTTCCAACATTTGTTTTGTCCCTTCAGGTCATAGAGAATGAGGATTAGAGCTCAAAGCATACCAAAGGTAGAGAAACAGGTTTCTCATAGTAGTGCTCCTTAAGATGCTCTGTATTAAGGTTAGATGACTTATGATGGCTAAAACAAGGAGTCCATGGACATTGACTATTCTGGATAGCAATGGCAGGCCATGAGAAGTGCAGAGTATTTTATTTCTTAGAGCCTTTTAAATTTTATAGCTTATTTATGTAGAATACTATGTTCCAGTAGAATTAAACAGGCAATAATGTAGTGTTTTTCACTGCAGTCTTCAGTGTAAATCTTACCATTTCTTAAAAAGCATCCCTTTGATATGGAAATGATTAATGAATAATTATAATTTAGAAGAGACCAACATAACCATCTGATCTGCACATACTGAACCACGAAACCTTGCTTGATCTATATGCATCAAGCACTTAACTGAGTTTACATAACAGTTTAGCTCATTTTCTAGTGATAGAGAGCCTTCCGTGTATACAGTTAAACTGCTTCAATAGTTAATTATCTTCACAGTCAAAAATATATGCCACATTCCTACTCTGAGTGTTCACAGTAGTTTCATTTCAAACTACCAAATTTAATTAAGCTTTGCTCTATTTAATTGCAGAATTGTCTGCATTCTAAATGTCTGTCTTCCAAATATAGATATTTTTAAAGTATGGTCAATTCACTTCTTAATCTAGCCCTGGATAAACTAGATGGATTGAAGTTCTTAAATCTCTCATGGTGAGACAAGTTTTTCCTACTCTAAGACAAACTTACAGTTTTTTCTAAATGGTTTTAAATATGGAAACCAGCAGTGTGATAACATTTTCCACTAATGGTTTCATAACACATGAAGAAACATTGCTTCCCTGCTGTATTGTATAATTCTCCTGCTTAAGTGTTTAGGACAGCATTTGCCCTCTTAGTGACACCACTTGATACCTATACACACTTGAGTACCTTATGAGGCCTATATGACTTTTCCAGTTTTTTCACCTGCTTCTTTTATGGACTCCCTACATCCTTATGATCCAGGAAACAATCATCATAATAGAAGTTTCATTCATTTGGTACTGCATTCCTCAGTGCACACTTTATGCCATCTCATGGGCACTAGAGTCGAATAAACTTGAAATTAAATCCTTCGTTCTCTGTGTTGAGAGGTCTCCATCCAGGAAGTCAGCAATGCCTTGAGCCACACAATCACATCACATTTCTCAGTCAGCAGTTTGGTCACATTCTTGGGCAGACTTGACAGTTAAGAAATCCTGATGTCCCATCCTTTGAGGCCAGCTTTCATGTCCGAATGTAGAATCATAAACTTATGGAATGGTCTGGGTTGGAAGAGACCTCTGAAGGTCATCTAGTCCAACTCTTTCTGCAGTCAGTAGGGGCATCCTCAGCTAGAGCCCTGTCGAGCCTCACTTTGAATATCTCCAGGGATGGGGCCCCAACCATCTCCCTGTTCCAGTGTTCCACCACCCTCAAGGTAAAGAACCTTTTCCTAACATCCAATCTAAATCTGCTCTTCTCTAGTTTGAAGCCATGCCACAGGTCTTTGTAAACAGTCTCTCTCTATATCCTTCTTGTAGGCCCCCTATAGGTAGTGGAAGGCTGCTATCAGGTCTCCCAGAAGCCTTCACTTCTGAACAACCCCAGCTCTCTCAACCTGTCATTGTAGCAGAGGTGCTCCAACCCCCTGACCATCTTTGTGTCTCTCCTCTAGACCCGCTCCATCAGGTCCATGTCCTTCCTGTACTGAGGGCTACAGAGCTGAACGCAGTACTCCAGATGAAGTCTCACCTGAGCAAAGTGGCAGAATAATCTTTCTGGATCTGCTGGCAATTCATCTTTTGATGCAGCCCAGGATTTGCCTTCTGGGCTGCAAACACACACTATCTGCTCATATCAAGCTTCATCCATCAGCACCCCCAAATCCTTCTCCATAGGACTACTTTCTATTTCCTCATCCCCCAGTCTGTATTGATAGTGAGGATTGTTCTGACCCAGGTGTAGAACGCTGAACTTGCTCTTGTTGAACCTCGCAAGGTTTACCTGGGCCCAGCTCTGTAGCCTGTTCAGGTCCCAATAAGAAATGTTTGTAAAGAGCACATTGCAGTGTATCTAGCTCTTAAAGACTTCAAATTCACTGCAGACATTGATTGTAAAACAGTAACAGGAGGTAAATTCTGTAACAGACTTATCTTATGATTTCTTCTTTCTCTCTCTGAAGACATTATTCTTGCCAAGAAAAGTACTTTGTGAGAGGTAAGTATTTACTGCTCTTTCAAGATCCAATTCTACTTCAGCTGACCCTGTTTACAAGTCCCTCCTCACACCTATTTGTCTGACAAATTTCACAAATCCTTTTGAGGAAGAATAAAGCATTTGTTCCTCTTGAATGAGCAATTGTTGAAACCCTACAAAAATGCAAGGAACAGTGGACAAAAGAAAGAGTGAAAAGAGAATTGAGGTTCAGAGCACTTCATGAAAGCCCTCCACTATTTAGTGTCATTACTGACTCTACAACCTGAGGCAATTTATTAAGAGTTTGAAAAAAAATGACTTAAAGAGAAGGATGTGAAGATTTCCATTGGAAATAGATGACTGCTTTAAAGGTTGCAATTGGTTTCTAAAGAACATGCTAGATGAAAACTGTGAGAGGTGAATAGCTACTGAAATCTGTGGGCTGGGGGAAGGGAAGAAAATTGCTATATACTTGAAATAAATAGCTCTAAAATAATGGGGTTTAAACTTTAAGATTTTTTTGTTGTGTGAAATACAGAAGGATGTATTTAGAGTTGTTTTCAGCTTCTCCAAACAGTCGACTTTTTTCTGGGAAATAATTTCCATATAAAAATATGAGAATGTAATTATTATAACTTGTGTTTTCTACCATTTTATTTGCTATTCATAATAATCTTATATTTTGCAGCAATGTGAATTTCATCAATAGTACAAGACAAAGAGGACTTTATGAGAAACTGAGCTACTGTTCTGTCTTTCCAGTAGATTTGCTTTAAGATGATGAAATGAAATCCTGCCAGAAATGTTAGAAATTTAAAAGGACATGGTTGACAATACTACTAATTGTGACTCAGCTGATATTGATTCATTCCAACAAACAGCAGGACTTAAGAGTCATTTCTGGAAACGGCAGAGAGTTTTCTACTTTCTTACACTCCATTATACAGAAGAAGTGGAGTCCTGTTGCATGTGGAAGGAATTTTTCTTGTACATCCGCACTTACTCCTTGTAATGGCAGGTAATAGGTATTAATGATGTGAGATAGGACTTTTATTTTTTCAAAATAATATAGTTTATTATTTTTTATATTCAGGACTCTCACCACCTGCCCAGTAATTTTTAAGAATAATCGGCTCTTTTCACAGTCATTAAAAAAAGTATGAAAAGGAATAACAGAATCTAGAACATTTAAGAAATAACTAGTAATAATACAATAAACATTAAACTTAATTGAACTGGAAAGAGGTTCTTGCAGTCAATTATACCGCTTGCCCACTAGATGGGCTCAAGAAGCTCCTTTCTGCTAAAGGCAGAAGGCACTTTCATTTTCTTAAGGGTTTTACAGAGTTTTGCTAAAGATGCTTTGAGTATTTACTCACAGATATTAATCTCTGGATTTCCAGAACTAACTACAGTTTCCAGACAGTACCAAAACACTTGCAGGGAGTTCTGTCGGTGTCTTGATAGCCACCGAGGCTTCTGATCCTTCCCAGGCTCTAACAAGGGTGCTGGGAGAAAGGTAGATGATCTCTGACATGATCCTGATTACTCTTGGCTCCAGACTTGGCACACAGTCTTGCAAGTATAGGCAGGATATCTTGTGGATGTGCAGACTTGGCACAACATCACACAGGCTAAGTGAGCATATTGTGTGAAGGCAAGGCCATTTTCCAGGTAGACGAGGCCAAAGCATTGGAGCTTGTTATTGCACAACAGGGATAGCTTATAGCATAGCAGACATAATGCTGCAGAGCATGGCAGGACGCAATGGCAGTGAGGCAGAAGCACTGCCAGAAGCAGAGAGCATATTAAGGTAAAAGCACTGGCATAAGTATGTTGCGTTTACCTACTCATCTCTTTTATCAATACAGCCCAAGACTAGTGGGTCTTCGGCCACAGATCAGATCAGTGCCAATCAGAATGACACTTTGCCAAACTTAACCATATTAGGTGAAGCCAGGGCTTACTTTTACCTTTTTAGCGCAGAAGTCAAAAAAGTGTATAAGCACATGTGGGTACCCTGTAAACTAGTTTGGACAGAGATGGAGGTGCCAGGGTGTAGTGGGTTTGCATTGACCTGCCCGCCCCCCCACCTTTCAAAACCCCGGCTAAAACTCAGGAAAACACACTGGAAGTTAATAAATGAAGCTTTATATCTACAGCAATGCAAATATACAAGCAAATATTTACAAGATATAACAGATATTTACAGAAATATACAGTAAAAAGGGAATACAGTCACCACACCCCTCCCAGACACCAAAATCCCCAAGAGAGGACAATCAAACCCCCCTACCACCTTTCCCGCCTTGCCCCAGCTTTATCTCACCACTTGATGATGCTGCAGATAAGCTCAAGATCAGGGAGATTAATGATAGGAGAAGAAATTAGTCGTTTTAGTGATTTAACTCTGAATTAGTTCAAAGGCAGAGAGACAAAGGAAAGAAGCTGCCGGAGCCAGCACAGACCCAAGCCAGACTGGCCCCGCAAGCAGACTGGCTTATCTGGATGTTTTCGGAACATTTCTTAAAACAATTTTTTTTTCTCTCTGTCAGTGAAACTCAGTGGAGTGACACAATATGCTTAACTCTCTCTCAGCCAATAGTCCAATCTCTCATTCAAATTCTCCAATTAACTCAAACCAACACACAGGGGCCTTTGTCTTCCTTTCTTGCAGTTGTTTCTCCTATCAGCAGAAGGAAATAGAGCAGAAAATATGTCTGCACAAGGCAGGACGCATTTAGGCCTATTTTGGTGGTCCACAACACTCCTTATATGTAGATCTCACAGATCTTGGTGGATTGTGTGGTCATTTTAGCAATTACTAGGAGCCTACCTTCAGTCACACCTGATGCAACTGAAAAAGTATGATGAAAACATAACCTTCTCAAGGCCCATTTCTTGATCCCAAATCATTCTTGGAAATGCTTGAGCAGCCTTAAATATAGAGTTTCTGCTCATCTTTCCTGTCTTGCCTCCTCAGATTTGGCTTAATTTTCCTAGTTATTGACCAGCTCTCAGTTTCCTCCTTTACCAAGTGGCATAAATCACATCAGTTCAGTTCTGTGTCTTAGAAGTGAACTATTAATATCCTAATCACTGAAAGTATGTAGGTCTGTGTAAAAGTGTCTGAACATGAGATTCTGGGGTATGGGATAAAAGTGCGGGAGCTAGTCTTCTCTTTGGTGGGCAGATAATTACTTAGAAAGATAAAAAGGACTAGTTAAGGGAAAGATATCTGATGTGGGCCAATTTTTTTTTCCCACATCTCCAAGCAAATCCTCACCCTCTGACACCAATTTCCAGTCATCTTGAAGACTGAAGAAAAGGTGGTATAATTAGATATATTTTACCTATTTGAGTTCCTAATGATAATGATGCTTGACAGGACTTTTAATCTGCTCCTGTAACACCTCATTTTCAACACATTTAAGTAACTCATGATCCTGCTTCCACAGTTGCAGGAGCTATGTTTATTTAAGTGCAAATGGAAGAAGATGGAAAAGAGGACATAATCTGGAATGACTTCCAGACAGCCTTAGCTTTTAAAATGAAGTGCCAAAGCAAGGCGTGTGGTGACTGTAGGCTCCATTTTTGTTAATGGAGGCAGAGAGAATGACAACCCTAGCTCTGATGATGATACACAAATTAGGCTTCCTCACTCTCTCAACTTCTCCAACTTGGATAGCTAATTCTGGCTAAACATCTTCAAACAGCTGCTGTTCAAAAGGAAAAAACAGCAGAGAGAGCAGCTGGTGGCACATGCTTGGAAGTATTTCCTCACACAAAATATTGTTTCTGACTTACCTCGGATCCTTCCTCATGCTTTAAAAAAATCCTTCATATCAGCTTAACCCACGCATTTTCGTTTTCAACTGTCTTTCACTTTCATCACCCTAAAACAGATCCACCAAACATTAAAGAAATAAAAATTAATTTAAAGATGGAGACAGGCAGTGAAGAAATCAAAGCAAGCAAAAATATCATTGACTGATGACAAAAGAGCCTTATATTTGGGTTTTTTTGAGGTTTGTTTTCCTGGAAGGCTTAGCAAAATATAATTCTCCACTGCACTGTGCAATCACTATTGCTTTGTTTCTCAACCCAGTCCTTTTGCTGAAATAGACTAAATCTAATGTGTGGAAAGCACGATTTTTAAATTTTTCATTTATTTGTGGGTTTTTCCATCCTCAGGATGTTGGGGAGGTAATCTGTATGTCTGGTGTTATTAAAAAGCTGAAAAGGCACCTACAGTAACACTTGCATCATCTGGCTATTGCAGAAGGAAAAGGATAACGCAGTAGACCTGCACTGGGAGAGAAGAAAATAAGAACTTCACATCTCTTACCATTTGACCTTCATAATACAGACAGCTGTTCCATGTTTGAGCTGAACAGTTGATCTTCAGTTTACCCTCCCATCTTCTTAGCCATGCTTTTCATCACTTTCTTTTCCTAACTGGAGATATAAGGAGAATGATTGGTAACTGAACTGTGAAAGGCATGTGTGATGCTAAGTAGCCAGCTTTGGAGTTTGCTGTCTGAAAACCCAAACTCCTTGTCTGTTTTTGCAACTTTGCCTCTAGAGAGAAAGAGCAAACAGTGTGAACTTAGAGTCCCAGGCTTAGCTCCTGCTGCCACTGTCAACTTGACTTTATAGTGAGAACTGGTTGGGTATTTTGTGACTTCCAGAGAAAAATGTTACTTTCTAAAACTGAGGTTTTTCAGTTTTCAAAATTTTGTCAGCCCCTAAATGGATTTTCTCTTAAAGGAAAACCTCATCAAGACCACTCGATAGGAGCTATGCAAGCAAAAGGAAGAAACCACTGCTTCAATATTTGGAATCCATTTCTGGTCCACAAAATAAGTATTGGGGGGAAAATGGAGCACAGGAAGTAAATACATTGATGCAACTTGGGACAGATGGAGAACTGAGAGGAAAAATGCGTCTTTCAAGCTATGTGCCTCTGAAAGCATCTGACTGATGGTGCTGTTCTCAGTCTTTTCTGCTCCATTTCTACAAGGGAGAGGTCTGTGAGAAAACACTTCCTATTATTGAAAGCTGGAGAGTTGGACAAGAAAGTGATTAGACTCAGATTCCCTCTCTCTACAGAACTGGGAAGTCCTTTTCACCTTGCAAAGCAGAGATACATTTTTATTTACTTCACATGAGTACTTCCTCTGTGTTGGTCTTAGTTTTTTGTCTTGGATTTGTGTTTCTCTTCCTTAAAGCCTTGGAAGTTCTGTATGTGGAAACAAACAGGAATTATCACACCTCTAGTGAAAAAATTATTTCTTTTCGGCTTGGGTTGTTTGAAAACTCGTGGTATGCATAAGATGTTACTCATCATGTTTGCAGTTAGCCCAAAGTAAAAGGTTCATCTCCCCAGATTCTAAATAAACCCAGAAGGGAATCCAATGCAGGACTCTATAATCAGACCACATAAATGCCATTAGATATGTATTCCTCTTTGTACCTAAAAACCCAGATGAAAAGTGAGAAGGGAGGAAGCTAAACAGATTGCAAGAAAATTCTGGTTTTGCCATACAGATTGAATATTGGTGGTGACATATCACATAGAAAGGCCTAAGTGGCACTTGCCACCAGGAAATTAACAGTCCAGAGGATGAGGATTAATCCTAGGGGTTTAATACACCATGATGATGGAGGCCCTTAAAAAGGCTAATAGGATAGGTTTAAAAAAAAAAGCACCAAAGTAGATGTGGAGGCAAGAAACAGGAAAATAAATTCTGCTGACTTTTGCAGTGTGCTTTCACAGCCTAATGCAAACACAAGCTAAAATCTTTACTCCTTGGAAATTGTTAAGCAGACAGTAAAAGAAAAAAAATATGGTCAGCAGTATTTTAGAGATGGAAAGTCCTTACTCACAAGTGCATAGTAAATCTGTAGGAGATCAAGAATTTAAATCTACAGCCTTGAACAAATGTGTGTCTGCGTTGTGTAACATCTCTAAAAGGCACCTTTCAGTCAGGCTTGTAGTCAGGCATTAGAAGTATCCTTTTATCAACCTTGAAGTCCTGTTACTAAAGACTGTATTTATTAAAGACTGCAAAAAACAATCTAGTCAGTTATTTAAATTTGGTAATTCAAGAAACTGGGATGCTGAGAAAGGACGGTTCTCCTTAAAACCAAAGAGATCATTGTGGCTCCTGAATAGACATAAAAGCTTATCTGAGTGTACAAATACAGTTCTTTTCCTTTTTTTTTTTTTTTTCTTTCTTTTTTAGGAAAAAAATTGACTACAAATTGCTTTCTGAGGCTGTTATATTCAGCCACATAGCATGCTGTCCAAGTATTAAACCAACACTACTACAAACTTAATTCTTTTCTTTTTAATAGTAAAACCACTGTTGTAGAAATGAAATCCGCTGTGGAGCAATTTGTTCTCTTGCCACACGTATTTCAGCTGCAAAATCGTCAGCAGCACTTAGACGTTAGAAAGACTCCAGAGAAAGTTAACACAGATGATTAGCCCTAAAGGAGCTGTACGATGATGAGAAGCTGAATGAATTAAATTTATTTCCCCTGGTGTGAATCAGTGGAGTTATGTTGAGGTTTACGTTATTTGTGTTCAGAGATCTCACCTCATCTGTGTAATGGAAGGGATGCAGGGGGATTACTTTGAATGGACAGCAAATTGTGGGGTAGGGGGACGAGGGACTAGGGGATATATGAGGTCTTTTTGTTCCATTTTTCTTTTTCACTGCTAGCTGATTAAGGAAAGCACGGGCATCAAGGATTCTGCATTTGAAAGGCTGCTAGATGACTGCAAGAAACATTAAGCTGCTTGAAAATGTCAGCACTTTACACTTTATGTAGGACTGAGCTGATTGCTACAGTGAAGAGAACATAAGTGATTCAAAGGTGAACCAGAGGTCTCCATGTTAGAGATGCGAATAGGAGCAAGATGGGGGAAGGGAGCCTTGAATCCACAAAGTGTTGAATTCATTCTTATCTCAGGACAGGGTCTATAGAGATTTGATACATATTGCATTTTTTTGCAAATTAGTCAGTGACTTCTTATCAGTGAAAGGGCCTTTAATTTGGAATCAGATCTGGAAAGGCAGATAACACAGTCTGGCAACTTCTTTCAGCAGACTCCAAATCTGGGACAAAAATCTGTCTAAAGAGCAAAGCAGGTCTTGCTTCCTGAGAAGGGAAGGAGAAATGCATCTTAGGTAACTCATGACAACTAACACAAGGTAAAATGCTGAAGTAAGGCAACCTGTCTTTAGCATTAAAAAGTTAGCAATCATCCTGATGCTTTTCCATTATTTGCCTTGATCTGCTAAAGCACAATAATCTACAAAGCTACAAATAGTAATTTTTTGCTTGGATTTTACAGCTCTGGTTAATTTAATAGCCTGAGACATTTCACTTTAAAGCACTGCAATGTCTCAACAGAGCCTGGCCACTGTGATGGGAAAATTGTCTTTCTTGCACTTAGTGTACATTGTGTTGCCTTTTGGAAATGCTTTTCTTTACTGACCATGACAGGCATTTGACATTGATGGGAAAAGTGCTACTTGACATCTTAGTTAATCTGTGGCTAACGGTACATGCCTTTCTTGTGTGAATGTTTTCATTACAGAATAACATCTTTAAAATCACATGCTTCCACACACTGTGCTTCCAATTAGGATGAATTGAGTGACTTTATTTTTCAGAAATCTTATTTACAAACACCTGGTAGGTCAAAGTACCTGTACTTGGCCTATATTGACAGCTGGAAAGAGAAAACACTGGGGATACACTCTGAAGAAAAACATGTATTTTCACTTAGCCTGTTGGCAAAAGGAGCTTGCAGTCAGTCCTGTCTTTCTGGAGATTATTTCTTTTCAAACAGGTTAAAACCAGAGGGCTAAGACAAAGCAGTATGTTGAAAATATCCATTAAAAAACATAATATGCTTGAGACTATAGAGTTGTAGGAGAGGAAATGTGATCATAATTTAATAACTTTTTTTTCCTTTTTTTATAATTTACTCTCCTAGGACTCAAAATAAAAATTTTAGGGGACCTACCCAGAGCCTAGGTTTCCAACATCCAGAATAACAAAATTTTAGGGGTTGGATGTGACCCTGAATGATCATCAGGTCTGACCCCATCCCACCACAGCAGGACCACATAAACCAGACCACACAGGAATGTGAGGCAGATCCTGAATATCTCCAGAGAGAAGATTCCACAACCCCCCTGGTCAGCCTGTTCTAGTGTCTGGGAAGCTTGTTCCAGTCACCCTCACAGTGAAAACATTTTTCCTCATTTGTCCATGGAACTTTCCATGCCTCACCTTCCATACATTGCACCTTGTCCTGTCATTGAGCATCACCAAGAAGAGCCTGGCTCCATCCTCTTGGCACTCACCCTGCACATATTTATAAACACTGATGAAGTCACCTCTCAGTCTCATCCTTTCCAAGATGAAAAGCCCCAGCTCCCTTAGTCTCTCCTTGTAAGACAGATGTTCCACTCCCTTAATCATCTTTGTGGCTCTGTGCTGGACTCTCTCAAGCAGTTCTATATCTTTCTTGAACTGAGGGGCCCAGAACTGGGCTCAGTATTCCTGATGCAGCCTCACTAGGACAGAACGGAGGGGGAAGGGAACATCTCCCAACCTACTAACCACAGCCCTTCTAATACACTCCAGAATGGCATTGGCTTTCTTTGTCACAAAAGCACGTTTCAGACTCATGGTCAATATTCTATCCGCTAGAACCACCAGATCCTTTTCCCCATCACTGCTCTCCAATCATTCTCATTTCTGGGAAAGGCAGACCAACTAATGAATACCAGATCTTCAGGCGGTGTAACAGGTGGTCAAATCCATGGATTGTACTATCTGCCTATGCCTACATTCCACATCACCCTCAATATGCTTAGATGGTGTTACCTGCCCTGATTACATGTTTGGCTGAGATCTAAATGCTGATCAAGGCACTTGTTATGAAATGGCAAGTCTGAAAAGGAAATGTTTCTTTCATGGTAATGGGCAAGTCCCAGACTACACATACATCCAAGGTCAGCAACCATCACTCAGTTCTCAGAAGGCTCCTTGAATAAAGGGCTGATTGATGGACCAAGCCATGGAGAATCCAGCCATTATAGTCATCTTTTGGCCAGATGTACCAGCTAAACTTGATATCTCAAGATCTCTTTCAGGCAACATCACGAATCAGTAGTAATTATTGCTCGACATCAGAGTGCCATCACAACTCCAGGACAATACTACATTGAAGGAGAAATGCCTATGTATGAAACAGATCTTTATAGTCGTGAGCTGGTAATCTTCACAGGACTAAACAAGTCCCCTGGGCTCACTAATCTGGATCAAAAATAGAAGACATGGAAAAAGAAGCTGCACTATTGAAAGTCAGTGAGACTTTCTTCCCTAGTGAATTCCTCCTCATATTGATGGGGAATTAAGGAGAGATACAAGAGAATGTTATTGGAAACATTTTGTGTTAGAGATGAGAGTTACTCAAGAGTCTACTATTTGGGGAATTGAGCCCTGATGAAGAAGGCAATTAATTCCTAGGGGCTCTTCTGTGCAGCAGGCAAGGAAAGAAGCAAGTACAGGATAGCTCAGCACATGGGAGACCTTCAAAGAGAGAGCTTTTAAAAAATCTTTTTGAGATTAATTTACTACTCAGACCTCTAGGGCACTAATCGGTTCCACTTTTACTGTTTCACATCAACTAACCATCTGCAGGCAACACCTTTTAACAACTTGCTGTAATACATTTACTGGACATTTTGTCATTGCAGTATATTCGAGATATCAAAAAACAGCTGGTAGAAGGCCATAAACAGAGACTTTATTACATATTGTTTATCATCACTTTAGTTTTGGGAGGCTAACCAAGAACGTTAATGCACAGCAACATTAAGATGCATCTTTATTGCTGTCAGGAAGGCTAAAGGTTATTTCACTAATAATATGCAAATTGAGCCTTTACTACACATAATGAATAATCACTTTAGATTAAAGGTGGAAATTTCCTTTAGTAGTCCTTGCAATAAAATCTTTTGCATGAATTTAATAATTAATTTCAAGAATTATCACTTCACTGAGCCTGAATATATTATTTATTACAAGTAATTGAAGTATTTACTAGGCAAGTAATAAATGATGGACAATAGCAATGTGTGGCTTAGCTGTTTTATATAATAACCTCAGCATGTGTTTACAATCAGCAATGGTAGTCTTTCTGCATTGTTATAACAGATTAATATTCTTCAGAAAAATAGATATAATTGCTTGCATTACTTAGTGGATTCTCCTTTCCATTTAGTTCCTCCCTTTGGATGCAAGATGAAAGGATTCAGAATATTGTTACCAGAGACAGTGTAACAGTGTAAGCTCTGATAATGTATGATTATTTTTTTTTTTTTCCAATCTAGATTTAGGGTGCAAGTCTGGCTGTCCAGCATTTGAAGATCTCAACCTATACAGAAAGTCAGAGCACTGGCAGCAAGAAAATTAGACATTAGAGCCTAGAAACAAGAATATCACTGACTTACACTGACAGTAGAACAGCAGAGCTACTAAACAATTCCAACTTAAAATGAATTCATTAGAATATAATTAATTTCACAGCAGGAGGATAAACAAGCAGCTCAGCAATATCAGCTGTCCTTTTATGTTTAAGGAAGAAACCTTAGCGCTGATTAAATTGCTTAAAGACAGCAAATCCGAAGTTTGTCAGATTCTCTAAGCATCATCATGGGGCTTAGGAAGCTAAGGTAGATCTCTGTATATAAGGTAGCTCTCTGCATATATTATATGCCATTGCTTGTAGATGGTCACTCTTACAATTTTGACATTTCTTGTTAACAAATAGATCAATTAAAAAGATATTTTGTTTTCCTCCTGCTTCAGCAGTCTACAACCAATTTTAGGACATCTGTATAATTAATAGTAGTGATTTTAGAAGGCATTATTTCTCTATGGGAAAAAAAAAAAAATCTACCTTCCCTTCCAATGAGGTTGTCCAAACAGTCTAAGTTTAATGTGACTATCAATTTACTTTCTGAGTTGTTTTTTTTGTTCCACAAAATACTGCAATTTTTCAGTTTTAGTAAAAAATCCAGTTCCCATTCTGGTGTTGTTTGGAAAACCGTGACTCCTTGATAAAGGACAGTATTTACCATAAGAAAGAAAACAGCATGAGTGTTCTGCTCTGCATGTATTCAATTTGCCTGTCACACATTTCCACATTCTCACAAAACTGGGGTAAAGGTGATATTAACTACAAAGTATTGTTTTCTAGATGCACACCGCATGGTCTCTCCAGTCTAGAAAAAAAACCTAGAGTGAAGGACCAGAAAGATCACATGAATACTTTAAATCAGATGGGGTGAACTTGGGCCTGTGTCTCGAGAGTTCTAGGAAGAAACTTGGATGTTTCATTCCAAAAAAAGTTTCTTTAATGCAAAAAGGTCTCTGTCCAAGGTGTACAGCATTTTCTTACTCTTAAAAGTATATAGCTTTAAAATAGTTCACTTCATTGTAGTACATTTCAACTTACTTTATTTCTTTCTTTTAAAAAGTATGAATTAAAAAATAGGCTGGCAAATCACACTGCCAAAAGAAAATTTTAGCAATATCCTGAATCACTTCTGAATTATTTTGTTATAAATTATTTGTTATATGTCTCCAGATTGTCTCCCTAGAACTTCCCTGTATTAACTCATCCTTTTGTATTTCTAATATGTGGGCCCAAGTAACTTTAAGTTATCAGTAATGATATGTATATTAAGATGGTGCACTGCAAAGTTTTAGGAACTCAGTGTGCTTCTATTAACCACAAAAAGGTTCTTTGGTCACTTCATAGGTGATGACACATGGAAAAGATACCTTAGCAAGGTCTTTGACACCATCTTTCATGATATTCTAATGAGTAAGCTGAGGAAGTGTGAGATGGAAGAGCAGACAGTGAGGTGGATTAGGAACTGGTTACAAGACAGAGTTCGAAGAGTGGTGATCAATGGTTGCAGGTCCAGCTGGAGAGCTGTAACTAGTGGAGGCCCCAGAGATCAGTGCTGGGTCCAGTCCTGTTCAACATCTTCATCAATGACATTGATGAGGGGACAGACAGACAGACAAAAACAGTCTGCTCAGGAAGTTTGCTGCTGACACCAAACTGGGAGGTGTGGCTGATCCAGCTGAAGGTTGTGCAGCCATCCATTGAGAATTGTACAGACTGGAGAGCTGGGCACAGAGAAACCAAATGAGGTTCAACAAGGACAAGTGCAGAGTCTTGCACCTGGGGAGGAATAATAAACTGCACCAGTACAGGTTGGGAGGTGACCTGCTGGGGAGCAGCCTTGTGGAGAGGGACCTGGGAGTGCTGGTGGATAAAAAGTAATCCATGGGACAACAATGTGCCCTTGTGGCCAAGAAGACCAAGGGGATCCTGGAGTGTATTAAGAAGAGTATGTCTAGCAGATCAAGGTTCTCCTTTCCCTCTGCTCTGCCCTGCTGAGGCCTCATCTTGAACACTGCATTCAGTTTTTGGGCTCCCCAGTTTAAAAGGGACACAGATCTGCTGGAGAGGGTCCAATGAAGGGCTACTAGGATGATTAGGTGACTGGAGCACTGCCTTAAAAGGAGAGGCTGAGGGACCTGGGGCTTTTCAGACCGGAGAAGAGAAGCTTGAGAGTGGATTCAACACACGTTTATAAATACCTGAGGGCTGAGTGTCAGAAGTGGGGGAGAGGCTCTTCTCACTTGCTCTCGTGAGCAATGGGTGTAAGTTGCAGCACAGGAGGTTCCACCTCAACACAAGGGAGATCTTCATTACTGGAAGGGTCACAGAGCATTGGAATAGGCTCCCCAGAAAGGCTGTGGAGTCTCCTTCTCTGGAGACCTTCAAGGCCTGTCTGGATGCATTCTTCTGTGACCTGAGCTAGATTTTATGGCCCTGCTCTGGCAGAGGGTTGGACTAAATGATGTCTTTAAGTCTGTTTCAACCCCTGAATCCTGTGATCCTGTGATATATTCTGTGAGAAGCCTTCCAGTCTTATGGAGATGTACATGCTGAGATCAAGAGTCTAAAAGTTAAAACTGGTCACTATAGGAAAGAGGCAGAGCTGCTTATTCCTGCTGCTTTTGCAATAAGCATGGATATCTTCACATAAGTCATTGTGCTATATGCATCCTTGAAGAACTTCTGTGGTGTTTGCTGAAAGTCTTAGTAATTGGTTTTGTTGTTTCAGTCTGTGCCATTTCTTTCATTTTAGCTGGTGACTCTTAAGGAATAATTAGAATAATTGTGATCAATAAAATATGGGGACTGGTTTTCCCTTTTTTGTAGTGGGAGAAAAGGAGAATGAAGATGTGTCAATGAATGGACAGTCCTCGGAAAATGGGTCTTTTATTCGCTCCATGTGAGTAATCCCCAGGACATATAGAGTTAGTCATTCAGTGACTGAGGGAGCAGTGGCTGTTTAGTTTGAAAAGAGGAGGCTGAGAGGAGACCTCATTGCTCTCTACGGCTACCTGAAGGGACATTGCAGAGAGGCTGGGTCTGGTCTCTTCTCACAAGTAATTAGAGACAGAACAAGGGGGCTGAGACTGGGTAGGTTTAGATTGGACATTAGGAAAAAGTTTTTCACAGAGAGAGTGGTCAGGCATTGGAATGAGCTGCCCAGACAGGTGGTGGAGTCACCCACCCTGGACGTGTTTAAGTGTCATTTGGATGTGGTGCTTAGGGATATACTTTAAGGTGAATCTTGTAGAGTAGGATTATAGGTGGACTTGGTGATCCTGAGGGTCTTTTCCAACCTGGATATTTCTGTATGATTCTGTAATTTTTTTCAATAATAATAATAATGTTTTGTTCAACAGACAGGTGTTTTATTACAAAAGGTTCCTACAGCTGCTTCAAAGTTAATTGCCTTTACTTCAAGAAGACTTTTAGATGTCGGTTGTGAGGCTGTTGCTCCTCTCCCTTAGTTCTCTGAATATCTGACAAAGGCAGGGCAATGTGTTGGGTAAAGTTCTCCCTCAGTTTTCACTGCAAAGCCTTTCAAACAGCTTAATTGATTTCCCCACTTGACTGTGTAGTACAAGTGTTTGATGTGATAAGTTTATACTTGTCTATAAAAGTGAAAAAGTGATATACAAGAGACACTTGTGACTCATAGCCCATTATAATGATTATTAACTTCTCTGAAGTCCTGTAATGAGCAATCTATCATTTACAAGCTAGTACTACATTGTCACTTAATGTGCTGAATACGTCTGTATTGCTAAAAAGCTGTGTAATAATCCATTAAGTAGCCTGTCCCACCACAACAAATCTTTACCAGTCTTGGAGGGAGGGTTAACAGGAATCTCTTGATCTTTCTGTGTATCTTTTGAATTCTGTTTCTTGTAATAAAGCGTCTTCACACACACTGAAAGTCTTGGCACAATAGCTCACATCCAGCTCACTTGTGCATTTATGTGCTGCAGATGTCTGCCATACCTATTTGCTGTCATAATTTGGCACATTATTGTAATTTATTATCTGGTAAATTTATTTCAGCTACATATCTAAACTTGTGTTTTCAGCTATACGTTTGAGGATTACTTTAAAGGGTTTTCTCACATGGCTTTACTTCCTACATTTGATTTTTCTAGTAACAGTGAGTAGTGAAAATGTTTAGTACCTGAGTCAAATTAGCTTTAAACTCTCTCTGCTACTCCATATTACACTGTGTATCTCTTAAGTATTCCTGAAAACATTCCTAATGTGAGAAAAATCTTAGCAGTCCTGTTTTTTTGCAATTCTATACTATTGTTTGGAAGACCAGCTGATCTGTTTGTATCAGTGCCTACTAAATGGTTTTCACTACTTTGCATTTGTTACTCTCAGATTTCAAAGGCGTTTCATTATTAGAAAAAAAAAATGCACCAGTGAACACTGGGCACTTGATATATCAGAGGGAACTTTTAATATGTAAATCACATTAGCAAAAAGATTTTTGTTAAGGATACATTCATAAATAACTCAATAAGGGCTATAGAATTATTGATAGTCAATAATCTGATTGATTTTTTAGCTCAAACAAATAAATGCATGGCATAGTGCAGATAAGACCTTTCATTGGTATGTTAATCCCCATTTCTATCTGCAGATGTCACTTCTGACTGTAGCAAACTTAAGATATCAACTGATCATTTTTTAATCTTTTAGCAGTACCTTATATAAGCACTTAAAAAAAAAAAAACCAATGTTTCTACAGTCCAATAAACGTTTCTGAAATCATTTACACCTGCTTCCTCTGGCATATTTATAGAGAAACTTAGATCATGATGTCAAACGCCATGGCAGACCTATAACAGAAAAATGTGGTTTTGTAATGGAAATTTGTATTCAACAAATAAACATTTTGACTTTCAATTATTATTTCAGGCTTTTGTTAATTCTTTTATGCATAATCAAAGTTATTAAATTGCATCAGCAATCCCAGCTACAAAAGGTGAATGTATCACCTTCTGCACTTTTTTTTGACTGGAAAAATAACAGTTGGTTTCTCCAGGTAATGGGAAAAAAACCCAGTGAGATAATTTTTTTAGAAGCTTTTAGGCTGTATGCATAAATATGTTTAGATGTCACACAAATCTGTGGAACATGTATGGGTGGACTTAAGTACATACACATTTACTTACTGATAATTTCCATCAACAGTGTCTGTGTGTAGGTGTATCTAAATAGCTCAAAGCAAAATACATTCAAGAATGACTCAGTAAAGCCATGAAGAAAGCTTTAAAAAATAATGGTTGTTAAATTCAAGTATAAAGATACGACATATAGTCAACAGTAATGAACTGAGCTAAACTATCACACCTCAAAGTACAGTGTAAACAAAATTATTAGCAATCTCCCAGCCTCAAAAACAACAACCTTGATTCATAAAACAGCCAGGCCTCCTTTGTCTCTAAAATAAATACCAGCTTGTCAGACTGATTGACTATATGAAGCACCTGGCATGCTCTTGATGCTATCCAGGTTGTAAATCATAATGAGAAAATATCTAAGACCTGGGCTCAGTGACCCATGTGGTTCTCTTCATCTTGGTGTTCCTGTGATTAAGTACTCAAACAACATCTACAGAATCTGGTCTAACTGCTCTGCTTATCTTCAGATGCTGAGGAATACCTCTCCATCTGTTTTCTATGTATCCATTCTTGTGGCACCTGGGATAATTAAGCATTAAAAGTGCAGGCAGGGCTTCAGTCAGTCTGCCTCAGCTATTGTAACCTGAGCTTCATTTAAAGCTCAAATCTTTAAATGTAGGTAGGAGTGGGATTCTTCCTTTCATAAACTCCTAGCTCTGCCTAATTTTCAGATGCTGAACCACTTTAAGGTGTCTGAAGTTCAGCAAAGATCTACATCCAGAAGCTTTCATAGAGTCAAGCACATCACCAAACAAGTCTTGAGAGTGTTTGTTAGAAGCCTGTGATTTAGATATCAGTTAGGTGTTCAGATATTTGATATCCCTAATGCAACTGAAAGACAGATATCTACATACCACAGTGGATCAAAATCCCAAGTGGTTAAATTCATATATTGTTAATTGATTTTGTTATCATTGAAAATATCTCCTACATTGTCTTTCAAGGAGCTGAATTTTTCTTTTCATAAAAAAGGCACACTAAAAACATGACTCACAAGACTAGACAGTGCAGGAGGTAGGCTGCCACATGAGAAGCAGTCAGATAAGACCTTCAAGCTTTGCATTTTGTTTTTCTTCATCATACTTCAGAAGAGATATTTGTTGAAGAATATTTATTCTATCTATTGAATAATTCAGGTGTGTTACTAGTTCAAAGGTTTTTTTCACATACTTTATTAAAAATACCTTTTCTATTCTATTTCCTTGTGTTCAAATTCCAGTATTCTGCCTGGCTTTCTTCACTTACTTCTCTAAATATTTGTCACTAGATTATTTTTAAAAGGGAAAAAGAAAGAAGTCCATACAGCTGTCAGGAAGAAAAGTCTTAAAGAGGCTGAGAACTAGTTTATACATTGATTTGTCTTTTAGGCTGTTTAGAAAGCCTTAACTGAGAGACAGAATTTTTTTGTTTGTTTGTTGGGGTTTTTTTNTGTGGGGTTTTTTTGTTTGGTTGGTTTTGTTTTGTTGGGTTTTTTTTGTTGTTCACATATCACGCACAGCCTCACACTGAAGCAGCCTTTATTTGACCTCTTAATCAATCTGAGTGCCAGTGCAGGAAAAAAGAGGGAAATACAAGACAGCTTATACAAATGCCAAGTTGGCTGTTTTCCTCTGAAACATCTGCACTTTTAGCTATGGTCAGACTAGTCTTTTAATGGCTGCCTTCTTCTATGATCCTTTTATGTGTCCTTTCTCTTTTTCTTTTTTTTTTTTTTTTA
>VWZI01013589.1:322182-350289 GCA_013396835.1 Psilopogon haemacephalus | reverse complement strand
GGGTTGGGTTTTTGTCATTGTTTTTTAAAGTGGAAAACAAATGGCATTATTGGACACGCTCTGTTTCAGTGCAGCTGTGAATTGCATGCCTAGAAAGCCAGCCAAGCAGAAGTCAGGCAGCAAAGCCTTTCTGCTTAGAAAAGCAAGGCCAAACTGCTGATTTGGCTGCATTTTGATACATGATATGTTTTTTTGTAATCTATACATTTCAACGTGATCCTTAAAGGGCATATTTTGAGCTAATGCTTTTTCCTTTTTTATTTTTTTCCTTCTTCCTCCACTCTTCAGAAGCAAACAAGTTTCTTCAAACTTTTTCCCTGTCATCATCACTGGATGCTGAAACTTTTTAATTCATCTGCAGATAAGATAAAACCTGCAATAAAGGCAAATGATATGTGGATGATAAGACGGCATCCAGGGTCTGTTTCCTGAAGAATTAGGCTTTCACCATAAAACAATGTATTCTCAGTAGTGGTTTGATACTAGTGTAAGGTGCATTTTGTGAGAAGTGGGAGAATGCAAGTGGAGAGGAGCCAACAAAACAAAGTCCCTGAGTCCAGCTGGAATGTCTAGGTACTCAATTACTATAAATAACAATTAACCATTGTTCTCTACAGATGAACATGAAACTCTAGAGCTTCCTTTTACAGCCTGGCTTTTTTCAGCAGCTCATCTTTGTGATACTAATTTTTCTTATGGTCAAAAGAAGTAAGTAGTCAAGTATTGGCCCAATGTCAACAGCTTCTACAAACATCTGTAAGCATACAGAATCACAGAATTATAGAATTGTTTTGATTGAGGAAGACCATCATCTAACTCTAACAAGTCTGGTGCTAAAACATGTCACTTAGTATCACATCTCTGCATCTTTTGAACACCTCCATGGATGGGGATTCACCTTCACATGGGGGAGCCTATCCAGAACAGACCGAAAAAGTTTCTTCTAATACACAATCTAAACCTCCTCTAGTGCACCTTGAGGCTATTTCCCCTGTCACTTGATACTATTGAGGAAAGACATCCAACTTACAGGAACCTCCTTTTAGGTAGTTTTAGAGTGCAAAATAGTCTCCCTTTCAGCCTGGTCTTGTCCATACTAAACAACCCCTGTTCCCTCAGTCACTCCTCGTAAGATCTGTGCTCCAAACCCTTCACCAGATTTGTTGCCTTTCTCTGGATTTTTCTTGTAGTGAGGTACTCAAAACTGAACACTATTCAAAGTGTGTCCCTGCCAGCACTGAGCAGAGGAGATGTATCCAGTCACGCTTCTCTCAGCTTGCATAAGAAAAATGGTTCTATGGTCTGGAAATCCCATAGTTGAATTTTCTTAGCCCTGGGACAAGATCACTTATTATGATTTGTATGTTATCCTGGGAACAGTTCATCATCCCCAACACAATGCAATGAGGTTTTGGACCCAGACCTGACTCACACTCTGTGAGGTCACTTACTGTTCTGAACCCTTCTCTGTAATTCTTTTTTTTTTTTTTTAATCATGGTATGAAAACGGCCAGGCATGACACCCTGGTGATGAGTGACCTGGGGAAATGCTAAAGGCAAAGACAACAGCTGAAGTGTTGGGATCTGTGTGAGGCTCCTGAGAGTTCACAGTACAGCTTTTGCCTACTGATGGGCCACGCCTCCTGCTCACAATGATGATTGCTGCTTCCTGCCATTCTCTGTTGCTTTGTTAGGAAAAGGAAAGAACTCAGGTAAGCAAGTATCTGTTTAAATTAAATCAGTGCACTGATGTGTTGTATTATAAACAAAAAAGGCTATCAATCTCCATCAAAAAGGCGTCATGGAAAGTTAAGCTCTCAGAATTCCCCTTGATGTCTTTAAACTACAAAATAACATGTACAGGTGAACCACCTCTCCTGAAATCTACCTAGGGCACATGACTGATTTAACATGGTGATATAATCACCCCATCACAACTTTACCCCCATTAAATCTCAGGACAAGTATTTACCAAGAATTTAATTGAAAATATGAGTCAGGTTTCTACACACCTTGGATGATTTTGACTGAGAGTCTTGGAGTCCATGGGCCCATACTCTCAATCTACAAGTACATAGTCTTTTATGAAGGTGCCCAGCACTTAATAGTGTTTGCTAATGTCAGCAGAGAGTATGATCCACCCAGTACTTCTGAAAATGAAAGTTGCATTGGCTAGCAAGTCCTGCCTGCTGTTTGTTACCGCCAGATTATAAAAATCATATCTCCCATGTGTTGCACTTATTTCTGCTGCATGGTTATTCTGAGCGCATTATCTATCCCCCCACAACAAAATCACAAACAAAGGCATTCAGCACAAGCAGCTGTCCTCAGTTGAAGTTCACCTTATAATCTATTAACCTTGCAATAAATAGTATCTTTTCCTCCATCTCCTTTTCCACTGAGACCTCTGGGTAAGTGCATATGTGTGTGCATGCATGTGACCTTTCAGAGGGTCTTATTTTCTGGGCAAAAAGCCAAAATGCCTCACTTTCTTTCCAGCCCTCCGTGAGGATAGCAGGTTAGATCCATTCTTTGTGTGAGGAGGGACTCTGTCAGTCACAGCACCAGGGAGAGTTTTTATCCAGAGTTTCTTCAAATTAAAAGTAAAAGCAGGGAGGAATGCACTGAGTGGAGGCTGTTTTCACCTCTTCACAAGTTAAGCCCTGATTAGGAGAGGGCAAGGAAGGGTTGCCAGACATGTTGCAAAGGAGACTTGTTGAGCAGGCGCTAACTGTGCTTTTCCGTGGCAGGTGTGCATTTCCCGACAGACCCCAGTCTGCAGTCTATTTATGAGCTGCTCTCCCTACAACCTTGCCTTTGAGACACCCAAGGCCAAGTTTCAAAATTGCTTTCTTAAATTTAATCCTGAGTTCAATAGAACTAAAACAACAATGGAAATCTCAGCGGTGAGAGTGCAAAAGTAAATTGCCAGTATAGTTTAGGAGTTAGAGATGAGCTGTGCCTCCTCTTCCTCTGTTCTTCTGAAACTGCAGGGGCTGATTTATATGTATGGGCAGATCACTGCTTGTGAGCAAAGTCACGCAAGCTCTCATAGCCAGGAATAACACCATTACTTTTAATGGAAATAAACCATTCATGACCCAAAGCTCTGAAGTAGTTCCACACAATGTGTGGAATACATAAAGTCTAAGATTTAATTCTAAAGAGGATTTTTGACCTAATACAGGCAGGCACACACACACACAAAAATAGAATTAGTTTGTTAGACCTTCTCTTCCCTATGAAAATCTTCCTTTGAAGGCAGCAAGTAATGGTTATAAAAACAGTAAAAAATCATTAGTGAATAAAACTATGAATAACACAGGAAGTATAGCTCTTGTCAACCAATAATAGTAATTACTGCAAAGTTCACATATAAGTCAATGTAGAAATAATCAGGATCCTTGACAAAACAGTGCTTTTAGTAATTGCAAATGATTAATTATAATAGCTTCTCTATTTCGTTTAAAATAATCTGCCCAACTGCCAGAGTTATAGATCATATGCTCATAGAAGAGCAAACTGCTAAAACTGTGAGTGTCTTCTTTCATAAAGAAATGTTTGAACAGGATCTCTTAGAAAACACAGGAATAAGACTAAAACCATAAGCTATGTCTGCATTAGATATACTCTGGCCCCAATCTTATACCACTGAAAATAAAAATACAGCTAAGCCACCCATGTGGAATAAGTTCTTGGCTGTGTTTTTTGCACTTCTTTGTACTTTGTAATACTCTTGACCAAAACTTTATGCTATGAAATTTGTAACTAAGATGAAGAGAACTAGCTTAATATCAATTTTGCATCTGTGTGAAAGCAAGTCTCTCAATATACAAGAATAACCTACCACTTGGATCAAATTCTGAGGTGCATATAAATCAGCATGGAGCAGCTCAGAGAACATCAAATGTGCTATAATATGAAGCATGATGACCAGTACTAAAAGGAGGAGTGTAGCCAAAGGAAAAAAAATAATAAAAGACTGTGCCATGACACACATCAAAAGAAGAATGATTTGATTTGAAGTTATATCTCCTTGACCCCTACAGTGCAATTTATATGCACTTATAATTACATACCCAGTCATATGAATAACGAGGTGACAACAGGACTGACTTTTGGAATCGGGGGTCTGGTACTATGTAAACTCATATACTCGTATCAAATGAGGATGATATATCACAAACATGAGAAAGAGAAACAAAGATAAATGTCTCCTGCTTTGACCACAGTGATTACTCACGGCAGCTTAGCAAGGATGTAACTGAAACACATATATCTATACAGGGTGTTATGTAAGTACCCAAAATGTTGAATCCTCTTTGCTATGAATTTCTGATCTCATACTTTATAACAAATAAATAAATAAATAGATAAAATATTTGTGGCCATCTTCTAAATTCACAATCTTTTTGATGAAGAAATTTACAAAAACATTATATTTCAAAACTTCTAAGCATATATTTATGTAAATTACATTGCCTGGTGCTGAATAATGTGGTGCTATTACTGTACTTGTAGTTAAAATTTAAGATGGAAAAATAAAATCAAATGGTTAGCAGATTTTTCTTTTCATTTGTTTCATACTTTCAAATTTCTTTTTAGACCAAAGCTAGCTTACATTCAAATGATTCATCTTTGTAGAATGAAAGAAGGTGAACAAATGAAGACACAAAAAGGAGAAATTAGCCCTTCTTCCTCAAGTCCAAAGCCTGCTGCTGTGCTTACATCTGTGATACTCAGCTCCACTAGCTTTGGAAGCATAGTATGAATTGTTTCTTATATTATAGTACTACCTAGAGACCCAGCTCTATATTGTGTATGCTCTGTACATACTCAGACTTGCTCTTTTTCTCATGAGCTCACATTCTAAATGATGATAACAAGGTGTGGCAGAGCAGGGCACTGCCCCACCGGAGGTTTGAACTGTGGCAGGGTACACCCAGTCCACTGCCCCACCAGAGGTGTGAATGGGGCAGGAAACGGTCTTCCTCCCTCCCCACCTCTGTCACCGGAGGCTTAGTACAATAGGTGTGAAGTGCCTTCTCCCACTCTCCATGGGCTTGAACAGGGAGGCAACAGAGCACCTCAGTATATATATGGCAGCTGAACAGATTGCAGCAGGACTTGCTTTGACTTGCTTGGACTTGCAAGGACTTGCAAGGACTTGCTTAGACCTTCACTGGGACCTGCACGGACCTGCACTGGGACCTGAACACGGACCTGGAGACACGAACCTCGCACGGACTTTGAGACAGTCTCCCATCTGTAAGTAGGGCAAGTTTCATGCCCAAACTTTTCCATTTTTCTGATTTTTCCTGAATTACAAGAAAAGGCATCATTGTGAAGACTTTTCCCGACCGAATTAGAACCCAAACTTAAACTAATCTACACACAGATTGTGGGTGGGGCTTTTGGAAATTATAAAAGCTACATAATTTGTAATTTCAGCCTCTTCAATAGCCCACAATCAATACACAAGGAAGAAGGGAGAACTCTCAACAGGTCATTTGTTTTAAAAATTACATATGAATCTTACAGTTCAGCATGAAGCCTGATTTCACCTCTCTGTCAGAGATGTTTGGAGATCTTACAGATATGGTTGTATGCGCAGTTTATTGCTAAGATCACTACCAGATTCTGCACAGCCTTTTAAGTGTTCTGATACCAGGGCAATTAACTCAGTGTAAAATCCTCACCAGATAAAAAAGACCAACAGAACGACCTTTAAATCCCCTTGCCTTCATTTTGGCATCTTATCAGTATTTTACAGTTCCTTCTTAATATGTGACAGTGTAGAGTCTCATAATTAATTTCAGATACTGAATCCAAATATGAAATTACTGCAGCAATGCTCACAGGCACTTTATCCAGAGGAATTTGTATTTTGATGCCTGAAATGGGTTCATCCATGGCAACCATTTCTAATGACTCAGATAGTATCAAGATTGCAACATACAGCATGCTTCATTCCCAGCAGGGTATAGTGGAGTGTAGCTAAACCATTCTTAAAATTAGTCTGCAATTTAAGATGAGTCAGAGATAAGTTCCTCTCCTTTTGTCAGAATCAACATCCAAATCCTTTTAATCCTTTTCAAATAGCCTCTGTGTTCTTTGGAATGACTACTCTACTCCCACCGAGTTTATTGGTGATTCTATGAGAGTTTAAAGCACGTTGGGTAAGGACACCCATGTACAGATGTGGTCTGCCCTCAGAAACACTCTTTACAGAGCAGAAGGTTGAGCAGAAGCCATATCATGGTGGTGGAGGTGAAACAAAGAGTACCAATTAGCTCTTCTTTGGAGGCTTGGTGTCTACTTCTCCATATACCAGAGTCTCATGTCGTCAACTGTGAATGGGGTGAATAATCAGGCTACTTCAACAGCACTGCCAGATCTAAGCCTGGATTGAAATGTGTACATGTTGAGCTTTTGAGTACATGTCAACATTTGTAGAGTGGTAGAACCAAGGCATGCCTTGACTTTTTAATGAAAATTTCATATAGCTTTTCATCATGTTTAGCCTTAACTATGAGCAACAACTGCCTGCAATGCTGCAGATGTAACCTGAGACTGGTATCCTCTCTTTTGAGAAATCCTTTGCGTTTGGCTATATGCACTCACTAGTGGAAGTACCATCCTGCTGTAGCACCAAAAATGGCTGAAGATTGTCTATAAAACACAGATTACCTACACATCTCAGTCTTCAGATGCACCATCTGCCTTGTTGAGTTGATGGGGAAGAGCCAACACAGTTGCATAGCTCTGGCATGGAGTAAGCCTCTATCAGCCAGAGAGTCATGCAGACAGAGCCAACATTGTACAGTGTCTTCAAAAGCAAAACATATTTTTCAGTTCTCCAAAACTTATTCTGTGGTGTAATATTGCTGTTGCAATTAAACTGTTAGCCTTGAAACCTCTAGGTGTAAGTGCTCTGGATTTCACCTGCTTGTAGACAGATTCTGTTTTACTTTTCCTGGAACTTACTTATAGCAATGACAGACACAGATACTTTAGTGATTTATATCACAGCTGCCTCATGTTATGTGATCATTTGCAGTAGGAAGCATAGATGCCAGTAATCTAAGTGTTACTTAGATTCCAAATCCTATAATATGTTGGCAAAAATCTTATGACTCCATTAAGTTGTGTTACACTGTATGGAAAATAGACAAATCAATCATCTTCTGTTACATATTTAGAACTCATGATATTTAAAACAATGATCTTTGAGATATAAAAATAGGATACCAAATTAATCTCATCTGCTCCCTAATATACTTAGTTTGAGTTACATGGCAAGTGAAATTGCGCCAGTGATTTAAATCCATAGCAGGAGCACTAAGATTAACATAGTACCGAAGGTTGGGTGAGAATAATGTACATGCAGAATGCACATTATAGAGCTGTGATCTATTCCAAGGCTTTGGAAAGCCTTCCAGAAACAAAGTAAGGGAGAGCTCTCACGCAAAGTATGAAAGGGGATCATAGAATCATAGAACAGTAAGCACTGGAAAGGACCTTTGCAGATCATCTAATACAACACTACTGCCAAAGCAGGATCACCTAGGGAAGGCCACACAGGAGCACGTCCAAGTGGGTTCTGAAAGCCTCTAGAGAAGGGGACTTCACAATCTCAATGAGCAATCTCAGTGTTCAGTGCCTCATTACCTTCACTGTAAAGAATTTTTTCTTCTTGTCAAGAAGAGGTTTCCTGCATTCTGGTTTATACCTATTACCCCTCATCCTGTAACAAGGCACCACTGAAAAGAGATTGTCCCCTTCTTCACATTCACCCTTCAGATATTTGTAAAAATTAGTAAGTGTTCCTCTCAGTCTTCTCCTCTCCAGGCCAAATGTGTTGTGCTGTAATGAAAAAGTGGTGCTGTGAATAGGTGGTAGGATGAGCAGTTAGTCACAAGAAAACAGGTTCAAGTTACACCAGCAGAAGTTTAAATTCAACATTAAGAAAAAATTCTCCAGCGAAAGGGTTGTTAAGCCGTAGAACAGGCAGCCTAGAGAAGTAGTGAAGTAGGCAACCCTGGAGACATTTAAAAGGCTTGTAAATGTGATGTTGAGGGACATAGTGGTGGTTTTGACACTGCTGGGTTAATGGTTGGGCTCAATGGTCTCAAAAGTTTTTTCCAAACTAAACATGGTTTGGAAAAGCACAGCTCTGCTGGGTAAAGCACTGGCTGGACAAAAGGGCCTAAAGGGTGGTGGTCAATGGAGTTAAATCCAGCTGGTAGCTGGTCACAAGTGGTGTTCCTCAGAGCTCCCTCAGAGTTGGGACCACTTCTCTTTAAAACCTTTATTCATGACCTTGATGAAGACAGTGTGTCATCAGAAAGTTTGCAGATGACACCAAGTTAGGTAGCAGTGTTGATCTTTGTGAGGGCAGGGAGGCTGTACAGAGGGACTTGGGTAGATTTGATCCATCAACCAACATTAACAGGATGAGCTTCAACAAGGCCAAATGCCAGGTCCTGCATTTGGATCACACCAACCCCAAGTAACACTACAGACTTGGGGCAGTGTGGCTGGAAAGCTGTCTGGCAAAATGGGACCTGGGGTATTCTAATTGACAAGCAGCTGAATATGAGCCAGCAGTGTGCTCAGATGAAGATGCCAATGGCATCCTGGCTTGTATTAGAAATGCTTTGTCCAGCAGGAGTAGGGAGGTGGTTGTCTCCTTGTACTCAGCTCTGATGAGGCCACATCTTCAGTATTGTGTTCGGTTTTGGGCACCTCAGTACAAGAGCCATGTGGAGGTGCTGGATCGAGTACAGAGGAAGGCAATGAAGCTGGTGAAGGGCATGATGAATAAATTTTATGAGGAGCAGCTGAAGAAGCTGGGGCAATTCAGTTTGAAAAAGAGGAGGCTGAGGGAAGACCTCATAACTGTCTACAGCTACCTGAAAGGGCGGTGTGGAGAGCTTGTCTCTTCTCACAGGTAAGTGGTGATAGAACAAGGGGGAATGGCCTCAAACTGCAATTGGGTAGGTTTAGACTGGACATTAGGGAAAAAAATCACAGCAAGGGTGGTGAGGCATTGGAATGTGTTGCCCAGGGAGATGGGTGAGTCATCAACCCTGGACGTGTTCAAATGCATTTGGAAGTGGTGCCTGGGGACATGGTTTAGGGTGAATTTGTAGCGTGCACTTATTGATTGGACTTGGTAATCCCAAGGGTCTTTTCCAACCTTAATGTTTCTGTAATTATGTAATTCTGATCCTATGGATGCTCACACCTTTCACTTCTAGCAGGTATCTGCTGCTGGAGGTTTGAAACCTATGGCCTGAACTATGGCCTGTCATTGTACTAGGAAAATCAAAACACTTAGGCAATCAAATGGGGATAGACTGCATGGGGGTGCACAGAGAACAGTGGTAAATGCATGCTTTCGGAATACATGCCTAGATAGCAGGCAGGACAGATTACAAAGAGCAGGGAAATGACAATAACTGCTTGTCCTGAAGGAATCTAGCTCCAGAGATGTACCAGTACAGGAGTTTTATTTTCCGTTTGCCTCTACCACTCTGTAGATAAAATCAGGTGTTTAGGGACAAAGGGAATACTGCAGAAAAAAATGCACTTTCTTTTCTCTGGTGAAGTTTTACCTTGCTAAAAGGGAAAGAAAAATAATTAAGTAAAGAAAAATTATTTAAAAAAAAAGAAGGTGTCCAGAGAGAAGTAGTGTTTGCCAGACTGGATCAGCCATATGGACTAGCTAGAACATATCCAGTCTCCAGCAGCAGTCCAAGCCAGATGTCTCCAAGGAATGTGTACTAAGACTGCAGAAGACAGCTGTTAGGTAATCTGTTCTTAGTGAATGTTTCATCCTTCAGCATAACAGTAACAGATAGGCCTGAACCTCAAAATGTGACATTTTACATTCCTTTCACAAAGATTTCGTTAGAATTACAGACGATCATTCAGGGTATTTCTATTATTTGTGCAGATCTCACTAATTTCTTGGCCTCAAATGCATCTTGCGGTGAGGACTTCCATATCTGGTGCCAGAATTTCAGCTTTCTCTAGTTCTGAGTTTCTTAAAGTTTTCATTTATCCAACTATTTTCTTTTCCTAGTTGTTTTGTATAAATATACATGGCTTGGTTTTCATTTTTGTATGTGATTCAGAGTTAAATGCTGAAAACTGTGTGATGTTGAAAGATTTCATGAGAAGGACTAGATGTCTGTACCCATCTATAAAATCATATGGTCCTATGCCTGCACAGCTGACAACTGTTGCTGCAAGCTTCATTTCAACTCTTTCTATGCACAAGAAACTCTCTCCTGTGTCACTTATCTGGACTATGTCTTATGTCTAAGTATGGATGGAATTCCCATATACAGGGATCCCAGATCTGCCTTTTCCATTTTGCATTAAATAAATGAGGAATTCAGATGCTTCAGAAAAGGCAGTTTAAGTCAGTTGTAACACCCAAAGGCACTTCAATACTGTGATTGGGGGTTGGGGGGAGGGGTGGTGTAGAAAATAAATCAAAGTGGAAAATCATACTTAAGGAGCTTAACTTCCTACTGTTTCTGGGGACCTGGTAGTTTACATGTGAAGACGAAAACAGAAATGTTTAGCCAGGGATCTAATTGCAGTCTTTGGCTAACAAAGAGGATTGACAGGTTTGACAGGCCTTGGAGCTTCTCTAATGGGATTACCAGATACAGCAAAGGAAATAGCCACTGGACATAAGGCAAACATTTTCACCTGGAGTGTGGTTATATACGGAAGCAGATTGGGCAGATTTCCTTCCTCAGAGATTTTCAGAACTCAGATGAACATGACCCTGAGTGTCTAAATCTAAGTTTGAAGCATAACTTGCCCTTAGCAGAAAGTCAAACCAGATTAAATCCCCTTCCAACTGAACTATTTTATAAATTCCTGATCCTGTATGATGACTACCTATGATCAAACTATCTGAAATTTGCCCATGCTCCAAAATGCTCGTTATGATTTAACTCTTCAGAGCCCAGCTTCAGACCTTTACCTTTGAAATCAAACTTCCTCTAAAGGAAATTAAAGGTTTCAAAGTTTAAAAAAGTGCTGCAGGGAGGGGAGGAGATTCTGCTCTCACACAAACATTTCCCAATGTCAAATTCGAATTCTGCATTTAATCTTTAGTCTCTGCTCAATGATGAACTTGCTGCCACTGTAGCCTGACAGCTATTTCTATTTATGGCTGTGAGGAAATTTAAAGTTGAGAAGAACTCAAAACAAGCTAAGTAAAAAAAAATATTAAACACCAAAAATGTATTTTTACTATACATTTAAAACATCAGAAGAAGGGCCTCAGATTTGATGAATTGGATTATTCCAGCAAATGCTGATTTGAAGCAATAGAGCAATTCTATATCTTTATCTCCTCTACTTTTTCTCAGAAGTAAGTTCTTTGTCAATGATTAAAACCTCCTTTCTGATAATTCAAGGAAAGAAAAGGTTTAGGGTAATTTCCTTCTTAAAACCAAGTTAGGAATATCATAAATTAGCTGTTACAAGGTAATGTAGTATGATTCAAAGACCTTAGAGAAAGTACTCAGTGAAATTGGTGCACTTAAATGGTGTGGCTCAGAGGTGCTGAGGTGATATTAAATTTGTATACAAAGAATAATGCACAGTACAGGTCTGCTTCACGTAATCTCAGCAGGGATTGCTAACAGTGATGTTGGTTATGGAGCAGACTTTAGCAAGGGCATCCCCCGCAACTCTGCTTTATGCATCTTTCTGTTTTCTGATCATATCTCTCAGTTTTAGCATGATCACTAATGTGGAAAAGATGATGGCAAGGAGTCATCTAATCCTGCTGTTCACTGGTGAAACAAGTTCAGATCACTATATCCCGTGGAGATTTGATGAAGAGCATTGCAGAGAGTAAGGCTGGTGACAAATGGACAGAGTGATGGTGTAACTAAATCTGACATGTGTTGTTATAAATCAAAACTGACAGAAGTCCCAAAATTATTTTAGAAAACTAGATGCAGGCTAAAATGTCCAAGTCTTTCAAGCAAAACATAAAACCAAAATCCTGACCCTTATTATCTTTATTGAGTCTGCAACTATATTTTAAATCTGAGCTGAGCAAGTGAGAACTGAAGGCGAAGCATTTCTTGATCCAGGGCAGCAAAATACACATCAAAAGCTACTCTCATCATTAGGTCAACAATGATGATACCTAAAGTCAGGTGATGATTTTGTGCCTTGACTTCCCCACATTTTGATTGGAAATACTATTATATGGTTTTTCCTGCACTTGAGAGGGTTGGATTTGGTGAACTCCAGAGGTCCCTTCAATAAAATTACCACAAGGTTCCATGATTTCCTTCTAAAAATTTGTGTAATAGTATCCATCATAGTTGGATATACTTCAGTTTAGGGTGCTTTGTTTGGATTGCTTTGTGGTTTTTTTCACTAGAAAAGACTGCACTAAATAATCATACAATTTTGCAATTAAAATAAGAAGCTTTAATTAAGTTGCGTTCTCTCCTTTCTCCTGAGACTCCATAGTCTTTGAGTTTCCATTGACAATATTTCACATTGATATGCCACAGGGATTTATTCTGAGAAGTTTTTGTTATTTTGGTGCTAAGTGTTCCATGAGAAGAAAGGAGTGGCTTCAAAGAGAGATTGTCCTGTCTTTCCTAAAGTTTTTAATCTACCAAGATTTGCAAGCACTTATTAGTTACAAGAGATGAAAACAGAAAACCCTAATGCCAAGATCTATAAGACTGGCCCAGCACTGACTTGTAGAATATTAGTGGCAAATAAAATTTTAAAAAATCAGAATGTGTGTGTGCTTTCCTTTAGCCATTTCACTTGTTTCCCTGTGACGAACAGAAGACATGATCTTTTTGTTTTAATAACATTTTTAATGACAAAACATGGAAGTAGTTTACAAACTTTGTATCTCTCCACTTAAATCACTAAGTTCTGCCCTGGCACTTTGCTCTAATGAACTGATCTTCTTCCTGGTTGGCAAGAGTGGAGTATTTTCTGCCAGGCCTACATGTGTAGTTGCCTAACAAAGTATTCAGGACTGAGGATCAGTCAAAACAAGCATATGTGAAAATTTACCATTTTAGCAGATGGATTCAGAACAGCTCAGTTACATAAAGTGAAAGCCTTAATACTTCCACAGCTGGCAGTTTTCCTGTGGCCTAAAGGACTGAAGCTTTTGCATTTTGAGACAGAAGAACTAAATAAGGCTTTAGTTCAGAACACATTTTGTGTTTAAATTCTCAAGATCCTTGATAGGACTTACCACCCAGAAGAAAACAAACAGGCTATCAAGGGAGAAAAGCATAACTTTTCTCTTCTGCTCCATCCATCTCAAAGTGAAAGCAGTGATATGGTAAAAGCTCTGTTCAGAGTTCTCTGCTTTTTTTTTTTTTTTTACAATTAGGCTTTTCTTGATGGTGTTCTTCAGCCAGGGATCTCACCTCTTACATCTCCTGCCCCATATAATTGTGGCAACTAAAGTCGTAGTACAGAGGAGATCAACTTCTGAATTTTATTGTGTTCTTTCTGTGATGTCCAGTGTAACAAGAGAATGTGTTACGAAACCAGCCATTAATGTTACACAGTTATGAGTCACTTAATATAAACAGATTTTTAGTTCTTTTTAAGAGTGAAAACCCTTTCCTGGAAATATTTTCTGTTGAAAAGTTAACTATTTCTGATAGCAGGTTCTTAGACTAGAGTTGTCTTGTCCACAAGTCAAAATCCTTTTACAACACCGTACAAACTGAAGTACATTTGTTCACACATTTCTTGGCACTCAGAACATTTTGAACAAAGAGAAGTTTTGTCAGAGCTGAAAACTGTATGAGGTTGTCCTAGTTTTAAAGGACCCTTCAAAGGATGAGCTAATTCTTCTCCCAATGTGCGTGGCTTGGTGTACGAGGTTTACAGCTGTGGACTTAGAATTTTTGCCCTGTCATAGAGATAGATGAAGGATGGACAAATCCTGTTCAAAAGCAGAAGTAATAACGTCCTGAAAATTTGTTCCATATCTGTGTTTTAGCTATAGGGTACCAGCTCTCGTTAAACTATAAGGTTCAGTTTTTCTTCAGAAGGTAGGTGTTACCACCTCCGCACTAAGGAAGTTAAATACTAAATTTTCTTTCCAATAAGATCTTTCTTGAAGCAGATAAATACCAAAATTGAGAAAGTTGCTTCGAAATGGATCTGTCATTACCCAGTCTACTCAAAGCATGACTGGCTCTCTAAGCACATAAGTGAACTGAGTCTTGGGTTCTGGCCCCCAACGGTTATCAGAAAGGTGGTTTTGCCTGCTACAAAACATCAACAGCAACAAAACACATACACAAAAAATCATGTTTCACCATCTTTTATGACTGACAAATCTAGATGTTGTTCAGAGGTTACCTTGACACTTCCAGCTGCAGTATTCAGAAGAGTATTTCAAAGCAAATTTTCTTTCAGTTGACCATTGCCCTTGGTTTCTACAGCCCGCTGCTGTGCTGCTGTTAAATCTCTGTAAAAAACTCTGGCCATACTGCTCTTCAGCTAAATAGAAAAGGTTTGTCCCACTGACTGTATATTGGAATTGCAGTTGTAAGGTTGTTTGACTAAAGTCTCACATATTCAAGCAAATAAGTGACTGCATTTCGCATATGTTATTTATGTATGCATTCTGAGTCTGGATATGGTAATTAATTCTTCTTAAATATAGTAAACAGAGAAAAAGCCCTATGAGCCTTTGTGTTTCCTTTATATAGTCCTGAAGTACTTCGTCTAATAACTCAGTGATTTGCACCATCTATGCGAGTGGACAATTTTGGCTCTCCGTATAGATACCAGCTTGTGAAAGCTTTGGAAATATCAATCATTTCTCTCTACAGAAGCCCAGCGGACACAGTTATTGAGACTTGTGACATGAAGATTCAAGGCTCCCTGTGGACTCAAACATATATAGGGAAGCTATACAGGGAAGCCGTTCAGCCTTTCATCCCAAATCACATGGATGTAAATGAACCAAGGACTAAGATCTATTGTGTCACATCTGTTTCATGTTCAGAAGTATATGTGTGTATATTTTTTTTAACTTTTTTTTTTTTCACTTTTTTTTTTTTCCCCCACTCCTTTCCATTTATTTGGAAGGACATTCATTTAGTTTTTTAAAATATTTTTTTTTTTCTTAGCAAAAGGAGGCTGAAAAAAAAAAATTTAAGAACTGAGTAAAAATTCTGTTGAACCAGAACTACCTGCCCTGCCCTGCTTCTACATTCACTGTGGTCAGTTCTGCTTTCTCACAAGCTATAGCTAATGGTGTTAGATATCAGATACCCTCTAAAATTTCCACAGATCTCCTCTTTCCTTTCTTTAAAGAAAGCACCCATTGATGCAGACAGTATTTTTCCCTCTGGCTAGATAACACAGAATTCAACGGTGAACCTCGAGGGAGCACTGGGCTTGACAGGGAGCTGGTTCCTAGTACAATATTTTAGCAGATAAACATGCAAGGAAGAATAAAAGGAAAGTGTAATGAAAGCCCAGTGATTTAGAAAACAGCAGTGTGTGAGTGAAGGAAGGAAGAGAGGCTGGGGGATAGGATGGCAGATTTAACTTGCCAGACCAGAGGTAACAAAAAATTATTCTGATTTAAAAGATCATGTGAAAGGATATTACCAACATATGAAAAAAATCTTTCGTGGGGGACAGAATACATTTTTTCCCCCTTTCTCTAAAGCCCTGTTATTTTGCTGTTCTTTGCTTGCATCTGTTAAATGCTGGAATGTCTGCAGGGACATTTTGAAAAGCTGCACAATGTCAATTAAATTTGCCAAGCAGTATATCTTTTTGGAGTACGTGTGACCTTTTCTGTTTGTCATTTCCTGGGCATCACACCAAGTGATCCTCTTAGGATGCTGGCTTTGTGGAGCAGGCCCATAGCAGCAGGACTGCAGGAACTGCAGGTTTCTGGGACTGCTGCCAACCTCCGGATAATTGCCATCAGCAGGAAAGAGCTAGAAAAGCTTGGCTGAGTCCATCTTTTACAGATAGATTGACCCTTTTCTGCCACTGCAGAATCACAGTCAGAGAGAAATACATATCCAAAAAGAGAAAGAAGGGAGGGGAGGAGGGGAAGAGCGGAATGGTTACAGCAGGAAGACTACATCTGATCTGAACAGAGGAGATTTGGAGGTTACACTTGCTGCTTCACCATCACTAATATTTTTAACGTCATCTGTTTTAAGACAGATGAATGAAGCTTAAATGCTGATCTGTATTATAATGAATTGATGCTTCTGTGAGAGCAAAGTCAGTGCTCTGAAAGAGGGGTGGAAAAGGTGGGAATTCAATACATTCATGTGATACAACTGCTGGGAAACATCAATTTGAACGTATATGCTGCAAGCGAGAGAGGATAAATACATGCTGAAAGACACTGCAGGTGCTTGGAAAGGAGACAGAGAACAGCAAAAAGAAAGAGAAAGGAGACTGTGTGGCCACAGCTCAGTAACTAAGCTGAGATGCTTTGAAAACCAGTGAGACCTACAATTGCATTTTTTGAAAACTAGGAGTGGAAGGCAGTGCCCTTAACATCCTTATGTCCTACAAGTTGCTGACTGGGGTAAGTGATGGTGACATGGCAAGGCAGTGATTTCTGCAACCAGATGCATTGGTTGCATGTCTGTGTACCTTAGGGAGGAAATGGCCAAAGTCTGGCTGAAATTTCAAGATTGCCATAGGCAGTTCCAAACCATGAGGTGCAGTTTTAAATCTGCTTGGGAATGGAAAGAGGTGAGTGTTTTAAAGAGGAAAATAGTGTTTAAAGGGTTGTCTCTTCACTGCAGTTTTGTGCCTTGGTAAGTAAGGACACCTCCCCTCTCCATTCCTCTCTTCAAGAAAAATCCTTATATTACTTACTCAAGTGGAGTTAGCATGGAGCAAAGAATAAGATTGAACCATAACGAAGTACATAAAAATATGTGTGAGCTCTAAAAATCAAGATACTAATGGAAAATAAAGGGTTTGGGACAGAATCTTTCTGGTATGTATTAGGTCATTAGGGTCTCTATTAGTATTAATACATTAGATGCTGTAAAGGGCATAATGCCCAAATTCATTCACTAGCAATGCTTCTTTTTATCTTTCTTTGCCCATGATCTGTCTCTTAGTTGCCAATATAAATAATTGTTGGGTTACAGTAATGTCTTGTGACTCCAGATTGGGGGAGTTTAACAGTGTGTAAGGTGCTGAGTAAACATGTATGGTGGCATAATCCTGTCAAATGTTATCCAGGTCATGTAATCTGTAGCTATATTCCTCCCTCTAGAAAATGTATACAGCCTGGAAAATGCTTGGCCTGCTTCTGTATGTGACACTCAGTGTCAGTGAGTGACATCTCACAGATGATACTTTATTGGGAGAGCAGGTGCTTGTGGCAAGGACTATATTTATAAAGCTGAGGTCTAAAAATGGTTTTGCAAGCTCTGTGTTTAACAGGTCTCAATCATTTCCAGATCAGATTTGATTCTTTCACAAGACCCTTCTCCCCTTTCTCCACCCTTTACAAACTGTTACCAGAAGGAGAAAGACAGGGGATACTTCCCTGAATGACCAGCAGAGAAAACACACAACCTGGGATAAGAAATCTATGTCAAGACAAGTTTCCATAGCCACACATAATAAAGTTTGGGATTTCTTTTATTAAAAAAAAAAAAAAAGAATGCAAATTCCCTGTATGGACTGCATTGGAGCAGGTTTTATTTGTCATAGTCCCAGCATTACTGTAGACAAGAACAATGAACAAATGAACACATCACCACAAGCTAAGAATGAGTGTGTGTTTTTGGCTTGTCACCCACTCTGTGTTAGCACTTTCTGTCTCTGCTGATTCTGGGGGTTGGATGGGTTGGGCTAGATGACCTTTGGAGGTCTCTTCCAACCCAGACCGTTCTATGATTCTATGATTCTGCCTATATGCACCAAGTCCTCAGGAAAACATGAGATAATCTTCTCCTGGACTGACTCAAGTAAGAGCAGGTGTATGGTGCTCTCCAGAGGACCTGGGCTACCCTAGGGTTATTGGTCTGTTAATCCTTGTCCTGAGAGATTTTTACTTATAATCCCTCTAAGCTGTCAAAGCAGTTTGCCTCTCTAGGCAAAAGGGATCTTTGTGAGAGACAAAGGGTGATTTATAGCTGTTAAAATTATGGCAAAGAACCAGTGACCCCTCTGCAACTACTAAGTTCCAACACCATATTCTGAAGTATGTGTTTACAAAGATAACATTCTAGATAAGGCACAAAAGCAGTATAAGCATTGTAATTTGTGTTCAGGATGCACATTCAAATTTTCCCTGGATGTAGCTTCCACTTGATCCACTTGTGGATATGTGGTGAAACTAGACTTATAGTTTGCAAGAAAAGAAAATTAGATGTTGTCTAAGGAATACAGAAACTAATGCTCTCTACGCTATTCAAGTGCACCTTGCACCTGCTGCTCAGAGTATGCTAGCACAAGTGTGATCCTTGGTAAATATGAGGAGGCAAAATGTTAAGTTTAGATATCCATTTGTTTAGTCCTTAGAAATTAAACAAGTGGAATTTTATAATGAATATATGTCAGAAAAAAAAAACAACCTATTGTGCCTGGAGGACCTGTTAGCATTGACACAAGTCATTCACTTCTGTGGACAACATGTAAAAAGGAAAACATCTCTATATCCTATTTTGTTTCCCACTGCAACCTCCATTTACAGCTGAGACATGTAAATGATCTGAATGCTCTCACTGCAATCAGAATAACCCCATGGGCTTACAGGGAGACACACTAGATGCTGGAAGACAGTGTTGGTAGCTGTTGGCAGCTGACCTGAAGAAGTTAAGCTCTGCAGTGAATGGAGCCCCCAGGCTCTGCAGCTCAGCTTCATTTCCTCTCTGTAGCACGAAATATTTTAAAAGAAACTGAGATCAACAGCTTTTCCCATGCCAACAAAAATAAAACCCTTGCAGCAGATGAGGAATAGCATGCCTGCCTAACTTCAGGCTGCTCTGCCAGGGAACCAAGGTGGATGAACAGCAATTGAAAGGTGGGCATAGATGACATATCGTGACTGAGGCTCAAACCCAGAGCAACAAGTCATGAATGATTGCAACTGTAAAAAAGTGGAGAAATATAATCTGTGGTTCACAAATGCAGTGTAGGTGCTTAACTTAAAATAAAAACTGTCACACACAAGCAAATCCATCAGCCCTGATAGCTATCTGGCCAGTGAATGGCTGCCCATGAGCCAGCTATATAATGTTGATATAAACACCACAGCTCGGGCAATATGCCTGGAAGGATCTGATTAAAGGAAAGTGCATCTTTATGAAACTGAAGTGAACACAGATGTTTTCATTCTCTGGTATTGTAGAACCAAAAGTCTCTTCCCTCCTCCTCTTTCTGTGTCCTCCCATTTTCAGACAATTTTAAAATACTTTTGTTTTAATCTCATTTAAGTTGTGCATATTAAAGAAGGCCTGGTGTAGGCTCCTAAATTGTGAGGAAAAGAAAGATATGAAATGCCAACATATCATCTCACAAATCTTAGAAACTTGCTCATAAATACACTCCTCTAAGAAAACTTCCCTCCTCAAAGGAAATCCCAAGCTCACCCACTTAAGTCATTCACAAAAGAAATGCACTTTTCACTGTATTCTTCTTCTGTCACCAAATTTAGATTGTTCTAGCCTAATAAAGAGGGGGGAAAAAACATACCACTCTGTGAAGAAAGTCTCCCTCTTGGAGCTCCCTTAATGTCATTAAAGTGTCAAGTTACACTCAGCTGTAGAAGACTTGCATAGAGTCTACTCCTGGGACAAGGAAAAGTCACCTCAGACTATTTTCTTTTAAAAATTATTTATGAGAAAAAGTGTCCCACTCCCCTTGCAATTCTTTGACAGGGTCCTCTAGAAGGACCATCCAGACAGACACCGTCAACCTACCCTGCAACTGCTCCTGCTATAGTCTTTTCCCTAAGTTAGATGTTAAATACAGCGTTCTCCCAAGCTGTTTTCTGTCGGCACACGCAATCAAATTACTGATTCAAACCCAGTGATTCTGCTTTAGAGACATTTCCCCATCAATTTCCCAATAGTCACTTTAGCAGACCTGCCAGTACTATTAACATGCTCTGGCATTCAGGATGACAATCACTTGCTCTTTTTCATCTAAATTCCTTCTTACCACTCACATTGTCATTATTTCACCAAAAGAAGAGAGGGGTTTTAAGCACTTGCTCAGGAAAGTGGTAAAGTCACCATCACTGAAGGTATTTAAGATGTGGTGTTGAGGGATGTAGCTCAGTGGTTACTTGTCAGTACTGCATTAATGGTTGGACCTTATCACCTTAAAGACCTGTATCCAATCCATTGAAGAATAATCCTATTGTTTTCAGTGTCCTACACCACCCTTCCACCTCCCTTAATTCTTAAATGAGAAACCTTTGTATTTCTCACACACAATGAAAAACACTTCCAAAAGCATCAGGAAAAAAAGAAAAATCTACAGTAGCATTGACTTCCAACACACTGATTTTCAGGTGTTTCTTCTTGAGCACATTTTGACAGTCTACCTCCTCAAAATACCAGGTACTCCACAGCCTGCAGGTTTTCTTGCAGATGTGGTGTGTTGGTAGCTCCAAACCTGAGGCAATCAACATTACCAGTCACTTTGCAAGGGCTACACCACTAGCAGTGTTACCCTTGTAGCTTCTCTTCCCAATGTGTAGTCTCCCTCTTTGTGCAAATGGTTGTTTTAGTTTTCAGCTCAGTATAACAGTATTATGCAAGAGCATAATTTATGTGTTGTATCCTGCTTGTTTTGAGACAGGGCTGCATGGATGTCCAGAAATACAAAGTGCTATGATGGCCTTAATCTGGTATATTTCCTTGTTGTAAGTCATGGTCATGCAAGAGCTGCTTCTGGACAACTGAAAAGAAAATTGTCTATTCACAATTTTCACAACTGCTGCATGAAGAGAAATTTGGGAGGCAGGAGAGTCTGTGAATTCTCTGAGATGCTCAGGCCATGTTAACCTATCAGATTTAAGTGCAGGAGAGAATGTGAAACACCAAGCATAAGAAGCAAGGTCTAGGTGGAACATCAGGTTTCAGATGTGAGGAAGAAGAAAAGGTTTGTCCTAGGATCTGGCAGAACTAATGCAGTTTGTCACCACTCAGGAGGCCAGTGACTTGACTGAGAAAACACTCAGTTGTGAAAATTTGTTAAAGAGCCATTGTGCACCAGACAGAATGTGGGATTTACCCCAAATGAGTAAATAACAACACTCAAAGAGAATTTGAGTTAAATTTGTATTTACAAAATTAGACTTAATACAAAAGCTAATAAATTCCCTGGAAATTGGTGGCAAGAGGTGTGTGGGTGCTCACAAAACTTTCAGTGCGTTTACACCAAACTTTGAGGTTACAAGAAAACCAGAAATCAAGTTATTTGTCATTTTACAGGATGTCACATATAAAATCTCCTATTCTTCTTTCTGTTCTGTTCCTTTTTTTTTCCCCCTTTAAAATAACACAAGTACAAATAGTTTAAAATTGTATTCCTTCTTCTTAAGGGAAAGAGACTGATGAAGAATTGACTTAATTTACAAAATAATGAAATGTTTCTTTCTCTGTCATCCTGTACTAGGTATAAAGAACATACCTTCTTGTTCTTGGCTACTCAGGTACCTCCTTTTCTTCATGCAATAAATGAACAAACAAAACCCCTACCTGTTACCCTGTCACCTTTGCATTTCTCTGCAATTTAGTAAAGGCAAATAATGACCTCCTGCAAAAGTGGAGAATAAATTATAACCAAAATGGCAACAGAAAAAGTATTTCTCCTCAAAACATGTTGGGTTTTATTTTGTATGTCTTGGCAGCCTAACTCTCTGAAAACACCCACCTGAATTCTCTGCACTCAACAGAGCAGCTCAAGGATAAACCCTCCAATAAATCCTTTGTGACTGAAGTTATAGGAGCCTAACTGTAAGTAAAAACATTTTAAATATGATTGCTATACCTGTTAGTAACCAAAAAGCCCTTTTGGAGCAAATTATTTCCTTGGAAACATCTGAATCCAATCATCTAAGCCTGAGAGCCCACATCTATGCAACACCACTGCTTTCGTCTTCACATTGTCCGTCTCCAGCCTCAGAAGAAAAGAGTTTACCCTGTTCATCTATCATCTAAATGGTAATGAGCTAAATGAATTCCACCTCACTTCTGAGCTTCAGAATGAGCTTGGTTTTATTTATTCATTCGAATGCACAGGAACAAATTTGACATTGCTGAACATGTCCCAGATTTATGGAAAATAAAACTGTACTAATCTAGTGCGTTTATTAGCTTTTCTGTCAGATGCCTCCATGTGAGTATCCAGTGATGTGAGTTTGCCCTGTAGTTCTATTCCAACTGGAACAGCATCTCCTGAAATGTAAATGTTATCTTAAGGTCATATGCTGATGAAATGATGAAAACTACTGTTTTGCCAAACTCTAATTTCTTGGTCATTTGACAAAGCAGCTGCTGTGCAGTTATATGGCACAAAGAAAGCTATTAAAGATCAATTAGATATATGTTTTATTTGGCATTTATTATACTGCTTCTAAAGGTGAAAATTAAGATGGATGATTATTTTTTCCTGATGTAGCTGAATAAATAAAAGATCTCTAAAAAATATGTGTATATAGGAGTTATACAACTAAATTAAGTTGTTCTTCTACAGCTCATGTAGTCCTCTGGGTGCTTCTGTGAATGCATTTTGAAGGAATACAGCAAATATACTAATGTCTGATATTTGTATTAATAAAAGTTCCCAATTTGGAGGACAATACACAGATTAGACAACTGTATGTCTGTCATACAACAGTAAATATTGCACATGAATGAAAATAAAAATTACAAGATTTAAGTAATCAACAGCTGTTGTCACCTGGTACAGTACCTCATCAGTGTCTTTTAGTTCTGCGAAGATGATTTTTAACCATCTGGTATATATCTAGCATTGACCAATGTCAGAAGTACAGTCCTGGAACCTTCTGCTTGTTTCTTTGGCAAACCAATGGAAATGCTCACTTGCACAATCAGGGAACATGCAGTGTGAAGTTAAGGAATATGACAATATGACATGTTTTAGGAGGTGGTGCTGTCATAGTCATTCATTCGAGGCTTTTTAGTGTGTGAGAAAGCACTGACAAAGAAATCATGCTACAGGGATTTAAGTCTTGGGTTACACAATGCTCTGTGTCCAGGAGGAGCTGGAGTGCTGGAGCTGTAGCGGGTTTTGATCTCCACATCTGAGCTCTGAGAAGTCAGCTTAGGATGGAGAGATGTTCGTGGGAGGTCAACTTGTGGTGCTGGATGAAGAACAAAGTGTTACTCTGTACATTATTTGACCATCATTTTGCAAGAAGAAAGGTCAGATACTCTCAGAAAAATACTATCAGGTTTTTCTTCTCACTCAGAATTGCTCTACTTGAAGGCTATTTCTGGAACTTTCCAAAATAAAGATTTTTAATTTTTTAAAGAAACAAAGAACCCACAAACAAACAAAGTCTAGAATTTGGTATTGCTGTCACCATTTATCTTCTGTTTTCCTTTCTTTTTTCTTTCAGCTCACAAAGGTCAGAGACTTTCCAAGTGAGAAAAATAATTTAGTATTTAGGATAAGAATTCACTTATGCAGTACAACCAGCATTCATTTATACATTTTACCTTCCTTGCATAGTCAGGGAGGTAGGAAAGTTGTCATGAATAATAACAAAGCACTCATTTTCAGAGAAGAAATGTAACTCACAAAGAACAATATTAATCAATATTCAAGAAAATGAAGGTAACTTTGGTAGGACACATTTCAACATTTAGTCTCTAGGACAAGATCCAAGATTGAAAAAAGCCTACTGAGTATATTTTAAAGAGGAAGGAAATGCAAGCATGAAGCATTCAGTGATTGCACTATATATTTCAGGTGTGCATAGTCCACCCAGCCAGCTGCAGATAAGGTGGGGCTTTTCCTACTGTGGAACAAAAGACTCTTCCGCTGAAATCACAGTTCCTGACTTTCTGTGATTGTGTGGGACTCTAGAATTTCTGCACCATTTGATTGCAACTACAACCAGTCTACTAACAGACCCCAGGAGTAGCAACATATCTTGCTTTCTAAAATAGGAAACATATCTCAGCTTCCTAAAATAGGAAAGTTTACCTCCATTATAAACCAGTTGTTGGGTTTTGGTTTTGGTTTGGTTTGGTTTTTTTTACCAGTGGAAGTTATTTACTGATATCTTGCAGTTCCAGCTGTCAGCCCAACCAGCTGACTTGCTGCAGTCTCCATGGGATGGGAGCATCTTGAATATCACTGCTTGTGCACACTGCCAGGTGCAGCAGTCCTTTGTCTTGGTAGAGACCTCTACCACAATGAGAACATATTACACTTTGTATGTATCTTACAAAGTTCAGTTTGCATGCTGAAGTTTCCTGCTCTTGCAATTTTTTTGTTTAAATGAGCTAAGTTACCTCCCTATGACACATAATTCTTGTGAAACATGTTAGCTTTCCCTAAACTAAGTAAATAAATAAGTATGAAGGCTGGAATTCGTTGTTAAAATCAAGTAACAGACTAGTAGAAAATTCAACAATGAAACACCTATGTCATGAAACTTCAATATTTGCGATAAACCATGAACTGAGAGAAGGCATGGTAAAGTAGCTTGTTCCACTAATGAAATATTGTTCTCTCTTGACAAAAACACAGCAGGACATAAATTGGGTGTAAGGTTGCCAGTAGCACAAGATACAACACCTCACCCTTGCTTAGTGTAATTCCTCTTTGGACAGAGCACTTTTCTTCCCCATAGCTCAAGGATTGGAAGAGGAGATCATAAAAGGACCCAAGTAACGCAGTAAGGCTGAGGTGCATCTACTCTCTGTACAAAGGCTTTATGCCACCCTCATGGTCCCAAAACTTGCCCTGGACATTCAGCTGACATTTAGGTGTAAAAAAACAAATAATAACACACTCCCTGTCCTAGCTTATTAGACCAAACCAATTTACCCCCTCAGCATTTACATTCTGATTATATTTCCACTGCTATATAGAGTTCTGCTTTTCAACATTTCCAAGATGCTTTTAAGGCTTAGATCACCTGCATCACAGGTTGTTAAGTTTCACCCATCTGCCCCCCAAGACTGACCCAATTATTGATGTTCAATGAAAACGCTCTTCCAAAGAGAAGCTCATCATGGATTTGCAGGAAGGGTGAAGCAGAGAAACGGCTGCTTTTCTTCAAAGTTTTTTCTGGCTTGTAATGCTCCTCAGGAAAAAATTAGTGTCACTTTAAACCACATTAGTCCCTCTCATGCTGTCTTCTGTCTGATTAAAGAGCCTTTTTCCAAAGAGGTTCTTCTCTCCATGCAAACATTTCTCCAGCAGTCAAATTACCTCCCCATCTTCTCCTTGCCTAAAAAAGCAGACTGAGGTCTCATTTTCTGGAATTTCCCCCTGCTCTTGTCTTTCTCTTTTTTGAGATTTCTCCTAGGTTGGTTGTAGTTTAGTCTTCTTTTTTTTTTTTTTTTTTTTACATTTTTGAATGAAAGCAACCTGTGATGCATTCAGCATTAGAATTTCACTCACTGCAGTCAGATTCTATTGAATATAAGAAACAATCATGACTTTGAAAGCCCTAAAGTATCGTATATGAAGTGTTTATACAGTACATATAGCATATAAACATACAGATTAAGTACCTACAGTAGTGTAGGTTATGCCTTCAGATAAGTTTAGCTGACTAATACCAATAAGGGAAAATCATAGAATCATAAAATGGTTTAGGTTGGAAGGGAACCATCCAGTTACAAACACAGGCAGGGACACCTCCCACTAGAACAGGTCACTCAAGACCTCATCCAACACCTCCAGGGAGTAGCCACAACATCCCTGGGCAACCTGTGCCAGTGTCTCACCACCCTTACTGTAAAGAACTTCCTCCTAACATCCTGTTTAAATCTCCCCTCTGCCAGTTTAAACCTATTCCCCCTTATCCTCCATTACAAGACCTTGTGAATAGTCCCTCCCTAGCCCTCCTCTAGGCCCCCTTCAGATTCTTGAAGGCTACTATAAGGTCTCCTCAAAGCCTTCTCTTGCCCAGTCTGTCCTCATAGCAGAGGTGCTCCAGCCCTCTAGCCATCTTCATAGCCCTCATCTGAACTCACTCCAACAATTCCATGTCCTTCTTGTGCTGGGGGCTCCAGAAGTGCACACAATACTTCAGGTGGGGTCTGATGAGAGCAGAGTATAGGGGGAGAATCACCTCCCTTGCCCTACTGGCCACACTGCTCTTGATGCAGCCCAGCACATGGTTGCTGTCTGGGCTGTGTGTGCACACTGTCAGCTCATGTTGAGCTTCTCATCCATGTTGAGGTCCTTTTCCTCAGAGCTGCTTCCCAGCCACTCACCACCCAGCCTGTATTTGTGTTTGGGATTGCACCGACCCAGGTGCAGGACCTTACACTCGGCCTTGTTGAATTTCATGAGGTTGCCTGGGCCCACCTCTCCAGCCTGTCCAGGTCCCTCTGGATGGATCCCTGCCCTCCAGCAAGTCGACTGTGCCACACAGCTTGGTGTCATCTGCAAACTTGCTGAAAGTGCACTCGATTCTTCTGTCCATGTTGCTGACAAAGATGTTAAACAGCACTGACTCCTGAGGGACACCACTTGTCCCTGGTCTCTAGGTGGACATTGTACCATTGATCACCACTCTCTGCATGTGACCATCCAGCTAATGCCTTATCCAGCAGTGCTCCACCCATCAAGTCCATGTTTTTCCAGTTTGGTGACCAGGATGTCATGAGGGACAGAGTCGAATGCCTTACTCAGGTTCAGGAATCTGACATCAGTTGCTCTTTCCTTGTCCACTCTTGTTGTGAATTTATCATTAAAAATCAGGTGGAAAGAAGTCAGAAACAGGATATGTCAAAAACAGAAGAATGAATCAAGCTCCTGTATACTTGAGGCAAGCGCACTAAATTAGGTAAATTTACTTGGCTTATCTAAATCTAAGTTACTGTTCAGATTCAAGTTAGTGTTCATCTCTAAGTGGAGACCACCTACCCTTAACTCATGGTAGAACAGAGGTCCCTGTCTACTCCAAGATCTCTACTGAAAAATCTGATCTCTGGATCACAGACACAGCTAAAACCCTGTTCCAAGTAGACTAGACTTCTAAGTATTACTGATATCATGATTCTTTGTAAATTGTGCATCTCTGTCTTCTAAACAATCATTCCCCATCAATCATTCATGCTCAGACATTTAGAATTCATTATGTCATATTCATATCACATCCATTATTCTTTGACTCCAATTATTTAGTGAAGATTTTACTTCAAATACTTTCAGCTGTATTGCTCTGGAGGCATACCTTCTTCAGCTTAAGCTTGTTAGTTCTCATTTCCCACCCCTTTCCTGGAGGACAACAGGCTTCACACAACACAGCACCATTCCTGATGATAGTAAGCTGAAAGCTAACACTCAGACCAAGGTCAGCCACCTCTACTGGGCCCCTCCTGCTTCTGCCATTCACAGCAGTAATGTCCTTCCATTCAGGGGCCACATGTCCTGGAACAACCAGAAATGCTCAGTGGCTCGGCACAACGTGACGTTCAGGTTGAGTTACTTACCTATCATGACTTCTCCTGCACAAACATCATTCACATTCCTTTCCTGCAGGAAAGTTGTCTTTTTCTGATGTGTGAAATTTCAGAGCCATGTGATAGGGAAAATGCTATGTATTCTGTCTTCCTGCACAGACTACACTCTGCTTGGCTCTATTAGAATATCTATTGCCTAAATAAGTCAGGCTTCACCAGTGATCTAGCTTACACTGCCCCTGCAGTTATTTATACTTCTACCAGTCTTCATCAGCTGCAAATTCTGTCAGTGGTAACTTAATATCTAATTCTAGATTACTGATAAATATATCTGGTAGCCTCAAGCATAAGACTGATTCTGTGGAGACACTGCTCAAGATGCCCCTGGTTGATGATTTATCCCAGTTTTCAATCCTTTCTCTTTTTT
>VWZI01013589.1:291855-322070 GCA_013396835.1 Psilopogon haemacephalus | reverse complement strand
CCTATGTTCTGACATAAATGATAACAAAATGTAAATATACACATATATATATTTAAAAAAAAAAACAGTTAATAAAAACTTACTGGTTTCTTTTACAAGTTTTGGATATACACTGCAGATAGGTTTGTGGTTCAACATTTTTTCTTTTCAGTACAGTTCTTAAATAAATGGATTGGTTCCATCTATGTGTTTTGCTTTAGTGGCATAGTGTTAAGCACATCCAAAAAGTTTTAGTCAAGTAAAAAAAAATTAACTCTGTCCAAAAAAACCCTACCAACCCAACCCACAGAACTATAGAAACAGCCAGGCATTGTACCAACTGTGTAAACAGGGGGTTAGGAGTTGGATATAAACCTAATATGTTTAATATGGTTTGGGTTTATGCAGTAGGTCATGGTGCTTGATGTTTAGTAAGCTAAAACAGGAATGGAAGAAAATTATAATGGAAAAGCTTGGTTTAGAGAACAATTCTTTATAGATGGTTAAAAGCAGGATGATTGGACTTGTGGTGTTTATCACATATTTTGGCTAAGCCAAGCTTTGAAAGTCTTTCAGCTGAGATAAGCATGATCAGCTGAGATAAGCATGATCAGCTGAGCAGGGCTTTTTAGCTCCAAAGGTGGTGACAGCTGTAGAAGAGCGGAAGAAAGCTGTAGCAGTATGTCTATGTTACAGGAACTGCAGCACAGGAGAGGCATCACCATATAAATTAGACGTGTTTTGAGGAGGGAAGCCTTAACATCATGGCTTGATTCTGACTATGGGTCCTTAGTATCAGCACATTCCTCTTTACCAATCACATAGCCTTCTACCTGTTGCCTTCTAGTAGTTTTTAACTCATCTACCTTTCAGAGCTGGAATAGCCAGGGTCCTGTCTCCAACATGCCAAGACACCAGCCTTGGGCCCTGAAAGCATGACAATCAGGTCAATGTGGTGATATGAGCAGAATAATTGACCTCAGGGCACCAATTAGCTTGAGTGTAAATGCTGGCTTGAGGGATGTCTTTTTATTCTCTGTATCAACCTCCATAGGACCAGTAAGTATACAGGTCCTAGAAAATAATGCAATAGTTTTGATTTTTTGTAAAGGCTCTAAGAGCATTTAGCCTTATTAGCCCTCCTATAGAAAGTTCATGGAAGCCTTATCTCTAGTTTTAATGTGGAAATAATGGTGTTTTATAGACACCCTCAAGGGCTTTGTAATGGGGGAAAACCCAAACCACTCTCCCTGTGTAAAATCCAGAAAGATGTAACACAAGTGGTGATAAACATGACTGCAGACTAGTCTTGGGTAATTCTTCTAAGCTTTCATATGCTCATCCATAACCACATTTGTCATTCTATTCTCTTGTGTCTTTGAACTACCCAGCATTCATATGCAGTGCCCAGGGAGCAATCTGCTTCTCTGTCTCTGTTTATCAAGGCCCTACAGGAGGTCCTATGGTGGGAAGGCAACAGTGGAACTAACCTCAATGCTCACTGTGTGTCTTGAGAGTTGGGTTCAAGCTTGGATGAATTCCAGACATAGAATCATAGAATGGTTTAGGTTGGAAAGGCAGGGACATCTCCCACTAGAACAGGTTGTTCAAGGCCTCATCCAACCTAACTTTGAACACCTCCAGGAAGCAGCCACAACCTCCCTGGGCAACCCGTTCCAGTGTCTCGCCACCTCACTGTGAAGAACTTTCTCCTAACATCCTGTTCAAATCTCCCCTCTGCCAGTTTAAACCCATTACCCCTATCCTGTCATTACAAGACCTTGTGAATANTCCAGGCTGAAAAGTCCCAACTCTCTCAGCCTGTCCTCATAGCAGAGGTCCTCCAACCCTCTGAGCATCTTTGTGGCCCTCCTCTGCACTCGCTCCAACAGTTCAATGGCCTTCTTGTGTTGGGGGTTCTAGAACAATACACAATACTCCAGGTGGGGTCTGAGGAGAGCAGAGTAAAGGGAGAGAATCCCCTTCCTTGCCCTGCTGGCCACTCTTCTCTTGATGCAGCTCAGCTCACGGTTGGCTAGATGTGCTAGGTGTGAGATAATGCTCAGGACCTGGCTTTTTCAAGGTACAGGNACTAGAGAAGCTCAACAGCTGATTGTAATTGGGCACCTTTGTATGTCCACATGTGTTTTTTTTTTTTTTTTTTTTTTTTAACAAGCCTTATTATGTCTTTGACATGGTGGCATGGTATGAATACGAATTGGTTTTCCTCCTCTGGTTTTTCACAAGGCCTCTTTACACTGTATAGGTAACTCAGAGAGCTGTTACTAAAAATCAGCATTTTAACCAATTGTAAAAACAGAACTCACATCTCCTCCAGATCCCATTTCTACTTTCCCTTCTTTATTCACTCTGACAGGATTTGACTATGACAGAAGACCAAGTTTTAGCGACACAATTTCCTTCCCTTTTTATAAAATGTCATTTCTGTGCAAGAACAGCTTTGGTTTTTTAAAGACATGCAATTCAAGTCCTCAAATCATTGAGGAATGTCATCAGCATTGCAACTGCAGCATACTCACTCCAAGCCAGCAGCAACATGTTGGAGAGACTGTAAGCCCATCATATTGTTCCTTGATGTTCTGGACTCATGCTCTCAGGGGAACCCATTAGCATTTACACTTAGGCAGTTTTCTCCTCCCCTGTTAATGATTATCTAGCAAGGGGATAATTAAAATAGTTTCTGGGGCTATGAAGGACCTCTGTCTTATTTCCCGCCTTACAGAGCCAAACGAGAACTTTAATGTAAATTTGGAAATAACTCCTGAAGGGTTTTGCACCTTTGCCGTGTTCTTGTTACCATTAAGCACAATCTAATCTTCCATTTCACTTCATTAACATGAATAGAGGGAAATTTTGAAATGTGACTGCAACACAGCACCAGTAAGATTTCCCTAGACACCTGAGAAAGTTCTATCAGTATCAAATGGGTAGCATCACAGGGATAGACAAGAAGCCAGGAATCATTGACTGGTTAGCACAGATTTCTTGTATTTTGATTTAGGGTCTGAAATAGTAAGATTTTCCAGAAAGAATGTTGCCTCTTCCAGTGAGTTTGTCCTGTGCTGCAGTCAACAGCACATGACAACCAGCTCTATAACCTAATCATACTGTCTGTGCAAGTCAGAAATGCATGTAAGCTATTCAGTTGCATGAGGTATTTCACTAAGACTCAACTGGTTTGAGAGCCATCACAGCACTGTTCATCATTGCATGGTAACACTATGATAACAGTGACCTGTGCTGATGGCGTCTCAACACTCTTCCAGAATATTATGAGCAGTCAGAGTTACTTAACTCAGCACTATTGCAAAAGTAGTATGGGAAGTCTTGTGGAATTTTAGGAAAAGCTTACATAAATGTGTGTTCTGATAGCTTATCAATCTTGCTTTCTAAACCCAAGTTGATGTGACTAGTCCTGGTTTTGTATCTAAGAATCTTTCACAGTATGCTCAGGATCTGCAATGGGAGAGAGAAGGGGGCATGTAATGCTCTCTGCACAGCCTTCTCTCCCCTTAACATTTTTAATTCATCTGCCTTAAAGGGGAAAAAAAAAAAAAAAAAAAAAAAAGAGAGAGAGAGAAAGGAAGGAAAATGAAGCAATGGAAAATAAATGTACCTCCCATGGAAAATAAATGTACCTTCCATTTTTCAAAACTTGATGGGTTTTATTAATATGCTGTGTATTTTTTTACTGTTAGTTACAAAGCTTTTGGAAATCACAGATCAGTTTCTCAACCATAATGTCTTTATTATGCACACATAAATCATGCATGGAAGAGCCCTGAGAGCTGACAACATAAACTCTCATGAAGCAAAGCCCTTAAGCCATGTGAACAAAAAAAAAAATGTCACAACCAAAGGAGTATGACATCTCTGTTCTCTTTTTAAGGCTATTCTTGTCATTATCAAGGAAGATTCCTTTTTTCCTTATTTTTCCCCTATCTAAATATAATGCAGAGGTAATTTGCAATGGTATTTAAATGAGACAAATGGTGTACACTTCCCCATATCTGCCTGTACCTTCAAGGATGAGCATGTTCTAATTATAATGTTCCAGTTTCGTTAACAACTCTGTTGTGCCCAATATGGTTCATAAGTATTCTGGCAAAATGCAGGACAAAGTTCATTGAATTGTCAGGGGCATTTAGATTATACAGGGCTCATGCAAATTATGTTAGAATTAGGTTGTTTCAAAGCCATAGGTTGATTGCAAGAGTTGATCAGAACTTTTTCTAAGCAGGCAATTTAAAAGCCAAGAATTCCTAACCATTCTGCAGCTGAAAATCAGTGGGAAAAAATGCTAAGAAGTAGAAAAACTCAGGTAGGAATGAAAAAGCAAAACAAAACAAAAACCATAAACAAAAACAACAGTTGAATTCACAGCAGACATTTTCAACTTGTTAAAGACGATTCTTTTCTCATTTACTTGATCCTGTATTTGGGGCAGCAGGTCAGTGAATTTGTTTCTCTAAAAAAAAAGAAAAAAGCATTTGATGGAACAATTTGGATAGTTATAAGTAGCAGATTGTAGCAGATAAAAAAAAATAAAGTAAATCTTCTGGTAAGAAAGAATAATCATCCAAATAGGAAATTACAGAAATTATGTCTAATAGACCCCTGTACAATTGCCTATCATGGACTAAGAGACAACAACATGACAGATCTGCCTGCTACAAACATGCATACACTGAGCTTTCAAAAGCCAGATGCTGCATTCAGAGTGTTGAGCTCACATTTAAACACCTGGAGAGCATTAGTATCTAACAGCTACCCATCCTTGCTGCTGTATTTACTGAAGTCTGATATTCGGTTTTCCTAAGTGTTGTCAGTGCCTTGTTAAAAGGTACCTCTTAAGTGACCGTGAAAAAAATAGTGGACTTTTTCCTCCACCAATGCATCTAATTTGTTCTTGCACATCCTCCTTCATTCACACTCATCTTTCAGATTTACTCTGTGTGGCAACTTTCTTTTTTTTTTTTTTTTGAGCTTTTAAGACTAATTTACTCTAGCTGCAAGATAAAATAGGCATGTGCATACACATCAAGAGGGAAAAATGTTTTAGCCTTCCACCTTCCTTCTCTCTCAACTGCTTGGGACGTTGATGATGTCTCCTCCATGGTTCCTTCGCATTGCTGCAACACCCAGTGGTCACGATTAGGGACTTCATCAGAGTAAAATAATGAACTGTCTGAGCTAAATAGCTAAATAACTCATTAACTCACAACTGATATTATTTCAGGCTCTTACTTCTAATTAAGTTGCTCTTTCTCTGTAGTAAATCAGCTCTAAATACTTACACCGTGAGAAATACTACCTGCCATGTCTCACCTTATAGAGGAATTCTCATTTTTGCTGGGCACAACTTGAGATGCCACTAAAAATAAAAAAGTGCAGCAAGTGAACACTGTTGCCTGCTCTGAGAGACACAGACACTACAAGGAACAGCTTCACTGTGCAAATTAGTGTTGTTCAGAGACAAATGTAAATCTTGTGAGATCCCACCTGGAGTACTGTGTGCACTTCTGGAGCCTCCAACACAAGAGGCTTGTGGAGAGATTCAGATTGGATGTGAGGAGGAAATTCTTCACCATGAGAATGGTGAGACCCTGGAACGGGTTGCCCAAGGTGGGTGGTTGGGGCCACATCACTGGAGGTGTTTAAGGCCAGGCTGGATGAGGCTTTGTCCAGCCTAATCTATGGTACAGTGTCCCTGACCATGGTAGGGGGGTTGGAACTGGATGATCCTTGTGGCCCCTTCCAACCCTGACTGATTCTATGATTCTATGAAATGGAATGGTTGGAGCAAGTCCAGAGGAGGCCACAAAGATGCTCAGAGGGCTGGAGCACCTCTGCTGAGAGGACAGGCTGAGAGAGTTGGGACTTTTCAGCCTGGAGAAGGGAAGACTTCGAGCAGACTTTATAATAGCCTTCCAGTATCTGAAGGGGGCCTACAGGAGGGCTGGGGAGGGACTATTCACAAGGTATTGTTATGACAGGATGAGTAGTAATGGGTTTAAACTGGCACGGGGGGAGATTTAAATGGGGTGTTAGGATGAAGTTCTTCACAGTGAGGGTGGCGAGACACTGGAACAGGTTGCACAGGGAGGTTGTGGCTGCTTCCTGGAGGTGTTCAAAGTTAGGTTGGATGAGGCCTTGAACAACCTGTTCTAGTGGGAGATGTCCCTGCCTATGGTGGGCGTTGGAACTGGATGATCTTTGAGGTCACTTCTAACCTAAACCATTCTATGATTCTATGAAAAGGAAGCCTAACAGTGAGATCTGTTCCATGCACTAATTCTGCTCTCTTTCTTTGGAAAGACACCTGTGGATACATTTTCATTAATAATTTCTTTGTATTTCTTCTCTGATATAAACTTTCTACAACAAGCAGGAAAAATGCCAAATGAAGTATTGAAGGCTGACTAGTAAGTTAATTAGCATTTGATTTGCAAGAAAGAAGAACTCTCAGAAACAATGCTAGAGGTAACATGTATCTACTGACAGTATTCGGGAGAAATTTCAAATCACTGAGAATCAGCTGTGTTTGCATTTTCCTCTTTCCTTCTCTCACTTAAGGAATCTCCCTTTTCTAACTGATGAAGTAGCTTGAAGAAAGAAGAAAGAAAAGCAACTTGAAAATAGATAAGCTGCTTATCTTTTTAGCCTACTTGAATATGCTAAACCAGAAGTTTAGAAGTTCATAATGCTGGAAAAGTTTTTACATGTGCATCACCAGCACATAAGTCATATTTCATGTTATTATCTTATTCTGTAAGTTGCCTATAAAGCACTGCTAGAGACAAGATTAAACTGGGTACGTTGAATTTGGGGGTTTAGAGGTCAGTCGTGGTCCTCCACCTGAGAAAATAGGGATTGTGTGTTTGTAATTCATGCCTTTCCAACCATCTGTAAGCCCACTGATCAACTTTGTCAAGAGGGTAGATATCTTACAGATATTAAATTCCAGCGTTTTTCATTAAAATCAGCAGCTTTTCTGCACAGCTTCAGCTACCAGATGGCTGTTATGCATGAAACTACTGGTCACTTATCAACCTATGGATTCCTAGCACTACAAGCTTTCTTCTTCCTAATTGAAACTCAAAGGATGGATCAAAGAGTGTCCAGAAGGACAGAATCCCTGCTCAGGGATTTCAGCTCCCCAGCATCACCTGGGGGACAGAAACAGCTTAGAAAGTTAAGGTCATCCCACTGGGGACAAAGCCAGAAGAAACTCTCTACATTAAGCCCATATCTGGAACTGCTCTATCACCAGACAATCCCTCCCCAGCAGAGAAAAGAGATTGAAGAAGATCCACAGACTGAAATGAAAACAGATTTAATGAGCTAGCCAAACTGATACTAACGTCAATACCAAGTATATAAAATTATACTTGGTCCAGCAAAGGTACAGCAGTCATATTAGAAAGGAAGGCAATCAATGAGAGCAGGAGAAGAAAGAGGAGCAGTGTGAGAAGTCCTCAAACTTTTCCTTTTATACTGAATGTGAGGTTTGTGGTACATGATATATTTATGAACTAACTTAGGTCATCTGTCCTGGCTGACTCAGAACTACTAATGGTCTGCAGCCCATGGCTGTCCTGTGATTCTGCTCCAGCAAAATCAAGACAAAACTGATTTGTTTTTAATTTTTCAGTTCACTAGCAACAATTTCTTTTCCAAGGTATGCAATTTAAGATCTGTGAATACTAAAGGAAAGTTCTTGTTGACATCTGGGGGAATTTCTGGGATCTGGTCAGGGCTGGGAAAAGATTTATAAAAATACTAATCATTCATAATATAAGAATTTTGAGACATGCTCAGTGCTGACACTGTGATTTGGTTTATTGTACAAATAGATAGTTATTTAAAAGGAAGGTCATCTCTACAACAGGAAACAAAAAATATTTTATTTGGAGAAGAGAAGACAGACAACATCTTATTGCCACATCCAAACTTAAATAGAAAATAATGCATCTTAATGGTTCTTACTTTAAATAAAGTCTTTGATTTTGCTTCTTTCTTGTTTTGCTTTTTTAGGGTTTGGTTTGTTTGTTGGTTGGTTCAGGTTGAGGTTTTCTGTNTTGGGGGGGGGTGGTGGAGTGGGACAGGATTTCCTACAGTGTTAAAAAAGAAAATCTGTTTTAAAAGGCAAAGGACCACTTACTGTGATTTGAAAAGAGATGAGATCCAACACTAACCTATTGTGTTCCAAGAGCAACAATACTGTTTGTATGAATAGTAACACAATATCTGCCTAAATCTTCCAATTCTGCAGGGCCATTCTCAGTGGTTTTCTTGTAAAATTTTACTTTCTTCTACCCTTGACAGCAAATCCAGCTCCTCTTGCACACTACTGGAAATCAGTTGAACAAGCCTAGCTCCTTCTGAACATGATTTTGAGTCTTAAATTCTTTCCTACACCACTTTACAGACTAGTGGCTACAGCAGTTTCCTGAGAGGCCAGAAACAGGGCTTTGACACCCTCATGAAGGGAAAGGATTGGGTGTGGATATCCCCTTTGTGCATGAGTGCTGCTGTATGAACAAAAGGTCTCCCTTCTGCTGTTTTGCAAAATGGCAAAAGTCGAAACACCAGCCTTGGAAGTAATCTGAGAAAACCCGTTTGCTCATGCTTCTCAGGGGAGAAAACCAAAGTCATTGTTGATTTCTGGAAATTTATTGAGAGTAAGAAAAAATGTCAGACATCTGGAAAAACTAAGCATAAAAACCTGAGGTGCCCTTGAAATATAACTGCCTGTGAAGCTAAATAACAGCTGAATCAGCATCACAATTTTGGATTTAGGCACTTAAAAGTCATAATTGAAGCACCTCCAACTTTCCCCAGGCTCTGGCCTTTCTGCTGTGTGACAGCAGAGGTAGTTACAGCCCATTTGCTAAGCATCAACCATCTACACCAAGGGAGCATACAGGAGTTCCTGGGCCGTAAATCCTCCTGCTCTTCAGCATGATCTTTGTGCAAAAGGCTTTTGAAAGGAAACAGCCTGAGTTCCCATACAGCCTCCCAGATCTCATCCTGCTCCATAGCTATATTTATCTTACTTTTGGACTCCAGTTGTTTATGCAGGAATTGTTCATCACTGTGTTATGATTTGTGGGTTTTAAGGTCAGAAAAACCATGCAATGACTTAAGTGTGATCTGCTACACAGTGCAGCTCATGTATTTCACAGCATAGCAGAATCACAGAATGGTAGAGGTTGGAAAGGACCTCTGTGGATCATCTAGTTCAACTAAAACAGGTTCACCTAGAGCAGGTTGCACAGGAATGTGTCCAGGTGGGCTTTGAAAATCTCCACAGAGGAAGAATCACCCAGTGATTCTTGCTTCTAGCTCAACAAATTAGGGCCATGAATCTACATTATATTTGTTGCACAGTAGAGGTGTCTGGGTGACAGTGCTAGCTATTGAAAATCTCTACTGAGCTACTCAGCAGGTACATCACTGTGGAGAAAGCTCTCTCCTAGCACTACCCACTGCCCTAGTTATGTCAGATAATGAGATTTCATTGCTGTCAATTTGTTGTGTCTTTTAAAAAGAAAGAAGGTTTTGTCACCCCTCATTAATCATCCGAGCCATAAATTTCTCATCTAGTCTTTGTTTTATTCTTACATTTTTGTGTCCTTTGTTCTATGCTGGAGGCTATTTTGTGAGCAAAATCAAGCAATATATTGCTTCTTACAAGCCAACTTTACTCTGTTTCAAATTTCTTACATAGAAATTTTTAAAATATTAGAGTACCTTAAAATATGATCCATCTTTTGAGACAGGTAATTTTTCAATGTGTTTTTCTCTTTCTGTAATGTAAATATCACAGTCCTTTCCTAAAATATTTTTTGTCCTTAAGGAATCCTTGATCTCACAGCTCAGCAGAGAAATTTGACATTGGGCAAGAGGAATGTTTTGAACCTGTCAGTTCAAACTCAGTGGTGCGCAGTTTTGGTAATGCCCAAAGTGAGTTTATGTCCGTTTCACATCACTGTAACTAGCACGTCTCAGAAGATAGAGCCTTGAACCATGCATGTAACTCTTTGCATGACTGCATTGCAAATGAGCTGTGATTGCAGCTCACATAAATGCACTCATTGCTTCAAATTAGCTCGTTCGAGTAGCAGTAGCAGAGCAGAGAGTGAGCTGAACCTTTGCCTACATTGCTGGATGAAGCCCTAAGTATTTGATTCATGCGCTTCAACCAAACTAGTGTTATAACAATGGTTTCTACATTAAGTCAATCTTGTTATTCTGACACAAGGTATTATCTTACCCTTGACCATAGTGCAGATATCCTTTGAAGCTCTGGAACCTTCCTATTTATTTTTTCACAATAACTGTATGCTTCAATGAACAGTCTTTAAGTGTGAGGGAGAAGTGATTTTGCTATCATGATCTAGAGGAGACATTTACTGATCTTTCAGAAAGGTCTCTTAACTATAGTTCTCCTAGTAAAGAAAATTATTTACAACTTAAAAAAAAAAAAAAAGAAAAAAAGAAAAAACCCAACCAAAACACACAAATGGAAACCTACAGGTTTCAAAACATCACCTTCGTCAGATTTTCAGCCTATTCAGGATCCTGAAAGTAAAAGTAGAAATCACAATTCCTGTATCTTTTATATCAGGCCATAGGCACTTCAGTCTCAACTTTGTTGTTTCTGCAGGAGAATATTTTTTCTCTCTTAATACAGTTCCATAAATTTTATGCCATGGAAAATATTGGCACTATGTCGACCAAAAAAGACTATTCACATTCATGTATCTACTGAGTACAGAGGCCAGAGTGAAAAAGGGAAGACAATTTGATGAAATTTGACCACTTCAGTAGCACTGTAAAGAAAACATCAAAAGCAATTTCTTTTTTCCCCACCTTCTTCACCAGCCCAGCTGCCAAGTTTTGCCAGGCAGCTGTGGACCCATAAGACAACTTTCACTTTGAAAAGATTTCAGTTCAGGAGCAATAAATGAAACTGGACTGTGAAAGGAAGACATAAATTACAGCCTCACCTCAAGATTAATATTCTCCATGAGCTGGCCTGTGGCATACACACAAAAAAAACCAAACCAAACCAAACCAAACCAAACCAAAAAAAACCCAAAAAAACCCCACAAAAAACCACCACCACCAAACCACCCAACAACAACAAAAAAACCTGCAAAACAAGCCAACAATAAATGAAAGAAAGCTCACCTTCCAAGTTTGACCCATGCATGGGTCATGTGTGAAGCATGCTTGCCCTGGCCAGGTGTTTTGCAAAAGAAAGCAACAGAAATGCCATGCTGCAGGCCAAGATCATTATATTCCCCACCCCTTCACTTGGCTTCCCTGATTCTTTTTTACCCCCAACACTGAAAACCTCTCCATGAACTGTACCTACAAAGTATGGTTGATATCTAGTTGCCCCATAGCACACACACTAGTGAAACAAAACTTGGACCACTCACATATACCTGTCTGTGGAGACACTCCTGTTTGGAGATCCTTACCCCATACAGCTAACACTGTTACATCCATGTTACAAGGCAACAAACAGATCTTCTTCCTGCAAGGAGGAGTAGGTGGGAAGTATTTTTTATAAGGTCACAATTCACCTGGTAGTTGGATATTTGCCAGCAAGCCACACATCCCAAGACCCTTTGCTGCTCAATAATTCTTTTATGCCTTATTCCAGGAAACATGCTTTACATTGGTGGTGTTAGCAGGCCTCGTAGTGCTCACAGAGTGCTGATCAGAGACAGAGAGAGAGAGAGTGGAAAAAAGGCAGGAAAAGCAGCAGAAGAGTAAAGAAAAGTAAAAAAAGATCAAGAGAAAAAAGAGCTCTTCTATACACATAAATGAAAGCAGAATACATACATTGCAGCAAAAAATCCTGCAAAAAACAGAGGAGGTGGCAAATACTTTCAGGAGAAAACTGGAGGAAAAGAAACATTAAAAAAGAGAAAGACAAACACAGCTGGGTGGGTTTTTTTATAGTTTAATACCAGAAATGTGCAAACAAAGCTACATAAAGTCTGCTGTGTTATTTGAGTACATAATAGCAGCAGCTGTTGGAAGGAGTCAGGTCCTCACCTGCAGCAAGCCTGCACATCCCCACTGGAGCAATACGGTCCTGGCCCCACCAGGAGCCAATTCAGCTACAAAACTGGTACACCATATAAAAAAATATTATAATCTCGAGCAGGTGAGGTATTTTCAATATATAGGCTGACATTTCTGCCTAGTTGAGCACTAGTCAAAACAGATTTAAAAAAAAAAAAAAAAAAAGGCTCAAAATCTGACCTGAAAAAGCATTCTGGTAGAGTTAAGATTTGGTTGTACAGCTCAGATGGATGCAACCTGTCTTGTAACAAGTAGCACCCTGCCTCTGTTAATGCAGGGCACACCAATAAGGTGGTCTTGAAGATGGTGAAATGAGGAAAACACAAAGGGAGGGAAGTGGGAAATACAGAGTTTTACATTTCCAGAAAAATATTGTTAGTCAGCACTTTTCATTTTTTCTTTCTTAGTGTAAAAAGTAATCTGGGATGGATGCATATGGATTTGCTTGGACACCTTTATTATTTTAAAAATTAATTTAGAATCCTGGTGCTGAAAGATTTTTTTTTCTCAGCACTAATAACGTACATACACACATCAGTGGGTTTCACTTTTTTTTAAAAGAAGCCTTTCTTTCCTTACACCATCTGTCTCTTCTTTTATCCATCAGAAATACCTTAGTTGGGAAAATCCATGTAGTTTTTAATGTGAAATCAGAATCCTTTATATGAGATTGCTTTGACTTTTATAGCCATTTTTTTTCTGTCTACACTCTAAAACTGACTTCTTCTCACATCACCATTAAAAACAAACAAACTCTGCATAGTTTTTAGATATTCTAGTGCAGCATGTCTATCCTCTTTTCACCAGCTTTTGACTTCTTCCTGCAAATCTGATAACATTTATTCAAATGAATGCCTGAGAGTGCAGCACAGAGCTACCATTTTAAATTTTCACCAAACTCAGACAGACTTGTTTGAACTGATGATATTTCTCTGCTTTTTTTTTTTTTAATTAAAAAAAAAAAAACACCACTTTTTTTTCTGGACCAGGAGAGATACAGAACTGAGACACTGCCAATTTAATAAGTAGTCAGAAAGTCATGTGGGTCTTTCATTTTCACATAATCAGGGCAACATGAACTGCATCAGACAGTGCTAAATGAGGAGTGAAAGACAGCCTGTCCTTAGACTTCCTTCCCCACAATAAACTCATTCTGAACTGCAGAACAGAAAATTGGCTTTATTACTTACATCAACCTAACTTTGCATGTTGAAAAAATAAGCAGCATATAGCAAGTTAGCAGCACAAATTCAGGCTTGCACCCCATGCAGACGTAATTTAGATCTATGTTAGCTGTTGATGACTAATACTACACCTGTCTCTCAGGCCTGATTTAATGGATATTGAGTAGAACTCTTACAAAATATACAATCATTTGCTATGCTAAGGCATTACAGCTTTGTTGTCAGCAATGTCTTTCCAGCATCAGTGGGCTTTTTCTTGGCACGAGGAGACACACAAGCACTGCCAAAATGTAGAGCACCTTTGCTCTTTCTTAAACTGAAAGCCAACATATTTGGAGGACTGCCACTCACTCAACTAGGCTCACCAGTTGCATCATTAATTGCAATTTGTGGAATTCATTCATTGCTGGAAGATAGGAAAAATGAGCTTTCACACTTCGTAGAGCAGTATCTCTCCACAATCTTTAAGTAAAAGCATCTCCAGAGAAGACCTTATCATGTGTTTAACAAACAAATGAAAGCTTAGAGGGCTTGATTCCCAACAGAGCATGAGAACTGAAAGGGAAACTACTGTTTCTGGAGCAGCTTAAGGGTTTAAGCCACTGTTGCAGTATTTTAGTTTTGAAAGTCATACTCCTGAGGGTTAGGGGGCTGAACTCCAGGAGCACTTTGACAAGTCTGCCATGTTATGGGAGTGTAATGGTTTAATTGAGAACAAAATGGGTCAAACTGCTCGTTAACCTATCTATTTCTATTTTCCCAACACAGAAGTGAGGGAAAAGTAAAACACAAAAAAAATGGGGATTGAGNAAAAAAAAAAAAAAAAAAAAAAAAAAAAAAAAAACAAAGCTGAGGTAAGAATAGAGTTTACTGAGCAAAATCAATCATAGTACAAAATGCATAATTACCTTAACCTATTCAAAGAAAAAAAACATACACAAAGGAGCAGCAAGCAAAGCAAGTGAAGCAACAGCCCAAGCCAGAAAACTACACCCCCATCCCTCCTTGTCCTGCCACCATCCTGACAGAAGAAACAGCATCTGAAAAATCTCCCAGAACCCGAGGCAGCAACTGGAACCGGAAGTCTCCCATGTTACAATCTGAACACCAAGCGCCATAATACTTGCTTTAGCTAGCACTTTCATTTTTGAAGCTGGTATGGTATGAATAACAGCTTCAAAACAGTCTTCTGGGAGCAAAATAACTGACTTTCACTGCAGGCAGTAAAAGGCCCCAGGGGTGGGGTGGGCAGCAGAAAGACAATCAGAGAAACCTAACCATATAGGAAATGGTATTCACACTGATTTTCCATCCCTACCATGAGTCTTAAGTCTGTCCACAAGTCAGATTCTGAGACAGCAGACTAGTTGGAGAGTAATTGTTACCAAAATGGTGGTAAAATCCCATGTCACCCTCTTAGTTTCCTTATTTCAAGGTTATTTTCTTCTTAGCTGCTCTCAACAGTTTGCAGTTATTTTATCTATAGGGTCAAATAGTAAGTACAGAGGCACGGTATGATTGCCATACTACATGGAAGCTTGGCCATGCATTAAAGCTGTTTGTTAATCAAGCTCCTAACAAAACTGAGGGCTCTGTTCTCTCCAGTAGGCCTGACATTTATTGAACAAAGGCAATGTCACATGAAGACAGTCTTAAGTGTCAAGGTTCCAATTTTGACTGTCATATTTATGCATTCAAAAAGACATCACTTGAGTGTAATTTTGTTAAAACTTACCTAGGACCTGTTTTTCTGTGAAGATGATGCTGAAGAATAAGCTTTAAATGTCTAGTCCTCACTGAAATATCTTTTCACTTTTCCCAAAAATCTGTCTCCACAGATTTTAGGGAAAACTTCAGCTGATAGAAACATTTATGACTTCTCCGTGCTTTAACATTAATGGATTACCTCTGCCACCAGAACATGAAGAAAGACTCAAAGGGGTATTTTACCCTTGAGCATAGACAGATGAGCAGTTTAATTAACACTTGAGACAGAAGAGTCAAAACTCCAGTTCCTAATGCAGTCTCTCCCCATTTAACTGAAACCTCAGATCCATTTAAAGTAGATTTGATGTCTCAAGATTAGCAATGGCCTGATATGTCTGGATGGCCCACAAAACCATGCAAACTCCTGCCTTGTAAGCCTGCACTTCTCAACCAAACCACATTTCAAGTTTGTGGCTGCTCATCAATGCCAGGATGTGCTGTGCCCATCAGCATAAACATATTGTGAGATTCTCCATGGAAATTTCTTCCATAGGAGTAAAATTCTTTCTCTCTTATTGATTCTCATTTTCATCTCTCTTCTTTCCTCCATTCTGTGTATATCACTTGAGCTGAACAAAGAATTAATTAACGAGTTTGGCTGGAAATCCAAAGAAACACAAAAGTAGCAGATCTATAAACTCTTTGTTCAGAAAAAGCTGCTCACTTTTTCTTAACAAAACAGAGAAATTTCCCAAGGATGCTGTTTCAGTCAGACTGTTTTCAAATGTTTCTACCAGAAGGCCAGAGGACAACATCTGTTCCTTGTCCCCTCTCTCCCAGCAACCTGCTCAGGAGTAGTCTGACTGCTGTGATCTTCTTTCCCCAGTTATCTACAGATGTTTACCTGGACACATCTTATTTCAGATGTATTCTAAGTGACAGGAGAGAGAGGAGAGAAAAGCTTTACTCAGGACAGGACTGTCACCACCAGCTAAGCAGCATGCAAGGGGATGAACATTCAAGTAAGGCAAGAGTGAGGTTAAATGTATTGTGGGATATTATTAAATATCCCCAGAAAAGGACCTTCAGAGCTAACTAGAGCATGCATTTCCTCAGTCCTTGACTGAAAGCACCTGAAATTATTACACTGAGGAAAAGACCTTTCATCAACAGAGTCATATCTTATTAGTTGTGGATGTTGTATTCCCCTTTTAGGCTTAAGACTCTACAATCATATCACTAACTTCTTTATATATTTATTATTATTATTATTATTATTTATNGGTGAATCTACATAACAGGCTGGCTCTGGGAAAACACAGGGTGAAATCAAACTTATAGCAGACTTAGAGTTCTTCTTTGGCTGTGGTTTTACACCCTTAGGAATGACTTTTTGACAACTGAATGTTTTCTCTTTGTTTCTTTCTTACTGGATCTCTATATGTCACAACATCCAAAGTATCTGAGTGTGTCTTGCTTATTAAGCACTGTCCTGCTTCTCTCTGAGTTGTTCCAAGGTGAACATCACTAACTTTCAGGGAAAAAAACCCATAGATCTTACAGGCTTCTTAAGGCAGTGCTTAAGACAGGGCAGAAGCTATAAGACAAATTCTACATTTGACTACAACAGGTTTATCTATTTGTAATTTTTATTGTTAACTAATCACAGAATCATAGAGTCATAGAGCCACAGAATGTTAGGGGCTGGAAGAGATCTTGAAATATCATCCAGTCCAACCCCCCTGTCACAGCAGCATCACCTATGCCAGATCACACACGAATGTGTCCAGGTGGATTTTGGGTATTTCCAGAAAGGAGACTCCACAACCCCCCACCCCAGGCAGCATGTTCCAGTGTTCTGTCATCCTCACACTGAAAAAAAATTTCCCTATGTTTCCATGGAACTTCTTATGCCTCAGCTTCCACTCATTGCACCTTGTCCTCTCATTGGGCATCAGCAAGAGGAGCCTGGTTCTATCCTCCTGGCATTCACCCTGCACATATTTATAAACATTGATGAGGTCACCTCTCAGTCTTCTCCAAGATAAAAGCCCCAGCTCCCTCAGTCTCTCCTCATAAGAGAAATGTTCCATTCCCTTAATCATCTTCAAGGCTCTGTGCTGGACTCTCTCAAGCAGCTCTATGCCCTTCTTGAACTGAGGGGCCCAGAACTGGACACAATATTCAAGATGCAGCCTCACCAGGGCAGAATAGAGGGAGAGGAGAACCTCTCTCAACCTGCTAGCCACAGCCCTTTTAATACACCCCAGAATGGCACTGGCCTTCTTGGCCACAAGAACACATTGTTGGCTCATGGTCAACTTCCCATCAACTAGGACTGCCAGATCCTTTTCCCTTTCACACTCTCCAGCAGATCAGCTCCCAGTCTATACTGATACCAGGGGTTCTTTCCCAGGTGCAAGACTCTACATCCACCCTTGTTGAATTCCATTCAATTTTGCCCTGCCCAACCCTCCAGCCTGTCTAAGCCCTGCTGAGTGGTAGCACAGCCTTCTGGTGTGGCAGTCACTCCACCCAGTTTGGTGTCATCAGCAAACTTGCTGACAGTGCACTCTGTGCCCTCATCCAGGACATTGATGAATGTATTGAATAGTACTAACCTCAGTACTGACCCATGTGGGATCCCACTAGTTACAGGCCTCCAACTAGACTGTCCCATTGATCACAACTCTCTGTCTTCTTTCCTTCAACCAGTTCCCAATCCACCACACTACCCAATCATCCAGACCACACTGCCTCAGTTTAGCCAGAACGGATGCTGTGGGGGACAGTGTCAAATGCTTTACTGAAATCAAGTAAACCACACCACATCCACCACATCCATTTAATTATTAACTGTGGCAAGTTAATAAAACATACTAATAGTATGTCAAGCCAGTCACCTACCAGATTCCGCAGATTAGTAGTCTGGTAGCCAAAAAAGGGCAGCCTTTTTCAGGAGCATCTTGAGATATTGAAGCTCTCACTAATTTGATAATGAAGCCTTCAGGGTTCCTGGCTGCATTTTGTCTGTCTGGAAGGAGTTAGCTGGTCCCACAGGTTGCGTAGTTACGCTGAGATGAGACTGAGCTTGTTTTTCTGCATTGCCTTTGACTGCAGCACTTGTATATTGTTATTTTGTATCTAGCAGTCATATGGACAAAGGCAATGTAGGCTCAGACACAGACTACCATAACTTAAATTCTGTTAGTATGGACTAATGTTGCCTAACTTTAGACATGACTGACAGAGATGCTTATATCTAAGATAGTTCTCTAGAACTGTTGGAAAGAAATAGCACTTCTGGGACATGATTCATCTTAGCTGCAGTAGGAATCTAAAACAGGTCAGTTAAATTTTGCCTTACAAATGTTACATGCAATAGCTGTAAAAGACGTTGGGAGCTACAGAGCAGCCTATATGCCCTCAGAACAAGGATATGGTATAAATGACTGCAGTAGATTATCATTGTTGCCTCACCTAAAATGCGGTAACTCACCCTAATGTATGCCTGCTCTATAAGTGAAGAGATGTTTTAACTCATCAAAAGGCACAGAAATTTGTGTCATCACAGCACACTTGTAGTGTGCTCTCAAGCCATTACAACTCAAAAATAGGTTTGGTTCCTCTGAAGGATGAAGACTAAACGGTAGAATCATAGAATCGTATCCTGGTTTGAATTGGAAGCAAGCTTAAAGGTCATTTAGTTCAACTCCACCTGCTGTGGACAGAGACAATTTCCACTAGACTGGGTTGCTCAAGGCTTCATCCAAACTGGCCTTGAACAGCTTCAGGAGTCAGATATACCTTCAAAAAGCTGTCAGAGAGCCACAACCATCTTTAAAGTGCAGGGAAGACTAGCCAAGCAAAATGAGCATTCACTAGATATGAAGGTGTGAAACTGTGGCTAAACAACACCCTCCTGTTTCTCTTGATTTCATCTGAACATCATATACATTTAACACTTCTAAAAATCACAGCTCAGACTGCTACATTCATTTTGAGTGTTCTAAATCAGGATGTTGTTTCCTCACGGGTTATTTCTTTCTGATTTTTTTTTTTTTTAAAGTTCAGATAAACTCAACAATGGGATTTTATTTTCACCTATTTCAATAACTTTAGCATGGGTGATCACCATAAAGATAGTTCACACCTACAAGAACTAAAAACTGACTTTGGTATTAAGTTGCTGTATTGGTTTGTGAAGAAAAACTTTTACAAAATAGGTGAAAAATAGCTATTGTGGGTTTATAGTTGAAGATTCTCAAATTCCTTTTCCCATAATAGGGCCTTGACACCAAAGTATCCACCCAGGAGGTAGCATTTCACATTTGAAATGTGTAAGAGACTGACAGCTCTTCCATATACGTTCACCCTGCAGAGTCAAGTTACCACATCATCACTGCTTACTGAGATAAAAATGAGGAGGCTGCTTCCCAAACAACTGAAATGATCTGGACCAAAACTTTATAGTCTGAGCAGCTCTGCCTTGTATTACTTGCAAAGGAATTTAAAATCAGGCTCTGGAGATATCTCACTGTGTTCTTTCAATATTTCAAGGCAAGGATGTAAGACGGGGACAAACTTATATGTGTGGCATGTCATGACAGAATAAATAGTGATAGTTTTAAGCTAAAAAGGAGACAGATTAGACAAAAGAAAGAAATTTTTGTAAGGAGAATGTTCGAAAACTAGCATAGGTTACCCTAAAAGGTGGTTAGATTCCCCATCCCTCTGAATATTCCAGGTCAAGTTAGGTTGTAGAGGGCTCTGAACAACCTGATCTAGTTAAAGATGCCCTTTCTCACTGCAGAGGATCGGACTAGGTGGTCTTTAAAAGTCCCTTCTAATTAAAAAAAAAAAAAATTAAAAAAAAAATCTGTGATTCTATTTATGGTTCTTAGATACTTACTATAGATAATTTTTGCACAACTGAATCGGTGCTACCTCAGCTCAACAGGTTTTTACCTCTTTTTCAGTGCTCCTTGATAAGCCACACTGCATTATTGCCAACTGATATTTCACAAAAGCCATTCTTCACACTCTAGATTCAGCACTCCCTCTGTGANAAAAAATAAAAATAAAAATTTGTGACTGAAGTATAAAATCTTTACCAAAGTCTTGAAATTTCAAGCAGAGGGACACACATTGCCCTTTTAGTGGAGAGACTGTAATAACAAAGACCTAAATACTGCCTGTGAGACCGTCATATCCACTCCTCCCACCTGTGATCAAAACCAATCACTTTAGAGATGTGCAAGAAAAGGAAAACAGGACTCTAAGCCTCATCTGAGGAAATGTACAAGGGTATGTTATAACCATCTTAAGGATTATATCTTTGTGCTCATACACAAGATTAACACTGGGAGACCTTTTGTCAACCAGTCAAGCATCCTCCTGCTGTATTGCTAAGTACAAATTTCTACTGAATGGGCTAGTGGAGATATCTGTTGAGTAGACTGGCAGGTTTTCAAGCATTTTGTACACAGCAGTACTGGTTGAAACTTCCAGGAAAGGCTGACAGGTAGCTGCAAACACGTTTCAATATTGATTATCAGATTTCCTTCTTTTACTTAATAATTTTAAGCACTCTAACTCCTGTGTTATTCCTTCAGTGTTATAAAATAAGTTGTTAGAGATTCCACTGACATACCAGGTCACATTGCATCAACATCACCATGTAATCATGGGATTACACAGTCAGAGAAAGAACTGATGAGGCCAATGAGGAAACTTAGAAGTGCTTTTCCATGCAGAACTCAACCATACTGGTTGTAGAGGGAAAGGCATCATGCTCTCTAAGCAGGCAGCTTTCAACTGCTTTCAAACCATGGCTTCTCAGTCAAGGGCTCAGGAAAGGTTTGACAAACTTTACTTACTGAATTTTATCATAATAGGAATTTTTGGAACAAAATGTTTTGTCATCAACAAATGTTAGTTGAAAAGAAAGAGGATTATCCAGAGAAGCACATATGGTTTAAATTTTTTTTCTCAAAAGAAGTTTCCATCATTCTGACCACTACAGAAATGGAGACTCCACCCTAGGATCTAAAAACATGGGTTTTGAAATGCTGTGAAGTCCTGTATTTTTTAATCTAAGAATGAGGTAACTGGCTGTTTTGAGGACAGGTGTTTCCTATTTCCCATGAACTTTTCCAAAGATCTCATTTTGGAGTGTAATGGGTCTTTTGGTTCTTGTTTTCTTTCTTTTTTGTTTGTTTTGGTTTTTTTTTTTAATATCGGTTTCTTAGTTTAGGAAAAAAAAGTACTTCCCACGCAACTCTAGTTATATGATCCCAGTAGACATGATTCCTATGTGCCAGAGAAAGTCATTTTAGACGTGGGACATTTATACATTGCAGAGGAAGTGACAAAAACAGAAGCCAAAACCAAAATACCTTCTCTGCTGTTTGTCTGTCTGCTGTATAATCCGAAAAGCCAGAGATTGAAATATTTTATTTCAGTAACAGGTTCCAGTCCAGAAATATCTGGGGCAAAACAATTTTTCCTTTTTCAGTAAAACATTTAAAAATGAATTTGGTCTTCAGCTGGCACATATCAGTTCATCTGTGTTAACCTCACCAGTCCCATATTAATCTGTACTGAGTAAGGTCCCTTGTAATATCCCCAGCATGTCATGATGAATTTTTCTTTCAGGCTTTAGGAAAAGAGCTTTGGTTAACCCCACGTATTCTCCATTTAACAAACATCCAACAAAGTTTAGGAAAAAGACCCAAAGGTAGAGCAAATCCTAAGTGCAAGCTACAGCTTCCCAGCTGGCTGGGAAATTCAGCATGGTTCTTCCAACCTGTCACTCAAGCAAAGTTGTGTTTGCGTTTTGTTTGGTACAATTCCCAGCTGACTTTTGCAAATTGTCCATCAACTTATCTTCTCCAAGGCTGCCTGTTCATCGTTGACAAATTCATCTTCTTAAGTCTGAATTCCACATGTCTCCCATGGGGAGTTTCTAGGCCATGAGGTAGCTTGTTTCCAGATAGGCTGGCTTTGTGCTGAGCTGTGGAAGATGAGCAGAAGTTCCCTTTTCCTCTCACAGACATTTACATGATAACACACAAATGAAAATCATGTGATTGACTCCTTTCCCAGTCTGCATAGTTATTCCCCCGCAATAGAGGATCACCATGAAGCTTATTATAGAGAGATGATCTCTGTGAGAAACAACATTTTCCAGCCGTAATATCTTTGAAACAGGCTGTTCCTTGCTGGGTTTGGCCCATTCTCTTCTAGACTTTAAGTAAACAGAAAAAGTATATTACACCCTGTCAATCCCCCACAGTTTATGCAGAACTGTCCAAGTCAGCACAAACTCACACATCATATTTTTGGGAAAAGCCATCTGTCATAAACAAAATGTGGCCATGTGTGGCTCGCTACCATTCACTACAATGTGGAATCCCAGAGCAGGGTTTCTGCTGACTCTGGTCTTGCAGCCACCACATTTGGGGGCAAATAAGTGGTGCATGGTAAAGAGCAGCTGATCTGCATCCAAGAACTCCATGTGACTCGATTGTCCTTTACCTGTAGCTTACTATGCTTCTTCATATCTGTGCATAAGCTGCAGTCTTGCTGACTTAGCATATTTTTGCTAAAATTTGTCTAGTTTTCATTAAAGTTTAACTCATAATTGAAATTGCATATTCAGAGTCAGTCAAGAGGGTACACATGGCAGAGGAAAGAATGGGTCAGACTGCGGCTGGATGTAGCTGAGAGTCTGCACTTAATGTACACAAATAGAGAACAAGTCTTGTGAAAACTGGATGAGGTAACTGGGACTGTTTAGTCTGAAGAAAAAGAAGCTGAAGGGAGACTTTATCACTGTCTACAGTGACCTGAAGGATAGCAAGGTGAGTATTGGTTTCATCTCCCAAGTGGTGATAGAACAAGAAGGAATAGTATCAAGCTGAATCAGGAGAGCTTTAGGCTAGACATTTGGAAAAATACTTTTACTGAAAGGGTTGTCAGGCATTGGAATAGGCTGCCTAGGGAGGCAGTCAAGTCACCATCCCTGGAGGTGTTTAAAAGCTCTGTGGATGTGCTGCCTGAGGATATGGCTTAATGGTGGACTAGGTAGAGTAGGATTAATGTTTGGGTTTAACGATCTGGAAGGTCTTTTCCAACTGAAACAGTTCTATGGCTCTAAGAAATTTGAGTGTGGTTGTCTTTATCTATGGCTTTTTTAAACAATAAATACATGTAATTGAATTGGCACTACAAGTGTCCAGAAATTCAGACTCTTGTGGGTGGTGTTAAAATCAAGTTTGCATGTTGAGCTGGAGTAAAAATTTTAAACACTTAAAGAGAAAATTTCAGAGAATAGAAGTTTTGAAAATCCTCCTGGAGAAATACCAATGTACTATTTTCAAAAAGTATTAATGCCTCATTGTTATAATGTTGGGAATCACTACAGTGAAATACTGAATATAATATTCTGTATAAAACTATATTATGAAGTCAACGGTTGCTATAAGTCAAAACAAAAAAATATGGTGAGCTCAAAAATGCCTTTTTTGTTTTGTCAAAACAAATCATTACTACATTACTGGCACAAATAAGAAAATCAAAGCAAATTGCTGAGACATTTTTCCCATAGAAAATGTAATGGAAATATCCATGCTCCTACAAAATGCTTCCACTTCAATGAGTATTCATTTTAAACATAAAATTGATCTAACAAAAATGTTTTTATTGGATTTAACCAACTTATATATCACAGATTATGAAGTTTATGTTTCTATTTTGCTTTCTTCTGATGATCTGTATCAGGTTAGTGAAAGAAACTTGTATTAGCAAGCTGTTGCAAAGCTAAAGGACAGATTTTTAAGCAGTATAAATACAAAAAATAAACCAGAGGTTCAATTTGCTTTGTATTTTGAACTATTATCATACAAAAATTATCTCTTACACTTCTGACATAGATAAAACTTGCAGTATTAAAGATATTATATTTGGCATTACACAGATTCCGCTCTGTATGAAACATGAAGAATCAGAAGGGTGGCTAAGCACATTCTTGCTTAGTGTATGAGAATCTCACCAATGGCCCTATGATAACTCCAATGCTGAAAGTATTTATATGCTTAAATATCTCACTGAATTATGGCCATGCACTTTGAGAAGATGCAATTGCTGCCCTTAAGGGGTTTGATTCAAAACTTATTGATTCAGTGAATTTTTTCCATTCAGTTCATAGGTCTTTGGATGAGACACAAAGCCAACAACTAATGTGTAAGAGAGACAGAGGGTAAAGTTGATATATACTGCACTTGTTTACTTCATCCTTGGGAATATCCACAGCTGGAATCTACAGATAAAATCTCCCTGTTTTTCTTCATTTTAACAATATCTTGTGTTGATTTCTTGTGAACGTTGCCGTAAAAGGACAGTGCTGACTATTGGGAGTTTAACCATTCCACTGAACATACCCATCAAGCCTCAGTAGGTTAAATAGAGTTGATAGTAACTTAAATAAGCCTTGAGGACATGCACATGGATTCAAGAAGCAAACTTAGTAGACTAAGAGCTGAATGCTCAGTTCAAAGGTGCATGAACACAGGGCAGATTTATCACAGAATAAAGGGCAAGGGATTTAAAGCAGTGATTCCTGAGACAGGGCAACTCTCTAGCAACAGGAAAAATAAAACTTAGTTTGGAAGTCAGTCCCTCACACTGAGATCTATGAGGTAATAAAATCATCTTTCAAGGAAAGTGACTAGAGCCTTGCTGTTTTGAGACATTAAATGCCTGACTAGGCAGAGCCTCAGATAGTATGTTGGAGGCAATAATTCTACACTTACAAAGAGAACTCAGAATTTCCTAATAGATCTCTTCTACCTCTCATTTCCATATTTTAGTGATAAACCCATGCCTGACCTTACCAATAACACAGCAGGGAGGCAGTAGTTTCACTGTCATCTATCAGGACTAATCAGATGCCTAAAATGTGTTGGGTGGGGTTTTTTTTGTTTGTTTACTGGTTGATTGTTGATTTTGGTTTGGTTTTGGTTTTTTTGTGGTTCTGTTTTTGTTTTTTCAGGGAGGGGAGTGGTGTTTGTTTTGTGGTTTGGGGATTGTCGGGTTTGGATGGTTGGTTGGTTGGTTAGTTGGTTTGGGGTTTTTTTTTTGAATGCACAGTATTGTGAGGAAAATGAGATTACAAATTCAAAAATCTTCTAGTAAACCATTTATTTTTCTTTGTTTCCTTTGTGTAACTGTACAGCATCATAAGATGATGCCTTGATAATTTCTATCTAATTGGGAGCTTCGACCATGTAGTGTTTTAGCAAAGAAAAGTTTTTAATGGGAGAAAGAAGCACATGTTCCATTTAGAAACTTTATAATTGATTAGTGAGATAAGTTTTTCAACTGTTATAACTGTCTGTGGTGGGTCTGAGAAATTTCCCCCCAGACAAAATTTACCAGATCAGAACAGATGGCTTGGAAGTAAGATGAAGCTATATTTTACAGCAAGCTGAATTAACAAGCATATACACAAAATCTGTTTACATGTATATATGATTANTAGAAAACCAGCAAGACCTCACCTGTTAGATCTGTTAGTCAAAGTTAGTATTCAGTCATGCACAGGGGAGCAGTGGAGGAGGTGGAAAGCAGAAAGCGAAGGGAATTCAGTGAGAAATTGTTCATATATTGCTTTTATCCCTCTCAGCAAACCAATGAATGATATAAATTCTCATTCATTCTATATTCAAAACAATGTCCAGAAAGTTCCTCTCTCTTGTTTGTAGTTTAGAACCAAAATAATGTTAGCTCTTAAACTGCTACCCTGTCAGAGGTCTGAATATGTCTGTCTCATTGTCAGCCAAAACTGGTCTTGAGTTTAACTTACCAAGTTTTACTCAGAAAATAAAAAGGATCACACATAACTTATTTTCTCCAACCTCTTTTTGGCAAGAGTTACATCATGTGTTCCTTCTGGGCATTAGAGGACAACACATAGAGGAGAAATCATGGGTTCTGCAATTATGATTGATTGCATGGTGAGTCATTTATGGTTTTGAAGGCAGCCCATTTGAATATATTTACTGAAAGAAAATGACATTGTGAATTTTAATGCAATGTAGAGGAGCTCAGAGATTTGGATGAACGCCTGTTATTGTTAAAAATTCAATGAGAGAAAGGAAATAATTGAGTAGCCAAGACCAATGTGACCTTTACTATTATTCAAAAGAAAAAGACTGTACAAAATCTGACTGAAAACATGCTCCTGAAATGGGCATGTAGCATATGCTCATGTCTGCTGCAGATGAAACCAGAGTTCTACATCACTGGATTTTTTTGCATCAGGTTACTTATTTTGGCTTCAGATGTGTGTACTAGAATAAATCCTGGGAGATTTCTTAAGGTGTTCCCTGAGGATTAGTCGCCAGTCTGTGCAGACAGTTAAGAAATATCCCAAAGGCATTGGTGAGACGTGACCTAGCCTTAGAGCAGGGATTGTTTCACAGAATCACAGAAACATAAAATTTCAGGGGTTGGAAGAGACCTCAAAAGATCAGTCCGACACCCCTGCCCCAGCAGGATCACCTAGACCAGATCACACAGGAATGTGTCCAGGCAGGTCTTGAATACCTCCAGGGAGGGAAACTGCACAACCTCCCTGGGCTTCCTGTCCCAGTGCTCTGTCTCCCTCACGGTGAAAAAATTGCTCCTCATGTTTAAATTAAACTTCCTATGCCTCATCATCCATGCATTGCCTCTTGTACTGTCACTGGGCTTATTTATAAACATTAGTGAAGTCACCCCTCAGTCTCCTCCACTTCAAGCTACAGAGCCCCAGCTCCCTCAATCTCTCCTCATAAGGCATATGTTTCATTCCCTTAATACTTTTTGTGGCTCTGTGCTGGACTCTCTCAAGAAGTTTTCTGAGGCGCTTCTTGAACTCAAGAGCCCAGAACTGGGCACAATATTCCAGATGCAGCCTCACCAGGGCAGAGTAGGGGGAAAGGAGAAACTGTCTCAACATATTAAGCACAACCTTTCTAATACACCAAAGAATGGCATTGACCATCTTGTCCACAAGAGCACATTGCTGCCTCATTGTCAATCTTCCACCCACTAGGACTCCCAGATCCTTATCCCTTTCACTGCTTTCCAGCTGGTAAGTCCCCAACCTATATATTGCTATAGTGGACCTATTTCATGACAGATAGGACCAAAGACAATGCAGCAGGAAGAGTGCCTGGATCTGGCTTTATGGCTTTAACCAGAAACCCCTGGAATGACTGAAAAAATACTAGACTCACACACATGTAGAGCTACAACAGTGAACCCAAATCGCTTAAGCACAAAATTACCCTCACTAAAAAAAAGTAGCCACAGGGAGGATTTTGTGGTTGTATCTTTGGTTTTGATTGATAATGTTTCAATGCATATCAGCTACTAAACAGGAAAGAGTTCTAGAGAAAAACAAAATTCAAACTGGTTTTATCACCACTTGTGATATAACTAGTATCACTAACATGCATGCATGGGGAGTAAGAAGAGATCTCTCACTTCTTGGGAGGTATTAAACTCCTAGCTGCAACTTTCAGGAATAATTTATTTTAACATTCTTTTGGAGTCAATATTACAGAGCAAATAGATACCTGGCCTTTTCTAATGCAGATGTTCTTATGCTGCTGTCCCACCTGTAGAGTGTTTCACTCAAAGGGGCACCAGCTCTGCCTCCAATGGGTCACCTTAGAAAACTTGGGCACAATGAGCAATATCATTTCTGCACTGCATATTGTGACTGAGGAGTGACCAGTAAGGGGGTAAGATAAACTGCTTCCATTGTCAAATTCTTATAGGATCCTGGGGTTTTTACTTTTCATTTGTTTGCAGTTCTAAAATATTCCTACATTTGCTCAGATGGTGACAAGATGATAGCTTCAACCTTGGCAGTAGAGGACCAGGTAATACTGAGGTGTCCTAAAGGTACTTTTTGTAGTAAGGCTCATTAACTTTAGGATGGCCATGCTGTAGTTTGGCATGAAGGATGATCAGTTATTAAATCATTCTAGGGGTTCTCAGGTGCTTGGGGGGGGCGGGGGGGGGAATTTATTACCCTTCATAGAGTAAAACCACACTTGTTAAACCAGAAAGAGACTCACAGAGATAAGTAATTTATTTTCAGCAAGCTGCTACATGTGGTACTCATATTTTCTCATAGTTGTTTAGCTACTGTCATAAGCCCACACAACAACGCAACACTATCAGAATATTTTCTTCACTGACTCTAGCCTTGACTGTAATATATACTACACCACACAGAGATCCTAATCAAGCCAGGAGAATCATAGAATCATAGAATCATAGAATGGTCTAGGTGGGAAGAGACCTCAAAGATCATCCAGTTCCAAACCCCCACCACAGGCAGGGAAACCTCCCACTAGATCAGGACACTCAAGACCTTATCCAGCCTGGCATTGAACACACCCAGGGAGGGAGCAGACACAACCTCCCTGGGCAACCTGTTCCAGTGCTTCACCACCCTCACTGTGAAGAATTTCTTCCTAACATCCTGTTTCAATCTCCCCTCCGCCAATTTAAACCCATTGCCCCTCGTCCTGTCATTACAAGACCTTGTGAACAGCCCCTCCCCAGCCCTCCTGTAGGCCCCCCTCAGATACTGGTAGGCTGCTATAAGGTCTCCTGGAAGCCTTCTCTTCTTCAGGCTGAAAAGCCCCAACTCTCTCAGCCTGTCCTCATAGCAGAGGTGCTCCAGCCCTCTGACCATCTTCGTGGCCCTCCTCTGGACTCTCTCCAACAGTTCCATGTACCTCCTGTGCTGGGGGCTCCAGAACTGCACACAGTACTCCAGATGGGGTCTGACAAGAGCAGAGTAAAGAGTGCAGCCGAAAGTGTTTATGCTGTATCAGCTCAGTGATAATTAATCCCACTGAAAGGTCATGCTAATTAGCAGGCTACACAGCCTAGGCCACTGCACAACTCTGTTTCCAAGGCTTCAGCTGCTGCCATTGTATGATGATAGAGGCTGTGCAGATGAGATACACCACATGGTGGGAGCTATCTCAAGTTTCTTCAGTGTAGGTGAGCCCCGAACACTTATGCCTTGAATGGTTTGCTCTCTTTCAAACCACTCTTAGCACTGGCTAAATATTAGTGTGGAAGAGTATCGCCAGAAGGAAGAACTTTACTTTTTAATCTGTAAGCAATAAATATAAAATTATTTTACAAAAATTACCATCAAAAGGCAAATCCCTGAGGAGTAACACAGACCAGTGTGGGAGGTAACAACATGAAGCAGAAGCAAGCATGAAGCATTTGTTGGCAGCCCTGTGGTTAATGGGCATCCAGCCAAGGGCAGGACATGCCACTTCTCCAGCTTCCGCTTTGTTTTCTTTGAAGGCATTTGCCAGGGGCTTGATCTAACTATAGACTTGCGTTTGAATTATCTTCTTGGGGCTGGCTGACATGACACCAGCCTTATGGGATACTTGACTCATTTTGTCATCTGGCCACCAGACACAAAACCCCTCAGTATCTAGAGCAACACCAAGGTGCCTGTGACTGAACAACTGAATTTCATCATAGACGTCCAAAATAGTAAGCCAGTTTAATGGGTTTATTTTGGCTCTGTATTTAAAACAGCAATAATTAGTTACCAGCAGAAAATTTCACACAAGAAAGACTTTGCTGTTGAAACAGAGATGCTGACCACATTTTAAAGTTATAATTCAATGAATCAGCAGTCATTGATTCTTGGTTCATAGTAGGATTCATCTCCCCCATTTCAGCTATCTACCATTTACTGTCTTCTTCAAGCTTTTTTTCTAGGTTTCTTCCATGGAGAGAGAGAGAAGAACTTCCAGGAAATTATTCATCCTCTCCTAAGGTAGATGTCTGTAATATGTGGGATGAATCACAGTTGAAAGGGGATTATCTTTCTTCTTTGGCATAAAGGGGAACTAGAGAACCTGCTAAAACTTGCTGAAGTACACTGTCCCACCATCAGGGACTTAATTGTGTTATATAGCTAAAGCCTGAAAAATATAAGACTGCAAACACTGGCTAGAAAACCAATAATGAATTCATTCTTATTTCTTAGTTAATTCTCTCAAGCAGTTTTTGGTTTCAATGGAAGCAGATATCAGCCAAAAGTGGCTGCTTTTGAAAAACATCCTTCATAATGGCTTGACTTTAGGAAAGAAAGCCCTCCCTGAAGATAGTGGA
>VWZI01013589.1:275767-291795 GCA_013396835.1 Psilopogon haemacephalus | reverse complement strand
TTTTTTTAAAGAAAAAACCTGCCATTATAGTTAAATACACACTTAGAAGTGCAACTTTGGCAGTCTTTATTCAGAGACTTCAGCCAGTGCTATGAGGTCTGCAGAGAAAATTGACATGAGCATCTTTGTTCACTACAGGGATAATGGGATGGAGAGAAAAATGTCCACCTCCACACCAACAATAGATGCCAAACTGGAAGGCATCCAGCTCAGTGGCATGCAAGAAGTATAATACATTCTTTCAGTGCAAGCATTTGGGTTTATTTGGGGAACCAATTAACAATAAATGCATACATCCATTTACAAAATGGTAGTGTACCAGACACATACACACACAAGTTGTAATTGAAAACTGACATAATACCAGGGGGAACAATCATTAAAGCAAAGCAAAAAAAAAAACCAAAAACCTCCAAAAATCCAACAATAGTATTTAATAAAATAAAATACTTCATCCATCTGCAGTTGCATCCTTAGGGTGAGGTCTAACAAGAAAACAAATCTAGATAGAAATGAAAATACTATTATGAAGGAAATGGAAGGAACAGGGGAGAGATTTCTTTACAGATTAGCTGTTTATAAAGCAAAAGTATTTCAGTTTGATCACTTGTTTGTAGGTATGTTTATCGGAGGATGGGGAATTCCATCATATGTTCCTACTATCCTGAAGAATAATTATTCTTCTCCTCTTCAGACATTTTACTGTCACTATTTATTGACGCCCCCACAGCACTCTGGAGCTCTCATCAAAGATACCAGCTGAGGTCTCAGGAGTCTACTTTCTTTCCTTAAACCACAGGAATCCCAAAAGTTAATCAAATATGATTATCTTTTCTGTGAATGTGTGCCATCTGAGGCACCTATAAATCTGAGTTACAAACTGCCACTTAAGAGAACTTTAAATGGCACCTGACATCTTCATAGAATCATAGAATCAGCCAGGCTAGAAGAGACCTCCAAGACCATCCAATCAACAAGAGCATGGCGCTAAGTGCCCCATCCAGTCTTTTCTTAAACACCTTCAGGGCCAGCAACTGTGCCACCTCCCTGGGCAGCCCATTCCAATGGCAAATCACTCACTCTGTGAAGAACTTCTTCCTAATATCCAGCCTATACCTCTCCTGGCACAATTTGAGACTGTTGCATCATCCTGTTGCTGGTTACCTGGAAGAAGAGACCAACCCCTACCTGGCTACAACCTCCCTTTAGGTAGTTGTAGACAGCAGTGAGGTCACCTTTGAGCCTTCTCTTCTCCAAGCTAAACAACCCCAGCTCTCTCAGCCTCTCCTCATAGGTCTTGTGCTGCAGGCCACTGACCAGCTTTGTCACCAGATCTCTCTTGAATTGAGAGGCCAAAAACTGGACACAGTACTCAAGATGTGGCCTCACCAGTGCTGAGTACAGGGGAAGAATAACCTCCCTTGTCTTGTCGGCAACACTGGTCCTGATACAGGCCAAGATCGGCATCTTCTGAGAAGTCCTATAAACCTTGAGTTGTGCTGATCTCTAACTCATTTCCTGTAATATTATCTTGCTTGCTGGGATTCATAGTCTTTAATTACCAACTAACACATATTTTTTTAAGGGAGAAAAAAAACAATTCTGACTTCTGTAAATCTGGAAATACACTACACAGCTAAGTAGACCTTGGTGGAGGAAGCTTAAGGATAAGATCTAGGAAGACTGAAGCTGAACCTGATAAGCAAAGATTTTACTCTAGAATTCTTCCTCTGAGAGTTTCTCAGAGGAATACACAAGAACAAGTAACTAAATAGAGAGACTTATTGCTGCTTAGGAAGAAAATGAGGGGCTATGGTCATTGGAAGAAGTGGCATGCTACTCAGGAGGAGTACAAATTGTCATGAGGTTATGCAGGAAGAAAATTAGAAAGACCAAAGCCAAACCCAAAATTACTTGGCTCCATCTGTTATAGAGAAGAGAAAATGGTTTTACAAATGTATTAGCAACAAAAGGACAACAAAGGAGAATCTCTGTTCTTTATTGGAAACACATAGTGGTCAAAGCTAAGGAAAAGGCTGGGGTGCTTAATACTTCTTTACCTCAGTCTTTAGTAAGACCAGTTGTTCACTAGATACCCAAGCTAGGGTATCTAGAAGATACACTAGAAGAGGAAGATAGGGATGAGGAGCAGAATAATGTTCTATAGTCCAAGAGAATATGATTAGTGACCTGCTACACCACTTACAAATACACAAGTTTATGGTGTCAGATGGCACACAACCCAGGGTACTAAGAATGCTGGCAGAAGTGTTCTCCAAGACACTTTCCATCATTTACCAGCCATTCTGGCTAAATAGGGAGGTCCCAGCTGGCTGCAAATTGTCAAATATGATGCCCATCTACAAGACAGGCTGGAAAGAGGACCCAGGGAACTACAGACCTGTCAGTCTGACCTCAGTGACAGGAAAAGTTATGGAGCAGGTCATCTTGAGTGCCATTATACAGTATATGCAGGACAACCAGATGATCAGGACCAGTCAGCATGGCTTCATAAAAGGCAGATCCCACTTAATGAACAAGATCTCATTCTATAACAAAGTAGCCCACATAGTGGATGAGGGAAATGCTATGGATGTTTATCTGGACTTTGGTAAGGCCTTTGACAACTTTTCCCACAGCATTCTCCTGGCAAAACTGGCTGATAATGGCTTGGATGGATGGAAGATTCATTGGGCTAACTGGCCAGGCTCAAAGAATGTTGGTAAATGGCGTTAAATCCAGCTGACAGTCACAAGTAGTGTTCCCAAATCCTCAGTACTGGGGCCAGTTCTCTTTAATATCTTTATCAATGACATAGACAAGGGAATTGAGTGCAACCTCAGTAAATTTGCAGATGATAGTATATTAATTGGGAGTGTTGATCTGCTTGAGGGTAGGAAGGCTCTACAAAGAGATCTGAACAGGCTGAATCAATGTACCAAGGTCAGCTGTATGAGCTTTAACAAGGACAAGTGATAGGACTGGCACTTAAATCACACCAATCCCATGAAATGTTACAGGCTTGGGACAAAGTGGCTGGAAAGACACGTGGTGGAAAAGGACCTGGGAGTGTTGGTTGACAGCTGTCTAACCATGGGCCACCAATGTGCTCAGGTGGCCAAGAAGGCCAACAGCAAGTGGTCTGTATCAAGAATAGTGTGGTCTAGGGAAGTGATTGTGCCCCTGTACTCGACACTGGTGAGGCCACACTTCAAATACTGCGTTCAGTTTGGGACCGCTCATTACAAAAAAGATAGTGAGGTGCTAGAGTGGATCCATAGAAGGGCAACTAAGCTGGTGAAGGGTCTAGAGAACAAGTCTTCTGAGGAGAATCACAGAACTTCAGAGGTTGAAAGGGACCTTCAGAGACCACCAAGCCCAACCCCCCTGCCAAGGCAGGACGACCTAGGGTAGTTTGCGCAGGAATGCATTCAGGTAGGTTTTGAAAGTCTCCAGAAAAGAAGACTCCATACCCATTCTGGGCAGCTGGTTCCAGTGCTTTGCCACCCTCACTGTAAAGAAGTTTCTCCTCGTGTTGGGAAGCTTAGGAAACTGGGCTTAAGTCTGAAGAAAAGGAGACTGAGGGGAGACCTTACTTCTCTCTACAAGTACCTGAAAGGAAGTTGTAGTGAGGTGGGGGTCAGTCTCTTCTTTCTAGTAATCAGGTGTCAAGAGAAAACGGCCTGAAATTGTGCCAAGAGAGGTTTAGATATTAGGAAAAAAATGTCTTTATGGAAATAGTGGTCAGGCATTTCAATAAGTTGCCCAGGGAGATGGTGGAGTCTCCATCTCTAGAGGTGTTCAAGAAATGTGTGGACATGGACTCTTGGGGTGTGTTTTACTGGCCATGGTGGTGTTAGGTTGATGGTTGGACTCAATGATCTCAGAGATCTTTTCCAACTGAAACAATTCCATGATCCTATGATTCTAACTGTGGAGTAATTTTGCCATATAAACATGTCAGCAGCTAATGACTGTATACTCTAAAGTGTTTACTTTACATTTTATTTCCATTACACATCTATCCTCTGTGAGGTATCTCAGAGTATTCCCAACTATATATTCCTCCTGCTAAACTGCATATGCAGTAATACTTTGTTATAATGAGTTTCAAAGATAATTAAGCATTGTAAGAGGGAAAAAAGGCCTTTTTTTTTTTTTACAATAATGAAAAATGTTTCTCCCTATTGTCCAATATCTAACTCACTCTGCCCTTATCAGGCCTTTGCTGTGGTCTCTGATATAACTCTTTGATTGCACGGCTGTGCTTAGGAACACCAAGGTACCTCACCACCTTGTCTAAGTAGCCTTAGCTTCCTCAGACCATGCTTTTTTCCTTTCCTGTAGCCCACTGCTTTCTTATAAGACATGTTAATTTATCTTTTGCCAAACTTTTCTTGAATTTTACTCCACTAGAAGCCAATGCTTACTTTTTGGTTGCTTACGTAATTTCCACTAAGAGGTATGGGGTGAGTGAGGCATGCTTTGAGGCAGTCTATCCATCTGCCCTCTATCATGTCACCCTTTAGGCAATGTGCAAAGGGCTGCACTAAAGGGAAGAAGTGTGTTTTTCCCTGAGAAAGGGCATATGTTAGTGACTACCTTATTTCACATGTAGTAGCTAACATATTCAGCCACTATCCAGTTCTTAAAATGAGTTTTCCCCCTGCTGCAGTAGAAAATGTCAGGTACTGCATAGGCCTGCCTTGCTTCCTTTTGCAATTAATCTCTGTTAAAAGGCAGTTTAATTCTATGTGTTGATCTTTAAAATTCTTTTTTCCCTCCCTTTTGTATACCTTCTTGTGATTTTTCTGTCTCTCCACTCATATATCGCTCAGTCCTAGAAAGCAATTGCAATCCTGATGGTTCCCCTGACAGCTCAGGATTCAAGTTCCTCTCCAATATGTGAGAGAATAAACACCGAGGGGAGAAAAGAAAGAGAAAAATCAAGCTCTTTATCCCTAATCCCAGGGTGGGTCCAGTTGATTCCAAGTAGTCCAAAGAAGAGTTAGGAAGAATTTTTATCAAAGACTAAAGGAAGTGGGAAAAGCTGGGTGTCTAGGGTTTTGCTTGACCAGCTCATTGAAGGCATGGCAGAGGAAGAAGCAATGCCAAACAATGATGAAGCCACTTTAGTACCTGGGGAAACAGCTCTAAACAAAGGTGAAAACATGACTCCAGCTTAGAAAATGCTGAGAAAAGCGGTATGAATGGTTGCTCACAGCCTCAGAACTAGTTTTTTCTAAGACATTCCTGCTCTCTTCATGAAGATTGTCTTGGGTAATGCACCACATTTGCCATAGCCTGATTTCCAGAGCCAACCCTGAGCAATGGGGAGGTCAAGCTAGATTAAAAAATTCTCTTAAAGTAAATTAAGGTGAACTGACATCAAACAGCTTATGAGTTAAGCTTATTTGATCCAAGGAGTAGTATATGAAATCTCTTGATCACTTGTGCCTTATAAGGACACTCACCTGGACAAGAGCAGAGGGAAATAGGATGAAAAAGGAGAGAAGTGAGAAAGAGTGATAAGAAGTACGACAGAAAGATATCACCACCTTTGGATCCAGTCATGTCTTCACAAGATTAGTCCAAATTCTTCAGTGGTGGATGTACACTCAGCAAGGGTTTCTGTGGTAGATGAAACACAGTGGGCCCAAGAGGTTGTAGCCATACCCTTTGGGAGTGGGGTGGCCTTCCGAATTCACAAAGGCACAGCTGCAGAAATAATTTCACCTCTTCAGAACTTATTTATTCTCATTAAATCATCTGCCAGGAGCAGTTCTAGCCAGTAGCTTCAGAAAGCAAGTCATTTGGAGCCATCAAAGGCCGTCAAAAGCCATCCCCTCACCTATTCAGGCCAGGTATTGCCACCCATTGTTTGAGACAGTAGGAGATCATGCTTCCACACCATTCCAAAAACATTTTGGTTTTCTTACATCTACCAGTTCGTCTGGAGTTGAATCTCAGGCAAAAAGCCCTCCATATGCCAAATGGCCAAACTGCCTCAGTGATGGTCAATACCTAATCATCATCACAGACAGTATTAAAACTTGCACCATCCATTTCTGTTCTCACATTAAAACTTTCCATACAGGAAATACACTCACAGAACAATCTCAGAGTCATAGTTTTTCTTCCCTCCTTTTCTTCTTTATCACACATAGTGACAGGTCAGAGGTCTCTATGCCTGAAGAGCACAAGCTGCCCTTCCTTTGTCTCTCCATATGGATGCTACCAGCTTGCAGACAGTCACAGAATTGTAGAATCATCAAATGTTAGGGGCTGGAAGGGACCTTAAAAGATCATCTGGTCCAGTTCCCCCGCCAGAGCAGGATCACCTAGAGCAAATCACACAGGCATGCATCCAGATGGTTCTTTAATATCTCCAGAGAGGGAGATTCCACAACCTCCCTGGGCACCTGATTCCAGTGCTCTGTCACCCTCACAGTGAAAAAATCCTTCTTCAGGTTCAGATGGAACCTCTTATGCCTCAAATTCCACCCGTTGCTCCTTGTCCTGTCACTGGGCAGCACTGAGAAGAGGCTGACTCCATCCTCCTGGCACCCACCCTGCACATATTTATAAACATGAATGAGATCACCCCTTACTCATCTCCTCTCCAAGCTAAAGAGCCCAAGTTGCCTCAGTTTCTCCTCATAAGAAAGATGTTCCACATGCTTAATCATCTTCATAGCTCTGTGCTGGACTCCTTTAAGCAGCTCCATGACCTTTTTCAACTCAGCAGCGGGGGGGAAGACCTGGACACAGTACTCCAGATGTGGCCTCACCAGGGCAGAGTAGAGGTGGAGGAGAACCTCCCTCGACCTACTAACCACACCCCTTCTAATATACCCCAGAATGGCATTGGTCTTCCTGGTCACAAGAGCACACTGCTGTCTCATGGCCATCCTTCCATCCACCACAACTCCCAAATCTTCTCCAATTCACTGGTCTCCAGCAGATTAGTCCCCAACCTATATTGATCCCTGGGGTTGTTCTTTCCCAGGTGCATGACTCTACACTTGCCTCTGTTGAACTTCATTAAACTTCTCCCTGCCCAACTTTCCAGCCTGTCTAAGCCTCTCTTAATGGCAGCACAACTGCCACCGGTAAATTTCCTCGGTGGACTCCTGCTTTGTGTACATATTAAATTAATTCAGTGAGATGAGAAACTCCAGCAGTAGCTTTCCTCCATGTGAACAATCAGCTTTGGGCTGAGAAACGATGCAATTTCCCATGCAGCCAGTTTAACAGTCATCTGTCGGTTCCTGCATCATCTCTTCGATGAATAAATTGGTTTATGGAAAAATGCAAAATGCATGACTGCAGATGAGGCTTTAATTTTTTAAGGATTCTATTCTGAGAAAAGAGAATAAATGAGTCTCTTGTCCTCCAGGTAGCTACACCACAGCAGTACTCATTGTAGAACTGGTTCATATAAACGGGCAATTAAGTGTGTTTAACAGATGCCTTTCAACATCAGTTCCATTCATGCATGTGTTTCATATTCTATTTTTTATCCTTTTTTTTGTATGTGACTTAGTTCTGTTTCACTGTACTGAAAGCATGCTCAGATCACAGCAAACAAAATTGTCAGTCAGCAGAGTGACAGTTGCACCTTGAGATCAAGACTCAAGCGCATACCGCTGAGGCCACCTGGTGTACAGAGCAGAGTTGCAGTCCACTCTCTGCCTCTGCGTAGCCTGCCATAGACGAAAGGGAAAAAAAACCTTCCTGTGTTTAGTAAGAGCCTAGGTTGATTCCTCAAAGGCAGAACTGAGGCTGAGTGTCCGTGCTTTGCAGAGGAATAAATGTCTGATGAACCTTAAGAGTGAGAGAGTTTGCTGGCACGGGAGGGAGTAGCCCTATAAAGCACACAGAGACACCAGAATAGAAAAGGCTCATTTTGCCAAACGGCTTGGCTTTGCAGCACTGCCAGCACTGGCTGACCTACAGATAGAGGAGGACAACAGTGACTGGAGATAGGATCAGCCCTGCTTTTCCTCCTTGCACATCCTTATTTAAGACATGGAGAGTTCACTTCAACACAGGATCTTTGCATGGTGTCCAATTCCCAGAGCTGGTGGATAAATCTGAGTGTAATGTTGGCGTGGGGTTTTTTTCTTTTTTTTTTCCCCTTTTTTTCCCATTCCTCTTGTAAAGTATTTTGTCTGGCTGCTTGGGTGTGAGAACAGCCTCAGCAAAGAGAGAACAAATTGTGTCTTGAAATTAGGATTTGAAATGGTCACATGTAACTTGAGGTTGAAAGTATTCATTTGCTCTTGGCTTATGCACATCTTACAGACATTTGTAACTGAATTTCAGGGGAAAGTGCCATAGGACTTTTCAGACAGATGTGGCTTATGGGCCTCTATGTGTATCTGAAACTCCATGCCTGAGGTCACATCCTGAATTATAGCTGCATCTTAGAGTATTACTATCATGTGGCTGACACACAAATGTTTATGCTAAGATCACAGCCCTAGGACAAGGACAACACTGCATGGACCAGATAAATCATAGGCAAGGGGTAGGATTATGTCGTCATCTTGAGAGCTACAGCTCATCAGGACCCACCATTGGGGCCAAGACCTATCTGTCCACGTGCAGGAGGATCAGCACTCAGTTCTCCTGCTCTGTATCTGATCAAGTCCTTTAGAAACCTGTCTGCATTGATCTTCAGACTGCCTTTGTGACCTCTTGTTTGGGGACCACGCCCTCCATGAGAAGTGTGCTGAGATGCAGTCTTCATCTGGCTTTAAGACACTAGTGCTGCTCTGCAAATGAATGCAGTTTCACAGGGCTGGTCACAGAAGCAGAAATGGACATCAAATATAAGAGATTTCTCCTAACCCAAAAAGAAAAAAAAAAGTGTAATCAAGTTACAAGTTATTTTAAANTAATTACCGAGTGGATCTTTTTATAAACAGTGATTATAAATGGGAACATAAATGCCTTCTTTATGTTAGCAAAGGACGTAGGGGGAAAGGGAAAAAAAAAAAAAAAAAGCTGCAGAGGGCTGTATTTTTATCCATCTACTGGTTTGGCCTGTACAAGAAATCCTGTCCATACATCTTCCATATGTTAGGAGGCAATTTGGGTGTTTGAAAGTTAGTCATAGAAGTAAGAGAGTTTGTAGTGTCATCTCCAACAAGGACACAACTGCTTCTTGAAATATATCCCACAGCAGACACAGATTTGAGGTTTGGTTTTGGGAATTTTTAGTGTAGTGNAAGGAATTTTCTCATTTTAAAAAAAAAAAATTTACATCCTGAGAGTATTTAGGGATTTTTTCCCCCCCATTTTGCTGTGGTCTTTTTTTAAAATATATTTTTTTAATGTTTTGAAACAAAAGTAAAAATATTTCTTTAACAATATCAACATGAATTGCTTTGACATTTCCCAACTGAGACATTTTATGTACACAATCAGTTCACTATGAAATGCTTTTAAAAATGGTAACTCCTTTTTGACAAAAATATTTGCTTCATAAACAGTTTGGGGTCTCCCCAACAACTCCATCTTCTTATTTACATTTAATGTTAATTGGCGAGTGCTATAAAGTCTCCCATTTATATTGCAAGTGCTGGCAAGGATTTCATTTCACTTTAACTTTTCCAGATTGATTTTCTCATTGTTTGAGAATATCTTTACCAATTTTCCAGCAGAAACTCTTTGCTAACGCAGCCCATTTCAAGCTTCCCAATGTCTCCGAGCACAATGAACACATGAATGGCTTTCTAGGGCTCAAACACTCAGCAAGCAGACCACATGTCAACAGCTTTTGTTCCCTCATGGTGCTAGGAAAAATGTAAACAAAGAAAGAAAGTATCTTCTGCAGTGTCCTGTCTGTATAAATCCAGGGGACCACTATACCCTTAACCTCAACTTAGCTATGTCTCGTCTGGAGTAAATGCTGAGTCTAGATGGGCTGTTATTGTAGCTGCAGAGTGACAGCCAAAGCAGATGTGTGTGTAGGTAAAGTCGATTTTTATGTGTTAGTCAGAGTGCGTGGCCATTTACAGCAGAAAAGTAATAACTGGCCCACAAAAGAAACATAACCATGATATCCTAGCAATTCTCAAAGGGACTTACTCTCTAGAAGCCATCATGTATTGGGAAGCGGATTTAAAAATTAGAGTTTAAAGAGAGAAGGAACCATTTAGACCATCCTGGCAGTTTTCTTGCTTTTGTGAGAGTTATCGCCAGAATATTTGCTGATGTTCTGTTTTGTCTGGCTAAGAATCTTTCTTTTCAGGGATTTAAAATTATTCCATACCCCCTTAGGTCTCTTTCTCAGAACATTTTCCTGTAAGGTCTGTCCAAATTTCACATTTTCTCTGTTTTAATTGAATCCTCTTGATGCTAACTCTACCCTGGGTATCATGCCAAATAATTGCTGTTCTCCTTCTCTGTTAACAATCACCTGAAGTTTAGTGTATTGTAACTCTCCTTATTTGCTGCTTCCATTGTGTGTATATAGATATGATTCTTTTAATTCTCCCTATAAATCTATGTCTCCATCCTTCTGATCAGAAGAAAGCAACTAAAATAAAGTGACTCTGCTTCTCAAGAACTTGCTGCCAATACAGAGCCTATTAATCAAATGCAGTTTTCCAGCTGCACTTGAATCATATATAAATGGAGACAGACTGTGCAGGTCAAAGCTGGTGTGATTTGTTTTGGCATACTCACCTACCTTTACACTTCTAGAAATTAGAAGTCTAATCTACATAAAGCATTTGGCCTTCTTTTAAAAACATATTGAGAGGGAGGTACAGAGTTCTGGTTTTCTTGCAGACAGCTTTGAACCATTCTCTCAAAGAAGATCATTTCTGTCTCTAGATAAGAAATTCGGACAGGATGCTTGGATTCAAGGAAAAGATGCTGACATTTAGAAGTGTATGGACAGAAGCCCACATGTGAGTTGGATGTCTAGACTACCAGTCAAAAGAATCTTACTGAGCTTAGTCAATGAAGCCTAGAGGGGAATTCAGCTGATCAAGAATCAGTGTTTTTGAAAGAGCAGAATTGGTTTCTGCCATCTCTTCAGTTCATTCCTAGGTGGCCACTGACTGCAAAGGAAGCTGAGACATACACAAATTAATTTTTCAATTTTGGTGCTTTATTGTGAAAGCTGAATACCACTCTAGGTGTCTAATTTTCAGACAGGCAATACTGTAATGTATTTTCTCCTCACTACTTTTTCAACTTCAGACACAAAGAAAGCTCTAAGTGTTTGAAAGTATTTTGTTTCCAGTATTGAAAAGAAAATGTTTTCATCTTTATTCCCAAGTTTTTCGGTCAAATTGGTCTCTTGGTAATGTTGTTTAATGTTTTCCCATGGTGTCAAAGAAAACCTTGGGTTAATTTGAGTTTAACTTAGGATTCCTTGTATCTCAGAAAGTTTTCCTTTGCATTCATCAGGACACAAGAACTAATTCTAGCAATTATTTTGCAGAACTCAAATCCATAACGTTTTAGTTCATTATGGGTTGCTTTATAGTGATGCCTACCTAGCCATTGACATTAATTCTATTGATGAGACTGCAACAGTGATGTTTCCAAAATTTTAAATATGTAATATTTTACTTAAAGTAGTAAAATAAGGTAGTAAAGTAAGGTATTGGGGGGGGGGAAATCTTTCTTCTCCCTTACAGACACATAAACCATGTTTTCAGAGTCCAAGACTTTTTTATGATGGTTGATGACTTCTGTCTCTTCAACCTGAAGCACTTACATGGTATCCGATTTTCAGAAGATATTCATATTCTTTCTTCTGCAAATCAGGTTGCTCTGATGAAAGGTGAAATAGAAGTCTCCCTATGTTAGTGCTACTTAGCATATTTGGTGGACTTACTCAAAATTTTGCCTAATTTAAGATACCTGGAAAACAAGGGTTTTTTTTTCCCTGGAGCAGGGCTCCTGTGAGGTTCTATCTTACTGTGAAAGGGGACAACATCTAACCAGGGAGAGGCACATAAGAACTGCAGAGCCCTGAGTGAGGAACAGACTTCTTTGTGGAGTGAGGCAATGAAACCCAAGTCCCTTCACTGAATAAAAGTAATCTAAAACCTGAGATTTAATGTAATCATCAGCATCACCACAGGTTGCTATGAACCATTTCTCAGAATCATTGAACAGTTTGGTTTTGAAGGGACTTTAAACACCATTTAGTTCCTGTTCTGGGCAGAGACACCTTCCACCAATCAGGTTGCTCAAATATTGTCATTATTCTGGCTTGAATGAGAGAGAGTTTTGTGACTTTGCTTATGGAAAACAAGAACCTGTTTATTCAAACATTATCCCAGAATGTAATAGAATTACATTAAGCACTACCCCTAGATGTAGGTAGGAGAGTTTTTTATTAATTATTTCATTGTCCATCTATAGTTTTGGAGTTATTAAGCTTCTTTCTGGCTTCCTTGCATCACAGGGCTGCATTGGCTGACCACTATGTGTAACAGTGACATTGCAGAGTACTACATTACCCCTGCAGAAGGCTCCCATCCAAAGCATGAGTCAGCAGATGTACATTCAGCAGGTGTATATAGTATAGTACATAGAAATTGTTTGATCAGTTGACTTTTATTCAACAATTATGTGCATCTGTTCCAGCAGTATTTCAAAACAGAAATACTTCAAGAACTCAGTGCCTGAGCAACAACATTGTGCAATAAGACTATTACATTTTGATCCCTCCAAGACTTTGGCAGCTCAGCCTCTTTTTCTTTATCTGGGAAAGAAATTGAGGATCTTGTAGATCACAGTATCTGCCAGGGTGCATTTATCTCAAAAGTGTACCCTCTTAATACTGATTAAAACTCATTCTGCTCTATTTTATGTCCTAAGGGCACTCTAACCCCGTTTTAAACTGTCAAAGGGGAGCAGCTTCTGTGGGCTCCTGGTCACTGAATCCACCTCCTTGTAATCCTTCAAAATCTATCACATTTCTGGAAGCATACCCCAAAACAAATGAAAATATGGTGGATTTGCTGAACTTTGGTCAAAGGTGGCAAAACAGCTTTGTCTTTATTGGAATTCCCAAAAGTTTATTTTATCTCCAGCTTGCTAAAAAATTCTAGTGGAATAATTATCTTGGCATTTTGGCTGTATTAATTGTGTCATTCTTCTAAGTAATAATGTCTTTGTGATGCTTGGTTCTCAGCCTGTGCTTTTTCTGGGAGTAAATTCCCACGGCTGTTCCCAATGTGACTGCTAGACAACATCATGCTCATTATCAGCAAAATGTAATAAAGTTTGGGCTTAAAAACGAGGATTATGATCCTATAGTTTGACTTCCTTTGTTATAACAGTGCTGCAACTTTCATTTAAGTTATAACACCTTCATCCACATATCAGCATTTTTTGAGACGGAGAAGCCACTGTAACCTCACATAAGGTGTTACAGATTTGACCTTTTTGACTTCCTAATTTAAATTTGTCTAGTTTGATGTTCCGAGCATGGCTTAAAGAGTGAAACAAAATGACTGCTGAACAACTAAGGGACACTACTAATACGGACATCTATAACATTTTCCTAGGTAAATGGCTGGGTATTCTCAAACCCACTACAACACAAAGAATAAATAATAACCCAAGTATTATAATTCTGATTTGCCACTGCTTTGAATTGCCTGAGACTCCGTAAGGTCATGCACATTGTAGAGAGAAAACCAAAATAGATCAGACTATATCAACAGTATCGTAAATAACATACAATTTTAGAGAGCTTTTCATTAGCATTTAAAGCAGTATTTGGAAGTGAGTGGATTTATTCCACCTCAGATTTCATTTATCAGGTCTATGCTTCAGGCAGCTGTAGTTCTGATTCCTTCAATTTAGGCCAACATTTGCCATTTCATTTGATGTTAAAGAAGGACCAAACTGGTGATCTGCTTGATTTCTAGACATTAAATACAATTGCATAAGGCACACTGGGTTTGGTAGGAAGTTAGCATGCATCATACCTGGATACATTTGACTTCCTAGCCACAAAGCAAGGGATAAATACTTTGATAGCTTTTGACAAAAATTCAGTGTTTATGGCAAAGTCTCACGCCCCAACTGAGATTCAAGTTCACTGAGGCCAGTTTGCTTACGACACAGGAATGGATTTGGATACATGCCTCTTACTAAATGTCACTAGATGGGAATGTTCTTAGTTGGTATTTTGTTTTGTTTATTTCTTCTGGAGACAAATCGGTCAAAGCATTCAGTTTAGGAAAAATGAGCACATCGTCTGAAGTCAGTGGGCAAGTACTGGAGATTGATGCTGATGTTCTCCAAGTGCTGGAATTCATTTTGCAGAGTTTGTCACTTTTCTAATTGAAAAAGCTCTCTCTGCAACATTTAGCAACTAAAAATATCGAGTGATGAAGCACAAGGAGGAGGAAAAAAATTAAAATCCCAAGCATTCAGCAGCAGACATCTGCCACCCTGAGATGCAGACTGTACTGCAGGGACACTGAGAAATGGAGTGTGGAAGAGTTCCCATCAGCACTTCTCCATAAGCATAGTGTCCTGCAGTGGGGCATGATTTTTTTCAACAAACATCAAATCTTATAATTATTAATTGAACATAGGTATATGAATAAAGATTTGATTAGCATTAACTCTGCCTTCAAATAATAGGTGACTATATCCAAGACTGAAGGATAAAGATAAATTATTCCTCTATGCTCCTCTCTCCTGCTCCATCTCTTGTTCTGTAGCAAAATTTGTAGGAAAAAAAAAAAAAATCTGAGAATCAGATTATAAATTCATCTCTGCAGAACAAAAAAATCAGGTTCCAAATCTCAAAAATTTACCCTGAAAGCTAGCTGAAGTCACAAAATCGAATTAGTGATTACATTTTACACTACTAGGTTTTGGGACAGAGTCAGTGGGCGTCTTGCATTTTTTTGTTGTTGTTTGATTTGGGGGGTTTGGTGCCTAGTGTGTGTAACATGCTGAATGGAAGTTTCAGCACCAATATTTTTCATTGATAAAATATCTACTTGAATTAGCATGTGGACATGGACACAAACTTACAAAACTTCAGGGCTAAGTATCAGTTACCTACACTGAAGTCTTTTTCACGCACATTACTGCTGTGACATATTTGGAAACTTGTATAATTCATTCTGATGTAGGATTGGTAAAAATTTCTGAAAATTGAAGTTTCTTATGAAACAAAATTCTTACCTTCTGGTAAAGCTGGTAGTCAAGAAATAAGTGAGTTTCACATTTACCTCACTGAGAAAATTGAATAACTTAGCAATGAGAATTTTATTTAAAGAATCTTGGAACTTCATATGCTGCCAAAAATATTCCAGCATATAAATGCAATTTAAGAATGTGTTTTTCTCTATCTTATCTCACTGCCCATTGTACTCTGCAAATAGCATAGAAATACTCTGCATTCACGGATTTTTAATGTCACTATATCTTTAAACATTTAAGAGCTGAGAATTAATCTAAACTACTTGAGCCCTTCTTGTAGTGTCTGTAGAGAAAGCCTTTCCAGAGAACCACACAAAGAATGCAGGACAGTTGTCCAGGATGAATAATAAAATTAAGCAGATTATGATTCTTTGTTGCCTATTGTGCTGGTTTGAACTAATTGGAGAATTTGAGTGAGAAACTAGACTATTGGCTGAGAGAGGAAAACACAGTATGTCACTTCACCCAGAGCTCTACTGAGAAAGAAAAAAAATTGTTTTAAGTATTGTAACCCAAACATAGATATGACAGACAGTTTCAGACCTTGCTGGGCTGTGGCTGCTTCTCTTGCATGGTTCTTTTTGTCTCTGCCTTTTGTAGCTGATTCTTAATAATTCTACTAACTTCTTTCCTACTACTAATCCCCCTGGCCAACCTACCTCAGCTTATCTGCAGCATCAACAGGTGGTGAGATAAGATTGGGGAAGGGGGGAAAGGTGGTAAGCGGTGGTTCGTTACCCCTCTTGGGGATTTTGATCTCTGAGAGGGCTGTGGTGTTTCTGTATTACCTTTTCACTGTATATATTTGTAAATATCTGTTA
>VWZI01013589.1:231931-275666 GCA_013396835.1 Psilopogon haemacephalus | reverse complement strand
AAAAATTCTACTTTTCGGATCTCAAAGACCTCTTAGCAGTTTTTGTAAGCTGGCTCTGTATTTCAATGACTTTCTAAGTGAGAAATGTAACTGTGATGCTTCACTAATATCAACACCAAAACATAAAATGCTGACTATTAAGGAGAGCTTGGCAGCATTTCTGTAAACAAACACTTGAACATATAGAAAGGCAAAGGAGATTGAAGTCTAAAAGGAGCTAAGATTTATCTCCTGATGTTAATGATCTAATACAGGATAACTTCAAAATTCCCAAATATATATTCAATAGATAACAAACTCATATACCTCATACACAGAAGACAACATTCTTTAACTACATATGAAAATTGGAGAATCCACTTTGCACCCAGTGGAAAAGAAGTATAGCTGAAACACACTCATGTAATCATTCTGCCTAGCACTGCAATACCAGGCACCCTTCAGAAAACTTCAGTTCTGTAGGAACTTAGTAAAAGTGTTATCTTTATAAGGCTTAACTGAACATTTGGCTCCATCTCTGCCATGGCCACTGACTTTGGGTGTTAGAAAACCTTCTTCTCTGTCTCTGAACTTGTACTGTGCAATTTCATGTAAAGACATCTCAATATCACCTCATATACAAAATCCAATCCCTGATGATTTAAAAGCAAAAAAAAAAACCCAAAACTGTAAAGCATGGCATTATGGATGATACTAGTGCTAAAAATGATCAGGCACCTTGGCCCAACTCAAATTGTGCCCTTTCTCATTACTGTAAATAATAAGGCCTCCTTTGTCCTTAAATATCTGAACTTTGACCGCATAAATCTGTCTGGGTGAAAATACTGAAAAAAAACAAACAAAAAAAACCCCAACCAAACCACCAAACACATTAGAATGCCTAGGGTGCTCTCTTCACTATCCTTTCTCTTCCCTTGTCCTGTGCCACTGGAGTCCTGACTCTGTGTTATGTTCACAGAATCGCAGAATCAATCACCAAATCACAGAATATCAGGGACTGGAAGGGACCTTGAAAGATCATCCCATTGAACTCCTCTGCCACAGCAGGATCACCTGTACCAGATCACACATCAACATCTTCAGGCGGATCTTGAATATCTTCAGAAAGTGAGACTCCACAATCCCCCTGGGCAACCTGTTCCAGTGTTCTGTCACCCTCACGGTAAAAAGATTCATCCTCATGTTTTCAGGAAACTTTTTATGCCTCAATTTCCACCCATTACCCCTTGTCCTGTCATTGGGCATCACCAAGCAGAGCCTGGCTCCATCCTCCTGTCACTCGCTCTATATATTTGATGAGGTCACTTCTCAATCACCTCCAAGAGCCCCAGTTTCTCCTCACAAGAGAGATGTTCCACTCCCTTAATCATCTTCATGGCTCCGTGCTGTACTCCTTTAAGCAGCTGCATGACCTTCCTGAACTAGGGGTGGGAAGATCTAGACACAGTACTCCAGATGTGGCCTTGCCAGGGCAGAGAGAGGAGAACCTCTCTCGACCTGCTATCCACAGCCCTTTTAATACACCCCAGAATGGCACTGGCCTTCTTGGCCACAAGAACACATTGTTGGCTCATGGTCAACTTCCCGTCAACTAGGACCCCCAGATCCTTTTCCCTTTCACGCTCCCCAGCAGGTCAGTCTCCATCCTACACTGATCCCTGGGTTTGTTTTTTCCCAGGTGCAATACTCTACACTTGCCCTTGCTGAATTTCATTCAACTTCTTCCTGCCCAGTCCTCCAGCTTGTCCCAGTCTCATTGAATGGCAGCACAGTCTTCTGGTGTGGCAACCATTCCACCCAGTTTGGTGTCATCCACAAGCTTTCTGATGGTGCACTCTGTGCCTTCATCCAGGTCATTGATGAATATATTGAACAGAACTGGTCCCAGTACTGACCCCGGAGGGACTCTGCTAGTTACAGGCCTCCAACTAGACTCTGTCCCATTGATCACATCTCTCTAACTTCTTCCCTTCAACTAGTTCTCTATTTACCTCACTATCTGATCATTGAGACCAGACTGCCTCAGTTTAGCCAGAAGGATGCGTAGGAGATAGTGTTAAATGCTTTACTGAAATCAAGATAAACCACATCCACTGCTCTCTTGGTCTAACCTGATCCAAGGCACTATCCTGTTTATACTCACTCTCACAGCTTATGCTCTTGGGTGCTTCTCTCAGCAGAGGTACTTGGCTCCATCTTACCCAGCACCATCTCCTGCTATAGAAGCTTCTGTCTGGCCTCCAATCCCTGGATGGACCACTGATTTGGACTGTGCGATCCATTTGGACTGTGCTTTGGTATAGTATTTGTAGAGAAAGACAGCAACTGCCACAGAGGCACTTTGCCTTTCCACCACCAAAGTTAAATTCAGAGAATGAATTCAGTGATTAACTCTGCAATATTTAAAGAGATAATTTCCTACAGTATGTGTCAGCCACTGCTCATTACCTGCTGATAAGAAAGACCAGTAATGGCTGAAGAAAAAGACACCATAATGAAAAAGGAGAGTAAGGAAAAAGTCAGCATGGAAATCTGAATGCCTGGGATCACAGCCACAAAACTAGTATCTTTCCTTTCTCTTCTTTGTCATTACCAGTATTTTGTTTCCTTAACTCATCTGCTTTGCTGCACTCACTAAAATTAAGCAATAATAGAAAACTTGATGTAAACTCAGTAACTCAGTCCTCAAAAAGTAACCTGACCAGTAGATCGACACAGCCATGGCCTGCACAGGGCTGGATCCATGTCCGTTTCCTTGCCTCCATTGCTGCTCCCAACATGAGTTCCCTTCTGCAAACAAGCCACCACTTGCTCCTGGTTCAGGGCTTTGCTATGAAGTTTTGCCAGGAGCAGCCTGGCTTGGCTTGGCACTTGCTCCTGTGATTCACAGCCAGAACCATCACTTGCCTGAGGATCCTGGCTGGAAAGGAGCATAGGAGCTGTCACATGAGATCAGTCTAGCGGGCCACTGAGCCAGCCCTCGGTTTCTGAAAAATAGTTGTTAACAGGCGCTTCAAAGGGATGACAATGGGCTTCAATGGACTTGTCTGCCCACAGGGGACCATTCCAGTCCCAGGTACTTGTGGGCTGGCTTATGCTGTGCAATGTGGAAGCTTAGCATCCTCTCTGAGAGGGAAAATGTCCCAGATCCTGGGCTGCATAACAGCTTTGAATCCACAATTGTCCAGATTGAGAGGACCTCCTTCAACCCAGCTGCAAAATGCTCTCACCACATACGTAAACCTCAAATTTCAAGTGTCTGCTGGGTAGAGCAAATAATGTATTGCCTACAATGACATATTGCTGTGACTCTTGGCTTCAGATTAATATTCTGGCTTCTGATGGCCAAAAGCTTCACGCTGGTGACAATCCTCGTGCTACACTTCAGTGGGACTTTCCAACCTATTGGCAACAATGATAGCTTCAGTTTCACAGGTTAATTATGTGATGGATACACAAATCTCTGACATGCGTTTGAAAACATGCTGCCTTCATATTGCTTCAGCCTTGCCCTGATCCCCTGACTAAAAGTAAACAGCTAATTCTAACATCCTACAAGAATCCACAATAAAAGACCCAAAAGTTTCTCAAGCCTCACATGCCTCCTGTATCCCACATTTGGGAATCAAAGTGCTATGTAGTATTTAATCCACAGATGAGATGACAGAATTTGCTTGTATTATTTTCCATTGTAGACATCAGATTCATCTTTTGAATTTCATGATAGCATCCTAGAACATCGAATGTCTGCACTTTTTCTGGAAACCAATGACGCTAACATTAAAATATTTAATAGAAAACAACATCAAGAAACCTGCAGACTTAGCAGCACTGCCAGTGCTGTATGCAGCCCCAAAAGCTAACAATGGCCATGGCTTTGAAATACTGCTGATTCTTCCATTTCTTGTTTCCCTCTGTCCCAGTGGTGTCATTTGGAAATACATTACAGCTGAAAGACTATGGGATGTTTTAATTACATGTGACTAAAACTTGCTGGTTTAGAATTAGTGCGCCTATGTTTACGATTTATAGGTCTCCATTTCGACACTAGTGAGATCATAAATAACACGAAATGGGCCCTTTAGTATTAGAAAATTCAGTGCTCCTCTCTAAGCCTTGACACACACACATACACCACCCTCTCTGAAACCCTCATACAGCTTGTGGTGAGCCTGATATGAAATACAGCACAATGGCACAGGGCAGGGGATAGGAGCACGGTAATAAATAATTAATCCATGGAGTATGATCATTGAACCTTCAGGCAAGGACTTCCCGTTGTTTCAGTGGAGTGGGAGGACTTGCTGCACTGCAGGTTGATGCGGATGCTTAATGGGTGATTATTTCTGTAGTGCAGCATATTACAGGCACCTGCTTTTTCAGATGTGCTGAGCTGATGGCATATTGAACAAGAAAACATGCACATTGAATGGGGTCATGCAAGGTAATGAAGAACTGTTTCCTGAAGTCTCTTCCTGACTTGGATCTCTCTGGCAAAGGAGGGGGGTGGGTGTGGGTGAGTGGAATGCAGGCTTATTCTTCAAATTGATGAAGGCTGGGGAGGATTTCACACAATGGGTAGTCTTCAGTGCTGGAGTATCCACTCCACCCCCAAGCTCAGCTGATCTATAGGATCAGGATGATCCTATATGTAGCTTAGGATAGAGATATGCATGCTGTGTATTAAGCATGATTTTTATCTCTGAAAACAGGTTGTTTGGAATCAGTGTCAGGAAGATGCATCCAGATCTTTTCCATTAGAAAAGAGCAAAGTTTTTACATGAGAAAAGTAACACTGAGAAAGTACACCTTTGAGCATAATTATGTGATTTTTGCCTTTTTTATGCTTTTAGGGCAAATGATAAACAGTTTATAGTCTGACTTCCACCGTTCTTTCCTTTGTTTCCTAAGTAATTTCTGCATGTGGAACTCTTTCCGTGGTTCCTCAGAAGCTTGCTTTACAAATTTAGTGTTGGAATTCAGACTTGAAATGGACATTTTTATCTTGACATACAGCTTTTCCCAAGCTATTGTTTCTCCTCATGAGTAAGCATGAGCTTGAGAGTAAGATGTGAGACCATGAGTAATGAATTCAGAATTTTATTTCACTGTTTGTAATATTTTCTATTATTTTCTAGAATAGTTGGTACATTTGTTCACTACTTTTAAAAATATTCTATTAAAATAACAATTAAATAAAGACAAAAAGACTCTCACAAATGTTCCATTTGCAAGAGGGAATAATATTTTTAGCTAGCAGGGCTGAACAGGTGGCTGCAAAAGAACCAGTTTTGACACAAATCAACCTCAGAGTAGCCAAAAGTTTGAGACACAGAGTTAACTCACACAGGGAAGTCCAAGGGGAGTCAGTGTCACTGTTGCAGCAAATACGAACTTTTCAGGAAAAAGACCCAAAAATATTTTTTAAAACAAAGTAAGGTACAGTAGAGAGTTTTGTTTTGTCCTGTTCCCATTTTGTGGAGAAGGCTGGGATAACTGGTTCATGTGTGTCTTCCCTGGCCTTTTTTTCTCCCTTCATGGTGAAACCTGTATCAAAGCAGTCTCTAGTCAATTTGCTGTACGAAATAGTATACGATGATGGAAAATGTGTACCAGGAAACAGAAAAAAATTCCCAAAAATGTGTTCTGAGCTCAGTGTTTCTGAGGTTTTGTGCACGTTTTGGAGAGAAAAGACCATTTTTTTCCTACAGAAAGTGGGCACCGTAGTGTAAATAATCACTGAGAGAGAAAAAAAAAATCAGCAAACCAATTAAAAAAACCCAAAATAATACAAGTATGCTGCATAACCTTAAGACATATGTTTGAACCCAATTTATAGCACACAATACAAGCATTACCATCACCCTCTAGTAAATCCTGCCACATAATGTTAATTGAATCATAGAACAGCTTAAGCTGAAAATTACCTGTAGAGGTCATCTAGTCCAACTGCCCCTGCAGTGAGCAGGGACATCTTCAACTAGGTCAGGCTGCTCAGAGCACCATCCACACTTCCTGAAATAGTTTCAGAGACAGAGCATCTGCCACCTCTTTGGGGAGTGTTACACCATTCCTTATGTAAAAAAGCTCTTCCATATATGTAGCCTGAGTCTACCCTCTTTCAGTTTAAAACTATCCCCTCTTGTTCTATTGATGCACTCCCTGATAAAGACTCCTTCCTTGTGATCTTTTCTGCAGCCCCCTTTTAAGTACTGAAAGGCCGCATTAAGGTCTCCCTGAAGCCTTCTCTTCTCCAGGCCAAACAACACAAATTCTCCTAGCCTATCCTACAGCAAAAGTGTTCCAGCTGTCTGATCATTTCTGTGGCACTTCTCCTGACCCTCTCCAATAGGTCCATGCATTTCTGTGCTGAGGACTCCAGAGCTGGACGCAATACTTCAGGTGGTGTCCCACCTGAAAAGAAAATAAGTTGGATAATGGAGTCAGAATGAGCAAATGTATAGACGTCCTTGTAAAACATAGCAATAGGGATATGAAACAAAACACTTTTCAGGTGAAAGCAATAAACTCTGTAGTGTTCTTTGTGTTCATGAAAAAATAATTAAAAAAAAAAAAAAGTAAGCTGTCCTTGCAAGGACAAGGCAGCTCATTAAGTCTTCATTTCATCAAAATCAGCTTCCAGCAATGTCTTGCATGCTCCTCTACAACCTCATTTCTAACATGTCCCCTATTTCTACCACTTTTTCACCTTCCATCAGAATCATAAAAACTGCTGTATGGATTCCTGCTGGAGCCTCAGACAGCATTTTTGACTCACCCATAAACATTGTACTTGTAAGTCACAGCTGAAATTATGTCCTAGGAAAAACACGGGCAGCAATACGGGGAGACAATTTTTTGCATGAGAAGGTTGTGATTCAGAGGATGTAATAGGCAAAAATACAGTGCAGATTGCTTTTTATGTTACTAAAGACATAGCACCCAGTAAAAATGTCCAGCTTCTCAACAATAACAGTATCATCCCACAAGGAAAAATCAAACTTTGTGCAAGGTCTCAAGACAGACTTTGCTGCTGTCAAGGTCACATGAAAGACACTGTCTGACACTGTGAAAGGTTTCTAAATTTAAAACAGACTCACTAACCATGGTAGGCAATTGAAACTGTTTATCCAGTTTGAACAGATAGAGTTACCTAATCCTTCTATGATTAGAAGCCAGTGAATTTACGTTAATTCTGTTTCTGCAGGTGCTGCTGCCTTTGATGGAAGCAGCTCATCTAAAGGAATGGCCTGCTGGTGTGACGGTGAAACAAATAGTTTTGTCCTTCTGAGCTAAGGGAAAAAAAAATTTACTATTGATTTTGGCTTAAGAGTGGTAAGTGCTTTCTTTATGATTCTCATCATGGCTAGAGGGCTATTATTTTGGGCATTAGCCTCACATACCTTGCTGTGGTAGACCGTTGCAATACAGTGTCTTGCAGGAGTTCACAGAGGGGATCCTTAAGTCTCTCAATTTTTTTTTTTGTTTGGTTTCCAGCCAGGAAAAGGGGGCTGAGTTTATGAAACAACCTCTCTCCTGGCACAGAGTTTAATAGGCTCAACAGCCTACAGATATTGATCATTTTGGGAGAAAGGTCAAGAGAACACAAAAACCTTGCTGTTTTTCTGCTGCGACTGGAGGTTGGTTTATTACAGAAGGCCACACAACTGTTGTCTAAACTCCCATTTAAAGCCAACAGCCTCACAAGTCTTTCAGGCTGATTACCAGGGCAACAGTTGTCTTCTAAAGCATCGTGCAAGTTGTAAAAGACAGAGGGAGCCAAGCTGGTACTGATTGGCAAGGCTTGTACAATGGCGCTGCAGTGAGCAGCGCTAAGAGTACGACCAGAAATGCAGGCAGAGGAGGAGGGACAGCAGCAGAAGAATTACAGTGATGGTGAAGCACACTTTGAAAATTAGTCTTGTAATGAAGAGGTCTTGAAAATGGTCCCTCCACTCAAATAGACCCACTATACTTTGCAAAAACGAAGAGTGCTTGATCAAGTAATAAATCACCATCTCTTGAGACCATCTAAGGGGTACAAAATTTTGCTGCTTTTTTCTGGGTCAGTATTCTGCATAGCTGGAATAAAATCTATAGACTTGTCCATTTTAGACAAGTGTAAAACAAAATATTCCCAGTAGCTGTATTAAGTAGAAGACTTGGGAAATCCTCTATAGAAAAGAGCAGCTCAATGTAAGTAGAATATGGCAGATCCTGAGGCCAGGACTGGAAAATGGAAGTAAAGCAAATTAAAATGAATTTTTTTTTTTTCTCAGAAAATGTGGAACTTAAAAGCAAAAATCCTGGGTGTAGGCTTTATAAAGATTCACATGCTTGAGCACTTTCCAAGAAAATCCAAGAATAAAATTATTTCAGGTTGATGTTTTAAAACAAGATCATGTTTTCTTTTAAAAAGTGAGGGATTTTTACTGAAAAGAAAAAAATACAACAGTTTAGACTGTACTGTAACACACTATTTTATCTTGTTTTGAAATGATCATTCAAAACATTTTTTTTCTTCTGAATTTCTCACTGTCAAAGTTTCATGTGTGCAAGCATGTACAGCTGGCATCCCCTTGCCAAAAATTAGGTTTGAAAAAAATGTATTTTTTGGCAAAAACTCTTTCCTCTTGAAATTTCAGTAAGTCTTAACTTTAAAAAATAGGTATGTTTCAACGGAAGAGAGAGTAGAAAGCCAAGAGGTTCTGGCCTAGACACCAGGATAGCAAAGGCGCTGGGTCAGCTAGAGAGCACAGTAAAAAATACCTGTCATCAGAAATGCTCACTGCTGAAAAGAGCCATTGACAAATTGTGCATCAATGAGTATCTTCAGCTGTGAACCTTGGTCACCTGTGAATGTGAGAGGGTTTTGTTTGAAGAATTATTCATGAAGGCAACGTAAATTAATGCTGATTATTATTTTACCACTGAGAACATATAGATACGATTATTACAGAACTTTTTAACTAAACATTGTTACTCCTTTCCCCATGCTCAGCTCTTTTTAGGTGTTTTCTCATCTCAAAAGACAAATACATTCCAGACATAAAAATACTTTCTTATGTCTGGAAAGTGGCAAGAACTGCCTACAGGGTTGCTCTGGCCAGAGATTCCAACCTGCTGTGAGAAAACACTTCTACAATTGCATTATCAGATGATAACGTCACATGCAGACAGACTATTATTTACTATTATCAACATAAAATTCAACAGGAAGTCTCTTGTACATAATACTGCATTCCAAATCAGACATATAGACATGTTTGCTGAAGTTTTCAGAGATGCTGCCCTAGTATGTGATTTAATTTAGTATTAGCATGACTAAAGAGGAAGTGCTCATGCTGCTTATTCCTAGGCACCAATCTTTCCTGTACTGAAGAAGCCTCAGGGGGAATTTACTCTTTCATCCTATCTATGAAAATTATATTGGCATGAAGATGCTTAGTTTTAGAAGTCTCAAAAATAAAGGTCACCATGTCTGGTCAACCTACTTCCTGGAAGAGGACAACATCCCTAATATTGAATTTGATGATTCTTAACCTCTCTTTCACCATTGACTAGCCTAAAATGGACCAAAGATGAGCAGCTAGCATGGAAACATCCATCTTCTACACTTCCAAGTTGAACAATACAAATTCCCTTAGGCTCCCTCATTGTGGTATGTAAGGTAGCTTAAAAATACATATATAAATACCCCACCATAAATTTAATCAACATTTGTAGGCCAAATAGGTAGAAATGTCTATCCATGAAAAGGGAGGGGGTGTTCATGTGGTATTATACAACACAACAGACAAAGGAGAGGAGGCAAACTGTGAAAAAGCAGATTGTGGGATGGTTAGATACTATTCAGCAATCTACAACGAGTCTCTTTCTGCCTTAGTATCCCTGCTGCAAGCAATATTCTCCCCTCACAAAAAATCAACAAAGAGCTTGAACAGGCTCATCAGAAGGGTATGGCTTCTGTCCTTCCAGCTTGATGCACAGGTCACATGCAATTGTGTCAATCTGAAATACCTCAGAAATACCTTATGTGGAAGGATCTGAATTGATTATCTTCTCTGCTCCAAGTATCACACCATGTAATACCATCCCACTGGCACTTGCTCACTGAAACATGACCTGTTCCCCAGAAAGACAACAAAAGCTGTGGCTACAGGTGTCACAGTGAATATCCTAAAGGACAAAGACAGTAGAGTGTCAAGTCAATAGAAATTTGATTACTTCTTGCACAAATAAACACACACAGATTCCAAAAGTATTATCATTAGTCAGATAAAGTATCTCCCATCGTTGTCTTATTTTCCTGAAGGCTTTCATTTCTACAAATATGTTATATGGTAACAAGAGACTAACTTTACCAATTGTGAGACTTCAACAATAGAATAAATCCCACTTCTCTATTGCTACAAGTACATTCTTCCAATGCAAAAAAGTCAAGGCTTCAAAACAGGCTGTCATAGGTATAAGGTCATGCTTGGGTATGATTTTCAAATGTGTCTTGCACCAATTCCTGCATGGACAGAGCTTGCCATATGCTTACCAGGTTTACAAAGCTGATCAATGTTTGTTGGGATGTAAATGCAGATTTAAGAGCCTAATTTTCTTCTACTTTCTTCTAATTGTAGTTCTGACACTTAAGCTATGCAGTTATATCATATTACTAAGACACATCCTTCAGCTATCAAAGTATCCAGTTATGTATTCACTGGGACCCACCATGGGGATAGTCTGCACAAGCAGCACATCTACATGACACAGAAAGCACTTTGTGTTACCACAAGACTCCCTGGGCTTGTTTCTACAGCCAGAGTTTCAGTGCCTGAGAAAGGCATGATGAGGTTTGTCCATGACATCCAACTCATTGCTTAATTCCTTGTTAATGGGTGGCAACCACAGAAAATATTTGATGACTTGATTTCTAGAACAGCATTAAGGCTTTCATGCAGACATACCTCTAGACTTAGCCAATGGAGTAGTTTTCAACATGTGATATCTAGGAATTAAGTCTCAGGAAGCAACAAAAGAAAAGCTAACCAAGGAAAGGAAATCTGTAGCCGTAAACCTAACTTTACAAGACAGAATTTGTGTCATCACTGAAATAATTTTTTAAATTTTTTTTTTTTTTTTTTTTTAAGATTTCTGGAAAAACTCAGCAAAACTGACTCAAGAGTCACTATTTGCTTTAATTAAGGTGTTATTCCACAGCAAGACATAAGAGCCACCTATACAGCATCCTTAAGAACTACAGATAAGTTTCCTGCTCATGCTCATAGGAAAACATGTAAACAGCAATGTGATAACAGTGAATCTGTTTCACTTCAGCTTGGTGGACATGCAGAGAAGCATTCATTGTCCTAATCTGATGCTGCACCATGTCTACTTCAGTAGACATTTCATTCAAGTCTATCACATTGTTCAGGACGGGCCCCAAAGAGCTCAGCTGTGCAAACCATTTTTCATCATAGAAAGTAAAAGACCTATTACATATTAAAAAATATGGACTCACTTGATCAGAGTTGAGGCTCTTCTGCTCTAGGTCTTGGCACTCTTCTAGTTCTCCACACATTATATTCCTAAGGAGGAAAGACAAATTCTGAATTCATGTGCTAAAGGAAAAGCTGAGCTTTAGGGCACAAGGCTAAGGTGGTAAGCACTGTTGGAAGTGTGACTCCGTATTTTTAATTTCCATTAATTTGAGCCATGATCGAGCTTTGTAACAAATTGTGGAGTAGTATATATGAAGAGCTGGTAGGGGCTGTTTATTGAGTCCACAGGTTTGGGAGTAATTGGAAGAAAGTGTTACATGATATGCTTCTACATTCTGTTCTGCTGATGTCAGAATTTTTAAATTGTTATTATTTTTGAAGACTGCTAAAGCACTTGTGATGTTTAGAATGCTATTATTCTCTCTGAGGTTGTAAGTGATGTCTTCTGGTGGTCACACATAAACTGTATCTCAGCCAAGAATCACAAGGATGTGTAAGTAAAATGGTAGAAAACTGCACTTGAACTATATAAACACCTATTTTAAAATTACGTTGTTAAAATAATGAAAATACAGGATCAAATTTAGTTCTAGCAATGTGTGCATATCTCTACTGATATCAATGAAACTGAGGCCATTAACACCAGCAGAACATGTGATCCGTAACTGCAAGTTCTGGTCACACCAGAACAGTTCCAGAAGGCAAATGTTTTACTTGGTAAAAGAATACATGGTGTCTGATTACTGATCCAAATTCAAAACATGAGATTGCTATATCCATGATACGTAAGTTTGCAAGCCGTCCATAGAGTATTCAAATACATAATTCATAAAAATGAACATTATCCAACCAACAGGTACTCAATGCTGCTCAAAAACAACCTAACAGATTAATTTACAAAGATTGCAGTTGTCACTTTCTTGACCTTTAAAGTAAAACCTAATTCCAATTAGTTCAGTTATAAAGTCCATAACTCTTGTAGGTAGTGCGGTGTGCAACACATTATCATTTTACAATGTTCTCCCTGATTTGCAGCACAAAACATGCACTCCTTATGGGAATTTGTTGGCAGGCATTTAGGGCAGCTGGAAGTGATCATGAAGTGCAATTACTGTCTGTGCATATCCACATCTGGAAAACAGTTCTTTGCAGATTTTAAAGTAGCCCTAATGAAGAATGGAACCTTGTGCTTGAAGATTGAAAGGGTGAAGGGGTCTTAACGCCAAATTTGTTAGAAAGCTAGAATGAAAAGAACACACCGTACAAAAATAGAAAGTAATCAATGGAAAATTGATTATTGTCAGAAATGTTTGCAATCATTCTTCATGGAGGGATAAATACAATTCTCGGACAGGGGTGATGGGAAGTTCTCCAATAAATAAAATATTTAACATTAGTCATTAAACATTTAACTATCTTTAACATGTAATCTCATGAGTGTTTGTGGCCAGAGAGACACCAGGATAAACTGGAGAACAAGCTTTGCAAGCAGCATATAAGCACACCAGTGAAGACTTCTCACAGATACATTTCAGAAAAACGATCATTAGTATCATTAGTTTTTCTCATAGCTAGACCTGGAGTCAGTTAGATGCACAAATGAAAAGCATCTCCCTTGTAGGGTTCACAAGCTAAAAATACAGGAAGTGGTAAGTGAAGTATTACTGTCAATAGTTTAATGCATGCATTTTCTCTGCAAGTACCTTTACTCTAGGCAATGGGTGCTTTAGTGAAGTCTAATTTGTAATTAACACTTGTTTGTTTTACACAGAGATTTTTTTAACTTCTTTTATGCTAGAAACACTACCACCACAAAAAGGCAGGTATTTTTGACTAAAGATTTATCATGAGTGTCTCAGGGGTGAATTTTGTTCCCTGAAGTCTCATTCTCACCAAGTAGCTGGACTCACCCAAAAATACATCTCCCCTTCAGCATCTGAGATTTCCCAAATGCTCAAGCTGCCTTCAATGAGAAAAGAAACCACGATGTCTTATGGAAGGTTTAGCAGTAAACTCCAATTTCCCTGTGGCACTATATTCAAAATATTTTGTGGACTGAATTAATTTAAAATTAGATGTTAGGCGGAAAATAATAAAATTGGAATCTTGCCTCTGCACCCACATCCCAGAGAATTATGCAGAAAGAAATTTCTGTCCAGAGTTAGTTTTCTCACTTCTCATATGGAAAGAAAAGCAATGGGAAACTAGATGCATTTTCCAATAAATGCATACTGAGCCTGTGACAAGGTATAAATGCAACATCAACACATCATTCCTTGCACTGCACAGATTTCTCTCTGCTGGAAGCAAGAGTACAATTACACATAGGCCTCCAGACAGCTGGCCTACGGTAGGAATTTTTCAACACTTTGAATCTGAGACAGATGAGAAAAAGAAAAAGCATCTATGCGACAAACATGCTAGAAGTTTTGCCTATGGGAGACTATGAATATTCAAATTACTGTTTCCATGATAAATCATAGCACCTTAGTAAAATAGAGTTTGGAACAAAATAATTTCTCAACTATTTTGGGTCTGGCCCACAATTTGAAACACTTAATTTCAAAACAAGAAAAATTAAAAGTATAATTCATTTCTGTCCTTAATTAAAATACAATAGCTGAACAAATATTTTTTTCCCTCAAATCCCTTTATTTTTCAAAGTCAGTGTTCAATGCAATTTCTATTTTCTTTGTGTTCTAAAAAAGGATCTTTAGCCATATGGGTGTTAAAAGATCTGCCTAAGGGTATCCCTAATGCCATTACTCGTAATTAAGTATCTCACACATGCTCACACTATTTTTCCTCTCCTGTCCTGTAGCAGGAAGTCCCATAGTTTAGCCAGACAAAGACTCACACTAATGAATATAACAGACAAATGCTTGAGGAGATATTTATTTATCATATCAAGTACTTTGTATTCTTGTACAGGTGTAAACACTAATAAATTTGCAGTCATTAAATTAATAATGACTATAAATTACCAAGGTACTTAACTCCTTCTACCAAATGTATCCTGAACAATAAGTAAGAGGAAAATATATCTGGAGATAAGGAAAAACAGTAAATCAAATTAGGTAACTCAGGGAAGTCTGAAACAAGTATATACAAATAGGTCCTTGTGGTAATAAGTAGTTGATAAGAAACTTCTACATTTTTTTGTAGTGGTCCCCAGTCAACAGCATTTCTGATGAGTTACATGATCAGATCTAAGTTGGAAACACAGTGAAACTATCTAAACACACCAAAAAAAACCAAGACTGTGTATTATCCCCATCTTAGGTCCCTCTCGGGGATCAAATGTAGAGTATGAACAAATAAGGGATAACAATCATAAAACTATAATTTAAGTAATAAATCCCTCCTAATAATAAACATAATGCACAGCACTTTCTATGTTCAAAGGCACCTTGAAAAGTGGGAGAAGGATTTCTATTGGTACTCACATTTTGAAAATTGAAGAAAAGAGAACCCAAAATCGATTTTCACTTCAATGAACTTCCAGTTGCTCAAACTTTTGTGCCAATTCTGGGTCCCCCTAAGCCAGGAACATCTGAAAGACCTCCTCAGTTGTAATTCACATCCTGTGTTACCTAATTTTACTTCAGTGCAAAGGAAAGGTGTGAATCCCAGTCATGACTACTGTCATCTTGGAGGTCTTTCGCCTTTGTTCTTACATCTGTCATCTCTGAGGACCAGTTGTACTTTGGTTCATTGGGGAAGACCTGGACACAGGTAGCTCTGAAAGCCCAAGAAGAGCAAACTCTTATGAAAGGAAACTTGAGCTGTGGGACTGATTTTTCTCTCTATGAAGGGACAGTGTGGTAGCAGTATGGGCTGGTTTTATTTTTCAAAATTAATATAATTTATTACTTTTTATATTCAGGACTCACACCACAGACCATAGTTTTAATATAAGTTATTTATACAGTCATAGAATCATAGAATCATAGAATAGTTTAGGTTGGAAGAGACTTCAAAGATCATCCAGTTCCAACCCCCTGCCACAGGCAGGGACACCTCCCACGAGATCAGGTCACTCAAGACCTCATCCAGCCTGGCCTTGAACACATCCAGGGAGGGAGCAGACACAACCTCCCTGGGCAACCTGTTCCAGTGTCTCACCACCCTCACTGTAAAGAATTTCTTCCTAACACCCCGTTCAAATTTCCCCTCCACCAATTTGAACCCATTCCCCATCATCCTGTCATTACAAGACCTTGTGAACAGTCCCTCCCCAGCCTTCCTGTAGGCCCTCTTCAGATACTGGAAGGTTACTATAAGGTCTCCTCGAAACCTTCTCTTCTCCAGGCTGAAAAGCCCCAACTCTCTCAGCCTGTCCTCATAAAAAGTGTAAAACAAAAGTCATGAAAAGTATTAAACAGAGGGGCAAACAGAGGATCTAGAACACTTAGGAAATAACAAGCAATAATATAAGAGACATTCACCTATTAGAACTGGAAAGATCTTCTTGTGCTCAGTTATACTGCTTGTCCACTAGAGAGACTCATGAAGCTTCTTTCTGCTTAAGGCAGAAGGCACTTGGATACAGTTAGAGTTTACAGAGTTTTGCAAAGAGGTTTTTAAATATTTACTCACAAAATATTATCTCCAGATTCCAGGAGGTAGCTACAGTTTCCAGAAAATACTCAAACACTTGCAGGGGTTTCAGTTGGTGTCTTGATAGTCATTGATCTTCCCAGGCTCTAATAGGGTGCTGGGAGAGAGGCAGATGATCTTTTACCCGATCTTGGTTTCTCTTTGGCTCCAGACTTGGCACAGAGGTTTGCAGAGATGCAGGCCAGATGTCTTGCAGATGTGCAAATGGGCACAATGTTGGTGGCACTTCTCACCATGTCATGAGGGATTTAATTCCTAATTCTGGTAAACTTGAGGCAAGACAGTTTCCAGGTAGACAAACCCAAAGTATAAGGGCTTGTTATTATGTAGCAGGTAGAGCATGGCAGAAAGCAATGAGGCAGAAGCAATGACAGAAGCACACAGAGAGAGCACATTGTATTTGGCTGCTCACCAATTTTTATCAAAGTTGCCCAAGATTAATGGGTCCTTGGCCAGTCAGAATGGGGGTTTGCCAAACTTGACCATATAAGTGTAACTCAGGGCTTACTTTTACCTTTTTTAGGGCAGAACACAAATGGGTGTATAAATGCATGCAGGTACTCTGTTTACAAATTGGAAGAGGCATGATGGTGTCAGTCCTTTGTCTTCCTTTCCTGTGGTGCTTCTCCCAACAGCAGAAGGAGACAGAACAGAAAACATGTCCGGACAAGCCAGGGCATGTTTAGGCCAAGTTTGTCCTTCCATGACAGACAGAAGCATAATGTCAAGGGACTTTGGATCCAGCCTTTCACACACTGTGAAACAGCCAAGGAGTTCAGCCAAAGCAATGCAACCGCTTCCAGGTGCTGCCCCCTTTCTAACTCCATTTTCAAAGTAATTTGCTTATGGTATCTCTGGCTTCTTTCTCCCCACCTGCCACTCAGTCAGAACTAAATGTCAAATGTCTTTGCCATCAGCCATGCCAGGCTTGCTATAAAAAACAGCTGTCTTCCTGACAAACTGTGCACTATGAAGGTCCTGTCTTCAAATTTACTATAATTTGCAGTCTTCATTTAAATTTATTTTTAACACTCACTCTACCCAGCAGTTTGTCTCTCTCCCTGGGACTACTGTGTGGCAAGGACATCCCAAGGGAACATGCCTTGCAGTAGAAAACACTGGTGGGAATATCTGAATCTCTGCATATCCAGAATAAATCTATCAGTACAACCACGCAATGGTCTGCTTAAATTATCCTGGGAGGCAGGACTCCTCAGTGACAAGTCCCAGCACAAACATGCTTCACACACTTGAGGCATGGCCTAAGGCATCCTTACACCCTTCCTTTTTCTGTGGGTACTAACACTATGAGCAGGCATCACAAGTCAGAGAAAGTTTTGATTTGCCCATGGTGACTTTGGGGATCATCTCTAAGAAGACCTGAACAGGGTTTACCTGAGCACAGTCATCTAACATGGTGTCTGCAATGCAGTCTGCTCCTGCACATGTGTTTGGTTTTCATTTGACACTGAAGCTTGTGGGCAGACAAATGCTGGGGTTGGAAGACTGTGCAGAACAAAAAGCTGTTGACTTTCTAAGAAAATTGCATATTCATAAAATCATAGAATCATTTAAGTTGGAAGCTGGGGAGTTATAATTCATCTGCCTATTTCCAAAATTACTTGGTTGAAAAAGTTATTCTTCCTTTCCCACTGGAAAAAGTTCCTATCTGCCTACACTCGGCCCCTCATCATTTATCTCCCCTCCATTACAGAGAGGCACAGACAGATCCTACCCTGCCCACCACTTCCAGGCAAAACTAGTTGCTGCCATTTCTATATTTATCACCCTTTGATGTGTTTCTTGCTGAAACATTAAGAGCTTAGCCAGGAAAGACAAACACTTTTTTTGAGGCTGGAGTTAGGTCAGAATCCCACCATCATCCCTGCCTTCTATAATCATCTGATCCCATTTTCAATTCCACATGACCATACCCGCTGAGTCTTCCTGTGATTCCTCCTGCAAGACACCACTCTTGGCAACAGTCAATTTTGCAGCAAATACAGCATTTTACCTTCTTTTGTGAATACAGTCTTCCTTTGAACTTACAGTTCAGAAGATGAAATGTACTTTTCAGAAAAAGTAAGCATATTGGCTATCATGCTTATCCACTCTTGTATGTCACTAGAAGGAAAGCTTAGCCTGGCTGTCAGCCCCCAAGAATAGTCCAAAATTCAGACTTCATTCCCCCTCTTCTACTCACTGCTGCTAACAAAAGTTTTGCAGCCAGAGGCACACTCATGATATCAGGTATTAGCCACAACAGAACATGGACACATGAGCTCTGCAGTGGCACCAGGCAAACCTGGTTTTATTTGCACAGAAGATAAGATTGAAGTACAAAACCACATACCATATATATATCACAGAGATAAAATTGGGCTTGCATGCAAAAGAGTCACTTCTGGTTCTTCCTTTGAAGGATTAGCTCTCTAACTTTCTCATTGTTTATACATGTAGAAAAAGTATTGAAATGTCACAGTGGTTCCAACTTAGAAATATTTGGTGGTGGAGTTTATTTTAAATACAACCAAGACACGTGACATGCTCCCAGAGTATTTATTTCTGCTGTGGGTTATTAAAAATACACAAGGAGTCAAGAAAATTTACTATATACTGAGAGTTTGGCATGGCAGACAATCTTTACAAATTGATTTCTGTTGTGTCTTTGCCATGTGGCCTTCACATACTCTCTCTTTCTTCCTATTAATTCATACAGTCACTTGCAGATATCTCATTGGTAAACTAAACTGGCTCAGAAAATAAATACTGTCCTGATATGGATGCAAGATCAACCTTATACAAAAACAAGACCCTGTCCAAAAGCTTGAGAAAGCCCAATTCAGCCAAGTCTGTAAATAGATGCTTAGATTCATCACTATTAAACACAATGCACTAATGTTTCCCCAAAGGTTTTCCACATCTGGGGCTCCTGCCTGGTTTGTCTATCGTGAGTGGCTTTGATTTTAATCTACCAAAGGACTTTGAAAGCAATTTAATTTTCATAATGAGAATCTTTCCACCAACAAAAGACAAGTAGTGCTATGTAGGTCTTTTTGCCATCTGTTTAAATTAGATCAAATTAGATTACAGTGTTATTACCATTATTAGAGTTATCATTAGGAAATTACTATTCAAAGTGCTTATGTTGTCATATTCTACAATAAGGAAAGCAAATCGACTAAAATGATTGAACATCAGTACATAAGCTCTTGATAATCCAATGGTATCAATGACTTCATCTTTTAGATTCAGTTGCAAAAGTCATCGTTTGCTAGTTAATATCCAATTGTTCATTAGTAGACAGTCTCTGAGGCTCAGCAGCTCTAATGGTGATATATAGTGATCACATTTCATTACATTAGTACAGCCATTGAATGGCATTTAGTTGTTGGTATTTTATTATTATAATTGGCATGCAACAATGATATTATAACCCAGACCATCACATCAGGCTTTTACCTTGTCACATCTTTTAAGTCATGCCAATGAGATGTGGCCAGTCCTCAAAATGGTATTTTTTTTAGACAGATGTACAGAATTACCAGACACATTGCATTGCTCATTCAGCTCAGGGCTGAACTGTTAAGTCTCCATGGTATATATCAGAATATAGTAATGTAATATAAGTACACAGTGCATTTTATATATATATTGTATGGAAGGGTCCTATAAAAGTCATCTAGTCAAACGCCCCCTGCAGTAATCAGAAATATTGCCAACTTCACTTGGGTCAGCTTCAATTTGTGAAGCTATCTTTCACAATTACTTGACATTTTCTGCTTACAATGAATTCAATGGCATAGCTTCCTTGAACTTAGTAGTCACTGAGCTGTTCAAACATAGTTGTGAGTGATTAAGGATATTTTCAGAAATATTTGTAATCAATTTCATGTTATTTTAGACTCAGTATTCTCACAGAAGTTTGAACTGGTAAAACATTTGAACTTCTGAAAAAGTGTAAATATTTGAAATTTGTGCCTGCATACATCCATTTTGTGTACTCACATTGTTGCTTGCTATGCAGACAAGCCACCATGGCAATCTTGTTTCACACATTCAGATATTGCACAAGACAGCACATACTGCATCTGAGACTACGTAGGAGATATTCCTTTTTTTTCAATATAATGACCTCCATAATGGTTAAACTTATATAAATACAATAAAAGTCCTTATAAATCACTTAATTTGTTCCTGCATAAAACCAGTCAGGTATCATAACAAAGCCCAGCAAAGGTGATTTCCACAGTTCAAAGAGGGGTTAGGCTGTTCAGACTCTACGTCTAAATTGCAGCCATTGCTGTACAGTATTAGCTCACTTTGCCAAGCATCCGCAGGTCAAAACCTCCTGACATCGTCTCAGTTTTGGCTAGGATTTAGACGCAGAGCTTTAGGTTAGCAAAGAGGCTTCTAGGAGGAGAATTTAACTATGATGCATACAAAGCACATGATTCTGTGCTTGACCAAACAGGGTTGGGTTTAAACACTGAATTTTTACTGAATAGGTCTCAGGTAAATGTGAATGACTGCAGCTAGATAAGGCTAGTTGTGGATCCATGGGGGAAAGATGTGGACAGTTCTGTTCCTTAAATCCTCTGAACTGCTTCAGAACCATTTCTAGAGATTAAATTTCTCTCATTTATCCTGCAGGAGTGCTTACAGTATTATGACTTAAACCATAAAGTACTCCCAGCTCATACATTCCAGCCATAAAGTGGTGGTTCCTATCGTGTTTTAGTAATACTTTTATTGCCTATTCTGTCTTTGCAAAGAAATAAACAATCCATTTCTTTAGAAAAGTGAAATATCTACATGTATGATAGCTGGTGATAGAGGAGTGTTTGTTTTTCACAAGAGAGATCATCTGAAGGTGTCTGTGTTGCTATTTGCAAGCAGTCTCATGACCATTTTCATTACACTCCCTGGGGTTGGCTACAGTTCTTTAGGGAACAACTATTGCTGAGATACATGGTAGAAAATCTATTCCTGGAAACATTCCAGCTCAGGTTGGACAAGGCCCTGAACAACCCTGGAGATGTTCTTTTTCACTGCAGAGGGGTCAGACTAGATCACCTTTGACAGCCCCTTACAACTCAAAACATTCTATGATTGTGTGAAATAATGATATCGCAGACAAGCAAAGACCAATGCCAAGAATAGAGGATAACCAAGATCCATGTCCAAGCTATGAAGCTGAGTCCAAGACATCCTGTGTCTTAAACAATCCTCTAAAGTCAGTCTCAATCTTTTGGACTCAGTACCTCAGCAGTTCTCACCATGATAAAGGCCATCAAAGACCAAACCTATAATATCTGAAAAGAAGCTTTTGAGCCAGTCACAAATCATTTATATCCATGTCTTCAAAGTCAGTGAGAAGGTGGGGTGGGAATATGTTGTTATATGCACATTCCAGCTGCAAAATATTAAAACCTTCCACAAATGTCATGATCTAACTCATGATCTTGGCAGCTACCTCTCTCTCAGGGATCATCTAGTTACGTCAGAGTCCTTACTTCATTTAAGAGACTTGTTTTCAAACAACTGCCACATGTAATTTCCCCTGTACCTGAGATTTTACTTCCAATGATCAGCCAACTACAGTAGCCTGGTGGGGCGGAACACTGAGTCCATGTGTACCTCTGCTGCAGTCATTTGTAGGAGTATGACAAATCCTTGAGTGAAGATTTCCTCTGATGGAAGGTGTGAGGAGAGCAGGACTGAGACCATTTGTAGGAGTGGATATTGTATTCAGTCTTAACCTGTTTAAGTCACTTTTATCCATTGCTGTTTGGCTTCTGATACTGTCTAAGTTAATGCCTACGTTCTCTAATAAATACAATAGCAATCAGAAGACTAAAGACAGGACAGTAGTGGGAAGACCATAATCAAGTGAAGTGAACATGTCTGCAGATTTTTATAACCACTTAAATATTAAAGGATGATAGTCTAAAATGGGCCACTGGGGTCATTCATTATAAATTATCAATCCAAAGTTCCACCTGGAAGTGTCTGGCTGCCTCCAGGGTGTTAGGAAATTTCTATTAAATAAAAAACAAAAATAAGGAAAAAAAACACCACTAACTTGAGTGGGTTAAGACAATCAATTGTCAGCTTCAAAATCATAAAGCTACTTCTTCAGCAAATCAAGAAAAAAAAACTTACAAAACAAACAAAACCAAACCAGAACACCAAAAACCTTCTTACATATGTACAAACAGCTTTGTTTGTGCTAACAAGCCCAGCTTAATGCATCTCCCAGTTGAAAATGTTGTATGCATCAGTGCTATCACATTTAGCAATTAGAAACTTCCTGACATCCTGTTCTTTTTGCTCCTTCCCTGTCTCCAATATTCGAAAGACTTAGCTCCTGAAAACACTCATCCTCATAACCTATTCCCCTTCATGTTATCATCAGCCAAGTTGCCCTCTTACTTACCTTCTTTAAGTGTTCAAATGTAATTTTAAAGAACACCTCATTTAGCTTTCATTTTACTAAGATTCAGCCTGCCCATAAATCAGAGCTGAAGGGGAACTGTAGAGGGTCTCAGCTAATCAAAGCTCCAATCTCAAAAATGTTTAAATATAAATCAAAATAGTTGAAGGCTCTCCAAAGCTTCAATTTTCTTTGAAAACCTTAGTTCTTATTTTTTCTGTGCTTAGCTCTCAATTTCTTCTTCATCCCTTGAAGGTATTTTTCTAAGTACTTTTAGCAGTTTTTTCCAAGGATTTGAGTTGGCTGCTTTAAGAATTATATTAAATTTTGACCTGTGAGTAAGTTACTATTGCTCCCAAGTAGGAGTGTATTGTCCAAATTAAGATTTTAGGGTTCAGCTCCTAAATTGAAGTTTACTAATGACTTTAAGGCTAAAAATGTTCCTAAAATCTATTGAAAACATGACTTTGATCATTCATTCCATATTGCAGTCAGTACTACATGCTCCATATGTCAGAAATGATAAAATGTTCTTGCTTCCCTCTGTTTCTTCAGAAGTCTGGAAGTCTGCTAAATTAATCTGCTTACCTGTCTTTACCACTTCTTTTAGTTCTGGAATGCAGTATGGTTCAGGAAAGTTAAGAATATAAGCTTATATCACTCTCTTCCTCCCTCCTTCCCCCTCTTCCTGTGTTGAAGTTATTGTAAGAAAGGGGGGGAAATACACATTGTAAAAGATATTTTTATTCTTGGGTTTAATCATTCAAACATGCAAGTGCACCTAAAGAGTTCCCATTGAAAAGCTAGCCCCTTCATTCTTCTCAATTCATGGCATATCAGCATGGCATATCAGTGCACTTCATTTTGCTAAAATAACCACATATTCATAAACCTCCCTTGCAAGCAGTAAAAATGGGAATTGTGAAGAGTATAAATATTTGAGCATTTGAAACTGAACTTATAGCCTTCTATGATACCATGACCAAATGGGTAGATGAAGGAAGAGCTGTGGATGTCATATAGCTTGACTTCAGCAAGGCTCTTGATACTGTCTCACATAACATCCTCATAGAAAAGCTCAGGAGATGTGCCATAGACTTGGTCTGTGAGGTGGATCAAAAAGTGGCTCAACAAGAGAGTTCTGAGAGTTGTTATCAGTGGCACAGAGTCAGGTTGGAACCCTGTAGCCAGTGGTGCTCCTCAGGGGTTGGTACTGGGTCCAGTTTTGTTCAATATCTTTATCAATTACCTGGATGAGGTCATTGTTCACTGATGATACAAAACGGGAGGGTGGATGACACCCACCAGGCTGTGCTGCCATCCAATGAGGTCTGGAGAGACTGGAGAGCTGAACAAAAGCTAACCACAAGAAGTTCAGTAAGGACAAGTGCAGGGTCTTGCATGAACACCAGTACAGGTTGGGGGCTGCCCTGCTGGAAAGCAGCTCCATGGAGAAAGACCTTGGAGTTCTGGTGGACAGCAAGTTCTGCATGAGACAGCAATATGCCCTTGTGGCCAGGAGAGCCAATGCCATCCTGGGATGCATCAAGAAAAGTGTGTCCAGCAGGTCTAAGGAGGTTTTCTCCCCCTCTGCTCTGCCCTGGTAAGACCACAGCTGGAATACTATTTCCAGTTTAAGGCTCCCCAGTTCAGGAGAGACAGGACTTGCTGGAGAGTGTCTAGCGGAGAGCCACAATGATGATCTGGGGACTTGAGCATTTCCCCTATGAAGAGAGACTTAGAGAGCTGAGCCTGATTAGTCTGGAGAAGAGAAGACTGAAAGATCTCATTAATGTCTATAAATATCTGAGGGGTGGGTGTCAAGTGGATGAGGCCAATCTCTCTTCGGTGACAAGCAGCAATGAGACAAGGAGCAACAGCTACAAACAGGAACATAGAAGGTTTTACCTCAATATGAAGAGAAACTTCTTCACAGTGAAAGTGACAGAGCACTGGAACAGGCTGCCCAGAGAGGTGGTGGAGTCTCCTTCTCTGGAGACTTTCAAAACCCACCTGGATGCATTCCTGTGAGAACTACCCCAGGGGATCCTGCCTTGCAGGAGAGTTGGACTTCATGACCTCTGGACATCCCTTCCAACTCTACGGTTCTGTGATTCTGTGAAACAGCCAGAAAAGATTCAGTGAAAGATTCATCTATTAACTGATGATGTGCACATAGTTTTATTTAATGTATTTATATCTGGTAGACAAGGTTATGCAAATCAGAATTTAAGAATATGTCTTGTAGGATGACAGAATGATGCCTTCCCTACCTATGATGGTTTATTTAGGGAACATTAGGCTCTTGAATGCCTCTTCAGTGAATAGAGTGACTTTTTTTCTGTATGTCTGAGTTAAGGGATGTGAACCTCAACAAAATACTGGTATACAAAAGCATTGGTAGATTTTTTAGGCAACATTTTCTGATCAATACACATTTTAGCTTGTCTTGACCATCAAACTAATTTCTCTAGACCAGGCTTAAATATAAATAGAATTTTGTAGTTGGATTGACTTTAACTGCCTCACGTTATAGGAAATTTTGGGGGGAAATGTTTTTACCATTCAGACAGCATTTTCTACCAGTAAAATGTTTGACATGTCTTTAGCTGCAAGTAGGACTACTCACCCCTATATATAATTAGCAAGCATAGTAGGAATCCAAGGTGCTATCAACTGAATACCCCCTGTAAGTTGCAACTCTTGTATAGGCAAGGCAAAGGAAAGAGACAGGGAAAAGGAGAGGGGAAGAAAAATTGGAAGTCAAAGGGAAAGGAGGAAAGGCAAAAAGGGGGAAAGGAAAAGGGGAAAGGGAAAAAGAAGAGGAAAGGAAAAGTTAAGAGAAAGGAAGAGAAAGGGAGAAAAGAAGAGGGGGGAAAATTAGAAAAAAAGATAGTGTTTTATGGACCTTGCTTTGATATTCCTATGAAACAAAACCTTACTAATATTAAGCAGCTTTTGCAAAGGGTTAGCGCTAGGATGAAGGCGTTTCCACAGGTGAGAAGAACTGTTAGACTTTTACGAACAGCTAGAATTCAAAGAGAAAAGTGTGATTTTTAAACAGTTCCAACACAAGCAATGCATATGTACACACAATGCAAAGGATTAGCATCAATCAGATACACTGCACATTGCTAAGGACTGTTGCTGGAGTCATGGATGAGGAGGCAGGGCTCGAGTGAGATCTGGTATTTACAAATGGCACGGGTTTTGAAAGCAACACTACTTAGAATCAAATACAATTACAGTGTATTTGAATGAGTATTAAAGTATTTGTATTGCCAGTTTGCAAATTCAGCATCTTGAGAAGCCCAAATGGATTTTCATGTAATTATTGTCATTAACTCAAAGGAGTAAATACTGAGCAGAATCTGCTTGAGGGGTGGAAGTGGGGAAAGTGCATAATTGCATCATTAAATGGCACCTTCATGCTTAATGCCTCACATGATATTCTAAAATATACACCTTATAATTGCTGAGTACCTCAGCTACATAACACAGCCTTTCTGTCTGCACTTCATTAGCATCAGAGAAGTTATGTTTGGGGTCTTCCAAGAAATTTCTCTTGGGAAGATGACATTGAGATATTTTGTTTCCCTGTAGCCCTGTGTATCTGATTTTCTTGATAACAAAGCTATACTTTCCCTTTACTACAAGCAGTAGTTAAAAAAAAAAAAAAAACTAAAAGCCACATATTCCCACTCTTACAATTCTCACAAATTTCCCCATTAGTCTCTTCTACTAGAAATCACAGGCATTATGTATTCCACAACAAATCTCAATTAAGATCACCTGTAGCTCTCCAGTTCTTGTAAGGTTTGTATATACTGTGCAAAAGGTGAGTTTTATAGGGCAGGTCACTAGTTGAGACCAGATGTAGATGGTAATCCAGAACTGAAAAAATAAGAGACTGTGTCCTCCCTGGCAGCACAAGAGATACTAGATTTTATCACCACCAGCACCTCAACATGTGGCCCGAGATAACTATCCAGCCATTCATTTTCTGATGGCAAAATCGGGATAGAAACTTAGCAGTTCTGCTGCTCTAGGTTTCTACTGGACTGCAGAAAGTCATCCCCAGCACCAGGCAGTGTTGCAGAGATGCAGTCTTCCGTGGCAGCATCAGGATGAATGTCTGGGTTGGACTCCATTAGCATGCAGCCTTATATAACCCCTCAACTCTCCATTTTTCCAACAACAAAATTGAGATAGGAGTACATCTTTTTGAAAAATGTTCTCATCATCCTTCGATGAAAAATTATACCACAGTACAGCTTGCTGCTCCTAATCAATTCTGAGAGTAGCATGTGGTGCCTCATAATAGAAAACCTTCAGTCTAACCCTTGAAAATAGAGAGCAAGAGACCATGAAATTCATACAGCTGTCCTTACAGCTAGGCTGGTTTTTGGAACAAGGTATAGTTTGCATAACTTGGTTGGATAAAGAGAGAGCAGGGGTTTTTGGCATTGATGGAACCTACAGAAAAAATGGTGAAAGAAACACGAAAAAACCCATGGATTCTATTTTACCCTGGAAAGTCTGTCGTAAGTCTTGACTCCACACAACAGAATTGTGCCTGAAGATGGATATTGATTAGTTACTAGTAACAAGCAATATGGCATTCAGCTCTCTTTTAGAGGTTGCAAACATATGCCCAAGATAAAATTAGTTATTTATTATGCCAAATTAATTTTGGCTTTATCCGTGGTATTATGAGCAAGAAACTGCTTTCACCAAGCTGTCTCAGGTGCCTTCATTCATATTCTCAATGCTTGTCCCATTGCCACACAAGGAATATTTTTTTTCCCATGATTGCCACAAGCAGGTCTTTGTTCCATTTGGAAGAAATACATGCTCTCAAAATGATGCATGAACTCAGTTTCAACTGCTACAAGAACAATTTCAAACTCAAAATAGTCACTGTGTCGATCAGGGCTTTGCTTTATAAACATTCCTGTGTTAATGAAATTGGAAAAGTTCAGAGAAGGAATTTTCCATGAGTAACCATTCTTCATGTAAACACTTCTTTAAAGTCCCTTTTCTTAAATTCACTTTGACAGCTGCTTGGGGAATAATAATAATAATTTTTAAAGTCTTACTCTTGTTGTTATATCAACAGAGTGAACATCTGCAGGTTCAAGGACTGAAAATCAAATCTCTGTGTCTTCATCCAAAATGATGCAGTCACTCTGGTGGCTGTAGTACACCCACCTAGTTAGGAGACAAGGCTCAGGCTGATGGCCCACTTCTGGACTTCTGCTTTCAGAGGATAACAATGAAACTCATCAGAGTTTCACCTAAGAAGGAAACAGTCACACTGTGGCATCTGTGTATTTCTCAGATCTTAAAAGTATTTCTCTGTCCTCATTGCTATCCACAATTTGATTCCACCTACTGCATCTTAACTTAGAAACAGACTGCCATCTTCTTGGGAAAAGAGGGCTGGATCTTTGTTATATGTTTCTACAGCACCCAGTGAAATGGATCTCCAGGGATTTCCAAAGTACAGATAATTAATCTGACAGACTATGCTATGGAGTGCCTGTCAATCAACACTGAGCTATTCACATCCCCTCTGTCAGGCTCCCATCACTGTACTGTGAGCTGTTGCCAGGGTTTCAGTAGCTAGAGCAGAGGGGACTGGAAACAGCCCAGGGCCAGGTGGTGCAGCCTGGGCCAGCTTTCGGCACAAGCAAAGGAGGCAGTCGCCTGGGGCAGGTTATTGCTGCGAAGAGGATGGAGGAGAATGAAAGATAGGGACAAAAAATAGATACAGCCCTGCAGCCTTTGTACCTTGGAAAATTTCATTACAAGGTGGCAAATCCAAGTTGCAATTCCTGACTGTATCTCCAACACTTCCCAGAACCTTTCCACTGGCAACTGATCCCCAGTTCTTCTACCTTGCCTTTGTGCCTCTCCTGACAACAGTGGCCTAGAATGTATACTTAGCCAGCTTCTTTTTGGAAGATCTTAGGAGGATGATGGTAATCCTCTAATTTTAGGTTCACAGCCTGAAGACCATGGAGGACATACACTGAGACACCAGAGCTCTGAGTACCTACATGTCTCACTGCTGCCACAGGCTGTCCTGCCAAGCTATGATGTAAAATCAATAATGAACCAAAGGACACAGGATGAGTGGGAAAATAAGTCAAGAGGTTGGTCTAGTGCTGTAGCTTTCTGAGAGATAACACAGCAAGTGAAAAATGTAATACAAAACTGGGGGGAACAACAACAACAACAACAACAAAAGTGATTTTAAAAAGAGATGTTTAAGGAATAACATAGCAGAGAATGTGTGTTGATGAATGATAGCGTCCTACCAGTCAGAATATGCTGAAAATTGAGAATTCTCTGTGAATTCTTCTTATACACAGAAACCATGAAAACCAGTGGGTGAAAAAAAGCTGAGAAATAGCAATGTACACCAGTGTCTGTATCAGAAACCAACGTGCAGCTTGAACCACCAACATTCAAACTGGATGTGAAAGAATCACAGAATAATACATTGTTTTGGTTGGAAACTTCTAAGTTTATTATGAAGTCCAACTGTTAACCCAGCATTGCAATTCTACCACCAAAACATATCATTAAGCACCACATCTACAGGTCTGTTAAACACCTCCAGTAGTGGTGATTCTAGCACTTCCTTGGACAGCCTATCCCACTGTTTGGCAACCTTTCTGTGAAGATATTTTTCCTAATATCCAAATTAAACTTTCCCTGTTTCAACTTAAGACTATTTCTTCTTGTTGTTTTATCACTTGTTGCATGGGAGAAGAGACCAACCCCCACCTTACTACAGCCTCCTTTCAGGTAATTGTAGTAAGCGATAAGGTCTCTCTTAAGACATAAACAGCCATAGCTCTGGCAGCCACTACTCATAATAGTCTAGATCAATCCTTCACCAGCTTTATTACCCTTCTCTGGACATGCTCCAGCACCTGTCTTTCTCATAGTGAGAGACCCAAAACCAAGCACATAGTATTTGAGATGTAGCCTCATCAATGCCAAATACAGAGGAGCAGTCACTGACCTAGACCTGCTGGTGAATCACAGAAAAGAAAAAAGTCAGTGCTTTATTCCTTGGAGTACAGTTATAACACAAAGGCATTCCAAAAGGTAAATGTTCCTATCATGATGAGTGATCTCTAAGGCTGTAGTTACACATCCCCTTTGAAAAATAAGACTGAAGTGATGGAGTGCTCTTATCACTGCCTTGTGTAGGTTTCTTTGATTTCAGCACCATAAATATTTCCCTTGTCACTGTTACTGGCCACAACANAAAAAAAAAAAAAAAAACCCAGAAAAAATTGACTTTGCAATACAACAAGGACACGTGAATGCTTGAGACCCTGTTCCTAGGAAGAACAACCTTTTTAAAATGAAAACAGTACTGTTACACATCACTTCAGAGTCTTGAATTAGTGTAAACAAGAGAAAAAGATAAACATAAACATAGAATCATAAAATCATAGAACTATAGAATGCAATGGAACCTGCAGAGGTTATCTAGTCCAACCCCTCTGCAAGTAAGGCAGGGGACCCCCACGTAGATCAGATTGCTCAGAGCCCCGTCAAGTTTAACCTTGAATGCTTTTAAAGCATGGGGCTTTCACTATCTCCCTAGAAAACCTGTTCCAGTGTTCCACCACCATCATAGTAAACCGTTTCTTCCTCTCCTCTCCTCTCCGAACCTCTCCTCTCCGAACCTCTCTGAACCTCTCCTCTCCGAACCTCTCCTCTCCGAACCTCTCCTCTCCTCTCCTCTCCGAACCTCTCCTCTCCGAACCTCTCCTCTCCTCATCTTTTACCATTCGTGCTCATCACAGGGTACCTTTTCTTTAGTTTTCTGGTCAACAAACCTGTAGAAGCCCTTCTTGTTGTTCTTCTGATCACTTGCCACACCAACCTGTATCTGCACCCAGAGCCTCCTGACCTCATCCCTATACAACTGGGCAGCATCCCTATCCTTTTCTAAAGATGCCTGCCTTGCTCAAACTTCCAGTGTGATTTCTTCTTGCCTTTTAGTTTGACCAACAGATCTTGACTTAGCCATGCTGCTCTCTTCGCTTTCTTTACTGGTTGCTTACACCTGGGAATCAAGAGCTCTTCCGCTCTATGGAAAAGTGTCTTTAAAGTTCCACCATGTCTGTTCTGTTCCCTTATCTCTGAGAACTGTTTCCAAGGGGGTATTACTGACTACCTCCTTGAAGAACTGAAAGTCTGTTTTACTCAAATTCAGGGTCCTGACTATGCTCCTTGTCTGAATTCATATCCTTTAGGACTGGGAACTCCACTAGGGTATGATCACCTGGTATGATAGTCCAGGCTGTATCTAATCTTGACATCCATGATGATGTCTCTGCATTGACTATTAGATACAGCACCACAACCCCTTGGATAGGGCTGTCCATTTTCTTTCTTAAGAAGTTACCGTTGAAGAATTCCAAGAGTCTCCTGGATTGTCTACAGCCCAACAAGTCAATTTTCCAGCAGATGTGGGTGTGGCTGAAATCCCCCATAAGGAGGTGAGCCTGTGAGCACAATGCCTCCTGTAGCTTCATCAGTAAGCTCCCTTTGATCAAATGGCCTGCAGAAGACACCAGCCACAAGGTTCCACTTGTTGCCTTGGTGTCTAATTCCTAACCATAAGTTTTTAACTTGCTTGTGGCTATTCTTTAAACTCTTCACAGTCTATCCATTTCTTAACATAGAAGGCAACAGCTCCTTATGTCCTTCCTCTCTTGTCCCGTCTGAACAGCTTGTAGCTGTTGATAGCCACACTTCCTTCATAGGATTCACCCCATCAAGTTTCAGTAAGAGCTACTATATTGTAGTTTCCAGAAGCAGAGTAGCTTTCAACTCCTCCTGTTTGTTACCCGTGCTGCATGTGTTTGTGTAGAGGCACTTCACCTGGGCTGTTGGCCATGATAATCTCTCAGAGAAAAATCCCTTCATTCCCTTAAGATGTTTCTCTGATGTTTCTTTGCTGGGTCCTACTTTCGCAGGAGCCCCTGACTTATCTCCATAATATTTTGTGTTGCAGGGTCCCCAGCATGCCTCGAGGACAATAGACTGAAGGCCATTACTGGCACCTGGAGAATTTCAAAATCTGCCTGGATGTATTCCTGTGCAATCTGATCTAGGCATCCCTGCTTTAGTAGGGACTTAGGCTAGATGATCTCCAGAGGTCCCTTCAACCCTCACCATTCTGTGATTGGTCTTCCTTTTTTAAGAATAAAGAAAACTGTTCTTTTAGAGGAGTTTATTTTCACTTTGGCAATACAGATTACGTCTAAGTGGAAATCCAACACCATGAGTTTTAACAAGTCCAAGTGTCATGTTCTGCAATTTGGCCACAATAACCCCATGCAGCACTACAGGCTGAGGACAGAGTGGCTGGATAGCAGCCAGGCAGAGAGGAGCCTGGGAGTACTGGTCAACAGATGACTGAACATGAGCCAGCATGCCCAGGTGGCCAAGAAGACCAGTGGTGTCCTGGCCTGTATCAGGATTAGCATGGCCAACAGGACCAGGGACATCATTCTGCCCCTGTACTCGTCACTGCTTAGGCCACATACTGAGTACTGCCTCCATCTCTGGGCCCAACAATTTAAGAAAGATGTTGAGGTGCATGAACGTGTCCAGAGAAGCACAATAAGGCTGTTGAGGGAGCTGGAGCACAGCCCTACAACAAGAGGCTGAGGGAGCTGGGATTGTTCACCTGGAGAAGAGGTGGCTCAGGGGAGACTTTATTGCTCTCTATAATTACCTGAAAGGAGATTGTAGCCGGGGTGGGTTGGTCTCTTCTCCCAGGCAGCCAGTGACAGAACAAGAGGACACAGCCTCAAACTATGTCAGAGCAGGTTTAGGCTGGATGTTAGGAAGAAGTTCTACATGGAAAGATTGATTGGCATTGGAATGGGCTGCCTGGGGAGGTGGTAGACTGTAATGGAATGGGGTTTGATTAATTAATGAGAGATGATTTTTCCAAAATTAATATTGTTTCTTAATTTTTATATTCAAACTTTTCCACTACCTATTTCAATATTAAATTGCTTCAGTTGAAAGGGTCATGGAAGTCATTACATAAACAATACCTAGATCTAGTATTAACTATCAGTATATAAACAATTAAATCCAATTCAACTCAAATAAACTGGAAGAGAAGCTTTTTGTAGTTAGTTATCTCGCTTGGCCACTAGATGGACTCAGGACTCTTTTTGCTTAGGCAGAAGGCTAGGTAAATGAAAGCTTAAGATATTTACTCACAAATATTGTTTCTCAGCTTGGGAGGCTAGCAATATTAAGACGGTACCCAAAATGCTTGCAGGGAATTCTATTGGTTGGCCTTCTGTTCGATCCAGCCGCTGGCCACTCATGAGACTTTGAAGTTCCTTCCTGGCTCCACAGGCTGCTGGGGAAATGAGGAGGGGGAAAGGGGGGGGTGTGCAGATGATCTCTGACCTGGTCCTGGCTTTACCTGGATGATCTGTGTGCCTCCAGGGCTTGCTCATCTCAGGAGATGCAGGCAGGGTATCTGCTATGTAGTCTTAGCAGGTGTGTCACACTAGCTGTTGTATGCACCTATCACGTGAAAGCAATTAAAGTTGCTCCTGGTAAGATCAAAGCAGTTTCCAGGCTGGATTATAGCTTATATTGCTATATATATTAAGGCATTAGCATTGCTAGCAGGCACAGATACAGCAGAACACAGAATAATAGTAAAGCACAGAACAACGGCAAAAGCACTTTGCATTACCTGCTTGTCTGTTTTTATAGCCATGCCTGAGACTGATGGGCCTTTGGACATAGCTTATCCAATCGGTGTGGCAGTAAGCCAAGCTTGACCATATTTGGGTGAAGCCAAAGCTTGCTATGACCATATTAGGGAGGACACATAAGCCTAGCACAAGCTTAGCACACTCCAAGCACATGTAACTTGTTTACTACAGAATGCGAGCAAGAGAGAAACAAGTTGGGTAAGCCAGAGTGATCAGACTCCATGGCTCCAGGTCTTTTTTCCTTTTTCCCACAGTTGCTTCTACACAAACAGAAGGAAGGACAGCAGAGAAATGTGTTTGGGGAAGCCAGCACATGTATAGGCCTATTTTTGACCCTGTCAGTTCCACCACAACATGGAGTCACCGTCTCTGGAGGTGTTTAAGAGAAGGCTGGATGAGGCACGTAGTGAAATAGTTCAGTTAATTAGAAGGGTTAGGTGATAGGTTGAACTCAATGATCCCAGAGGTCTTTTCCAGCCTGGCTAATTCTGTGATTCTGCGGTTCTGATTCTGAGTCCAACCACCCCAGATATTCTACTAATATGAAGAAGAGTAAGACAAGACAAAAGCAAAGTAACAGAAATACGAAGTTTTATTGTTTGTTTAACTTTAGTGCTTAAACTTCTGTCTTCAGAAAATCTGTGTCCAAATTTAAATACTGTTACTTGAATTGATTTGTGCAAACTTGTGAAACAACTCAAAGATTTTTCACTAAAAGTCTCAGAAAGAACAAGCAGCAAAATACTAAAAGTGAAAAGCCTAAATAGTAAAAGTACTAAGAGCCTTACAGTAAGCTTTCATTCATCAAAAGTAAGAACAAGATGTTAGAGGGAATATTGTTGAAAATCCTTGATGGGTTACCTTTAAACACTCTTTTCCCTATAGGTCATAAATCATAAGGAAGAGAAAAGTCAAGTGGTATCTCTTGATAAGATAATAGTGTAAAGAATTCCATAAATATCTATTTTCTGCACTAAATTCTGCCTGTGGAGAGTATTTTTTCTGGGTTTTCAAATAAAATAATGACTTTCATGTTCCAAGGTATATGGATATCTGCTCATCTCTTTGTATACCGTGACAACATTTGAATCTATTTCAGAAAACAATGTGTTAGAATTGTACAGGTTTCATGAAAATTTACAGCCTGGAGGAAGGCAGAGTATTTCTTAGTTGCACCAGGCAGAGTATGACAAGTTCCAGTTACCCTTTATCAGACACTGGATAATCTATGTTGGAGAGAGACATTATTTGTATTACAGCTATGGGAAATTCTAAGTTGGCACTCTCGTTTAACCAGAAAGTTCATGCTTGAGACACACATTCACAAGAAGCATGGTTTTGTTAATGCTCCTGCTCGTGGAACAGATTTTTCCCACTAACAAGGTTTGTTGAAGATATTAGGAAAGATGAAACATATTCCACTGTGATTTCCATTACTCGTCAACTGACAGAACAGTCAACAGCAAAGCAAGTCTTTTAAAGGCTTTATAGGCTGGTGGTTCTTCTGGGCAATGTACACAAGCAAAGTCTCTACATAAGCATTTCTATTTCATTGTGCTGAAACACAAGAAGTGAGCATGTGGATCAGCTAAAATTTAGAGGTCCTCTGACTATAGTCTGTGTGTTCTGTAAGAGCATGGGGAGAGGTATCAAGATCTCTAGATTTGATTTGACTCTGTAAATGTAATTTCACAAGCCCAGCAGAATTGATCTATTTTTGCTTCACTGCTTGGGGGTGGACTTATCACACAATCAGTACCCATAGCGGTTCCAGTGACTGGGATATTTGGACTATGAGCCCTTGGGGCTAATTGCACCTAGTCAACCTTGTAACTTGCCATATAGATATATTGCCTTATACATATTAATCAGTCTTGTCCTATGAGCCTTTAGGATTTCAGACTACTGTATCTACTTGTTTGAGGAAGGCATGACCAGGAGCCATATCCCTTTCCTAGAATACTGCAGGTTGAAGTAGACAGGCTCTGCTATGTAATGGCAAGAAGGCAAGATCATCCCATACTCCAGTGAGCTCAGGCTCCCTGAACCTCTATCTGCCTATATTTCTGTCCATGAAAGTCTTCAATCTGAGTATGATGGTTACCTCTTTTCAAGGCTAGAGACTTTCATTCAGGCTGGAAACTCACCTACTTTGAACACTTCTTTTGCCAGCTACCTCTCAAAGTAGTTGCTTGGTTGCAGAGGGTAAAGTACAACCAACTATGAAGATGCATTGGATAACACCCTAGCAGCACACCAGGTGGGAAATCCTCTCCAGATCTTTGCAATGCTGAGCACACATCCAGGCTATAGTAAGCCAATCAGTCTACCCTGCAATAGAGACAACCTGAGCCATTGCTTTCAGGACACTGTAAGGACCAAGTATTTCTCAAAACTATTAATGTGAACTATTTATTTCATTTCAGGATATATGTGAATGAGGTATTTAAAAGATGTACAGATGTAGCACTTAAGGACATGGTTTAGTAATGGACGTGGTAGTACTGGATTAGCAGCTGGGCTTCACAGTCATGCTTCACAGCCTTTAAAGCCTTTTCCAATCTAAATAATTTTATGATTCCGTGGGGTGGTATAATGTCTATACTTAACTACAAAGCCATCCAGAGCATCAGTGAAGTCTTGACTGTCACTGCATCCTCACTACAATTACTACTTGTAGCAAACAGGATTGTGCATACTCACAGATTAGTTTGCCTGTGGTAGCACATTACACTTGAGACTATCTCTTGGCATAGTTTAATCTCTAAAAAGGTTACACAGGGCACAGACATCAAGACTCAGGCTATTACTCTGACACTGACTCTGCAAATGGTGTAAAACACAGCCTCTCAGGAGAAAGGACTTTACATTGTATAGCCACTCCCTGTAGGGGTGCATCATGTCCCCACTCAGCATGCACTGGAATTGAGAGATGCTAGTTTGTAGATGGTAATGGCTACCTCTGGCTTGTGAGGTTTTCTGGGGTGTTTGGTTGGTTGTTGTTTTGTTTTGTTTTTTAAAGAGTGATCATGTCTAATGAAGGTACTTTGAGTGCAGATGTGAATATAAATAGTACAATGCTGTAAACCAGCACCTTCTGTCTCTTTCAGACAAAAAGAAAAATATCATAAAAGTTAAAAAAAATCCAACTTAAATTATAATGTACAAACACTGGATGGTTTTAAGTTAGTTGCTGTGTTTTAAAATGGTGTTAAATTTATTTTCTTATAATTTGGAAATACATTTTATTTGCCCTTGCATGATGGCAGCCATGGAAATTTTGCTGATTTTCCATGGTGATTCACTTTCTGGCTTCTAGCAAACGTAGTTACAGCCAGGTGCCAAAAAATCCTTCAACAATATTTTTGAGCTAGAATTCAAGTTTCACTCTCAATAATAACGCTACTAATTGTTGAGGCTACTGCATTTCTATTTGAAGTCTTTTTAAGAACATATCCCAAGGAACAGATCCTTTGGTAGATATCTTCAGCACATTTTCAGACTCTTAGGGGTAATGTCAATGATGCAGTTTGATGCTGAAGGTCATCTTGGGACTTCACAATTGTTGAAGATGTCCTGCTCTTTCCTATTCATTCCTTCCAACACTGCAGTACAGAGGCAATGCTTACAACATTTAAAACACCCTTTTAACATTCTCAATTGCCCTTTCTTAAAACAATTTGGAAAAAAGGTTCTGATTTTTTAAAATATAAGCTACATTTCCCCCTCAAATTCTTCCCCCCTGAAATATCCTCCTACTGAAACAGGTTTGCAAATTCAAAGCCCAAACACAGTGGTGCATAAAAACATCAGATGTCTTTTGTATCACTGTTGGGTCTGAAAGGCAAAATCCACTAAATCTGGCAATAAAACAGAGACAGCCAAAGCAGGTGAATTCTGTTCTGCCCATACATGCAGGCCAATTCTCTCTAGAGAAAGAAACAGCTTTATTGTTTCACTTTCCAGTAAGCATGGGAGCACTGAAGAGCTCTGTGGGCTCTCTTTACAGATTCCATGTGATGTGCACTTGGCTTATTAATTAAAACATATTTTTTACTGTTTTCAATACATTAAATTGAACGTGTCTAATAAGTATTCAGCTGCACTTTTCCTTCTTTATTTATAATAATTTAAAGTCATAAATTGCACTCATTCCAAACCAGGAACATTTTGCCCATTATACGGCTGCTGATGATAATGTATCAGACAGCAATAATGATGCTTGATTTTCATAAGCTGCACTAAATGGGAAGTGCTCAGAGCTACATGTTTTGATTAGCAGACTAAGCAAACCATGACATGTGAATCCTTATTTACATGGAACACTAAAGCTTCTACCACAAAGTGATTTGTTCAGCCAGAGGGATGGATTAGGAGTACCTGACCTGCCTAAGCTGAGATCTAGAACATCTCAAGGTGAACATCTCTGACGCACAAAGCGCTTGAATGATTATCTAATCTAAGTGAGATATGCAAAATGCTGTGCTAAAGTTCATTCTGCAGGTGATTTATTAAGTCTTTTTTAATGCTATATGTGTAGTAGTAGAGGACTCAAATAACAGAGTTTTCTCTGAAGAGGTTTATAAACAGAGCAGCAAGTCTTCCATCTGCCTTCTACAAGCACACATGTGACCCACTTTCCTGACATTGTAGTTTAGCAGATTGAGGAACATGACTAGCCTCAGTGGGTTCAGGACAAGGCATACTTTACCATGTTTAAATGGAAATTATTCTCCGGACTGTGGCAGAAACCTGTGCTTTAGTTAATAAAAAGTTGAATACAAGCCAACACAAAGGAAAAACAAGCATCATTACCAACATTACCAGATGCTCTGGCTTCAAGTCTGACACAAAGCCTGCTAAGTCAGTGGAGGCAATCAGGATAAACTATAGAGAAGTGAAGAAACAAAAAGTAAGTACTTGGTTACTTGTATGGTTAGTGGTGCAGAATGCTTGACCAGATTAAGCTAAGTAAATGAAGAGTTCAAAGAAAACAAGACATGAAAGAGGGATGGTAAAGATCAGGCTAAACAGATTTGTGTCAGGAGGTCTAGAAGATGAGTGATGGACTAAATTTCTTTCTCTCCCCTGGTATTTGGAATTATTTTTTAACCCTCTTCATTGTGGAAGGCCTCTGTGGGCCAACAGACACTAATAACAGATTTATACTTTTTTGTGTGTGGGGGTTTGGTTTGGGCTTTGGTTTTTTATGTTGTTGTCATGATTTTGGTGCTGGTGGTTTTAGGTTGGGGTTTTTTTGTGACACTTGCAAAGTTCTAAGTGGAGGAGGTACGCAGGGAAGAACAGAGCTAGACAGTGAGGGGGTAGCTGACAGGCATCTAACAGTCTGCCACAAGATCCTTTTTATCTTCTCACCTGAGTCTCATGAGAAGTGCGACCACATTTTGGCTGCTTTCCCTGGAAAGAGTATGTTCACAGAAGCATAGCTGGTAGGTCTCACAGACTTGTACATCTGGTATCTCCATGGTTGTCCTTTCTTGGAAGCTAGGATTTCTGGCTCTGCAAAAGTTGTCCAGGACATGGGGTAGACAGAAGTGTAGCTTCCACAGGGCAGGAAGCACTGGGCCAGGCAATCTGAAATATGAGCTCTGATTTGACTTGAACTCACATCTAGTATCTGACCTAGGCTGAAAAAGCACTGTTTTATTTTATGTCTGCCCTGATATCTTTCACTTGTAGCTTCTCTAACTTCCCATATAAGGGGTGGCACAGTTTAACCTCTAAATAATCTCTAGATAATCCCCACTTTACCTGGAGGTGAACATACCCAAATAATTGGTAGCAAATAAGGACCCAATGGTCTGAATTCCAGCAATGTAACATTGCAGCAGTCCACACTGGGGAAGCCACCTGTGGTTCAGCAGTCAGCCAGAGGTGGGAGTAGCAGAAGAGGGCTTTGTTTCAGAGATTTGCTCTGCAATACTGAAATGATCCATACTTCTAAATAACTTCTTGATCTCTGGTTGCAAGGAACTTGTGAAGTGTTAAATAACTTTATGAAACAAGGACTTGGAAACTTTCCTCCAGTGATTTGTTTTAAGCTTGGTTTAGTAAGTGGCCCAAACTATTGGATGTGCCTCTGAGTGCTGATTGCATTCAGAGATGCATTTACAGTTCTGCAGGCTTCCAGGCATTATCTGAACCTCCCAGCCTAGAAATTGATGCTGGCAGTCAGAGAGAAATGTGCATTTCCATCATCTCTGGTAGAAATATCTTGAGAACAGCCATATCTTGGCAATTCTGATGCCAGAAGCCAGAGATTAAAGAAGAGTAGAAAGGTGCATGTATTTTATACCCAGGACTTTAATGAAATATTTGGTTGGAGACATCCAACACAGTCAAGAGATCAAGCAATACATCCATTGGATGGAAATGCAACATTATAACCAACAGAAAGATGGAGAACTTTGATCTTTTCCCCCATGTAGCTGAAGTTTGTAACGTTACTTGGCAAACCTCATTGAAGATAGCCTGTCACCTGAAGGTTTACAGCCTTGCTTCTGTTTTGCTCTATCTAGAGGGAAAGGGAGTTGGCAAAATTCATCTCTCTGTAACTCAGCCGGGTTGAGGGGAGTTAGTGTAAGGAGTGAACTCAGATTTCAGTTTGTTGTATCTGAGTTATAAGATCTGACAAAATGTGATCCAGCTCAAGGCTTTGCAACAACACAGGCAAAAATTACAGCCAGGCTTCTCAGGAATGAGGAGCAGATCTGAGATAGAACATGCTGTGGGTGTGGGGGAAGCCCTGGATAACTGGATTTTCCACAACCCCTGCTATCACAGACTTGACTACTGTTCCTAGGAGTGCTTGACATCTCCTGGAAGGAGATAACTATGCCATACACACTAGTCTCTTCCCAGAAGCCATGGCAGAAGCCAGAGATTCTGGTAATATCTAAATAGAGATCAATGACACAAGGCCATCAGACCTCATGTATCACACCCACAAACCATACTGTTTCCAGACATTTATGTTCTTTATATCTGGACCTGTAGTGCATGAAGCTTGAAATCGTTATATATTTGCTCATGACTTCCCTGCTTTCTTCACCACCAACGACATCAGCATGTAGTTGTAGGACCCACATTTTATGTGAAGCAGCTACAGTTAATAAAGGAGATACATCCACACTTGGACTCTTCAATTGAGACTTTTGCTCATTGCAATAGTTTTTTTAAAATCTAGCATAAGAGAAATTTTAACAGAAAAGTTTGTTTGAATGGGAGAAGACACAGGAGATGCTCAGACTGCTGCAGGGAGTGTAGGCTGAGGACACTCAATGTCTAGGAGAAACAGCTCAGGAGAAAGTAGTAGTCTTGCACATTGCACTCAGTCTAAAAGGCATAAATGCACCTGTATAGAAAGCCTGCCAAGACAATGCTCAGATACCTGAAGTCAAAACCACCAGATAAGCCTTGCCATTTTATAGAGTTACAGGGGAAGCGAGGTGGTCTCAGAGCACTCTGCAAGCAAAAAAAGAAAAACATGCAGACTGCATGGTTGGTTAAAGTCCGAAACCACAGTGCCTCTTTATACACAAGTCATGAGTCTGTGGACTTGTTCCATGGCCCCATTCTATTTCTGTATCATTTCACACACATTTAGGAAACCAGTACATAATTCTCACAGCTGTATATTTGGACTATAAATTTACCAGCTGGTTTTTTACCCCACCTTGCTTACGCACACACCCCTACATATATTCATACACAGTCTATGCCAAAGCTGTAAAACCAATCCAGAAACAATGTCCAAAGTTAACATAGAAAAGTTCATTCTTTGCCTTCAGTATGACAGACAATTGCCCCTAGGGTCAGATAGAACATAGGCAAAAATTGTTTAGATTTCCGTGTAGAAATGAACTATGAGAAGTTTCCCTTTTTTGAGAGAAACACAGCATATATTACAGGAAACTGCTATCAGAAAAATGTTTTTTTAGAACACAGTTATGTCACTAACCTCCAACCCTTACTATTCCCCTATCATCTCCAAGTTATTATCTGTTTATCATATTTTTAAACTCTAACAAAGACAACAGAATAAAATCAATAGCCCTCTTTACAGATAGGGGGACAAAAATGTTCAGCTCCCTGGTGGGAAAACTGGTTCTTTCTTTCTTCCTTTCTTTCTAATTTTAAACTTCACTTGGAGTTCAGTGATTGAACAAAAGCAGACCAAAAATATTGCAGTTATCTGACTTACAGAAGTAACATGAAGTCTGCTCATTATGGATAATATTTATGGCAGATCATAACTCTAATACATTCATTTCTGCATGAGTGTGTACATGCACATCTGTTTATACATATCTATTAAAAGAAAAAAATAAAATGTGTGTGTTAACATAGATAAAGTAATATATTAAAAAGAGAGAGAGACAAAGGGATCTTTGTTTCAAATGTGGTCTGAGTCCAAAATTTGTGATCGTAATTTTGTTTATAGGAAATCCTTTATAATGCTAGTTTAGTGTTTCCATATGGAATTCTCATAGGAGTCTTTTTTTTTTTTTTTTCCCCTCTTTTTATTTGGGTAAGGCAAGAGAAAAGTGAATGTACATTCCAAAGATGCATAGTCACTCCGGATCAAATTCAATGGATTCTGGCATGAGTTGAAAAACACAGATGCAGTGTTTTAGGTCTCCTGCTGTGCAGCCTCCAGCCGTGAGTGTCTGGTTGAAGCACTTTGTAAAATCATGAAAACCCTATTAAATTCATGAAATATGATATACTGCATTTTCTAGCTAACTTTCCATTGAACTGTCCATTATGATGGAATTTGTCTGGCCTGCTTATATAGTGAGTGTGCACAAACACACACACACATGCACCCCGCTGTGCAAACCAACAGATAGAACCACGAGCTGTTGCAATAATTCAGAGGTCTTTTCCCTCTGCTTTTATAGTTGTATTCTCCTCTCCAAACCACCAGAACCTCTGTCAAAGCTCAGGAGACCATTCCTGTAAAGGCTACTCTACCTTTTGCATCACCAGCTTGCTCAAGGACCTTTGTAGAATTAAAGCGCTGTAGAGGTCCTTGTGTTTAGCTGAAAGGAAGGTAGCCCCCAACAGAGCTCCCCCTCTTCCAACTTAAAAAAAAATCCTTTGCTAGGAAACTACCCAGCTGAAAGCAGCCTGATATTCTTACTTCATTTCCTATTGGGTTCCACATAATAAACCAATCATATGTTTACGCTTGGGTTTCTTTTGTCCTTTTTCAAATTAAAGTGTGATCAGTTCCCTGAGGAGAATTAAAATTGTCCTCAAGACACAAGCAATTGCAGCCCCTTGATGCCTGTTGGAGTGAGAAAAGTAGATATTTTAGTAAAGCTATTCTTATTTATGTCTAGGCACCCACTTAGATGAAAGTTGTAGGAAGTTTAATAAAATGTGCATGTACCAGACCCCACTATACAACTGTGTGAGACTTTCCCTGAGATTTTCCCTACCTCCATGTAAGGCAGATGGAGCTCTTCCATAAAATAGGTTGTACTTCCAATTATATGTTTTATTCAAGGATCTGCAGGTGCTTTAAAAACACTGAAATGCATGAAATTTATGCCAGAAAGGATATTTCAGCATTCAGCCAGTCTAATACAGACTGTAAATTTCAGCCTGTAGCTGCTATATGGAGTGTAGTAATGCTGACTTATACTGTTGAGATGAAGATTTCTAGGGAAGAGGAATCCACTGATTTCCTTGGTCGTTTGCTTGAACAGATATCATCCCTTTAGATTAAAAAAGAAAAAACAAACAAACAAAAAAAACCCCCACCACATTACCAACAATAAGTAACCCATGAGATTTTAAAGATAATATTGCTAATAGAGAATTTAAGTTGTATATCTGTGATTGAGACTGTCCACAAGAGTTTTAAGTTTTTAACTTTTAACTTTTTTTCTGATCAAAAATTATCATGTGTTTCTTCTCTCCGTGATCTGCTCCATTACATCCACAGATAACATTTAAAATTTGGTGTAGAAGTGCATGGTAATAATTCTTAAACATCTCTTCATACTTTCATACTTTCAGTATAGCCTTTCTGATTTCTGTTGTGTAAATAGAGGCATAGGAAGTTTCGTGTAAACATGAGGAATTTTTTCAGTGTGAGGGTGACAGAACACTGGAACAGTCTGCCCAGGGGTATTGAGGAGTCTTCCTCTCTGGAGATATTCAAATTCCACCTGGTTACATTCCTGTATGATCTGTTACAGGTGATCCTGCTCTGGCAGGGGGATTGGACTAGATCATAGAATCATAGAATGGTTTAGGTTGGAAGAGACCTCAAAGATCATCCAGTTCCAACCCCCCCCCCCCACAATAGGCAGGGACACCTCCCACTAGATCAGGTCGCCCAAGACCTCATCCAGTATGGCTTTGAA
>VWZI01013589.1:168711-217131 GCA_013396835.1 Psilopogon haemacephalus | reverse complement strand
ATCCTTTAGTCTCATAAACCTTATATCACCCAGGCATTGGCTGTGGAGAAGGTATTCAGGGTCACACAAGCTTAAGAGTATGGCTTTTAAATAAGTTGACAATAGTTAGATGTTTCCTTCTAGAAGTCTGCATTGAAGTAAGATGTTTTATTTTGAGCATTAGAATAGAACCTAGTGCTAAGCCTAACCTTGGCTATAGATAAGGCATATTTTTTTGTACAAAAGTTTACTGTGAGTAAAACAAGCTGGCGCAAACTCTGTATTTTCATTCACTGACATGCAAAAGTTGAGCTATGATCTTGGGTCTGCAGCATGTCTTTCAAATCTGGAAAAAAGTAACTTGAGCAATAATAAAAGAAATAAGGAAGGCACAAAATACCACAAGAAGCTTGAGCTTAAGGTATTCAAATAATGTGGTATTGATATTCTCCATCATGAAACCTGCACATTTGAAAATTACATCTGAGTAGTTACCAGTTCCACATAAATCAGCCATTGCCTACCCCAGTCTGTGTCAGGAATATGCATTGAGCAAAGATTCAGAACAATGCAACTAAATTAGCAGAGAGCAACATGCAGCTTTTGGAAGGCTGACAAGATGCAGGCATTGCAAAGGCAGCAGTGACAACACCCATGCCTATAGAAGAAGCCCTCAGGGAAAGGAGCGACCTGGTCCCTGTACACTGACCAGCCAAACAGGGTGTGACAGGTTAGCCAGGGCATGGCCTGGTACTTTTGTTCAGCAGTTCACCCAGGAGGGCTCTGAAGCTTGGCTAGTGTGACCAGGGAGTGGTGGTATGCAGCCCACAGAAGGCCACAGCATCACTGAGCCCTGCACCCACCAAGTCTGATGCAGCTTCCCAGATGGAGCTCTGGTAGGAACACACTGTCAGTCAGGTACCAGGCTGAAGGATGTGCCCCACTCTTAACTTAGTGCCAGGTGGCAGTAGTGACAGTGACTGTGGAAGGTGTGCCAGGTAGAGGAGCTCCTTCAGTTAGTGACAGAGCTCCAGAAGGAAGTAAGTAGACAGGGGCCCATCAGTGAATGTGTGAGAGAGACTTTTGGAGTCCCATGTTACCCTACCTGAAACAAACACAATAGGCAGATAGAGTTCAGGTTACAGAGAGAAACCTGTCCTCTCTCCCTGACTAAATGTGGTGACATAGAGGATAGCAGACAATGACAGCAAATTCCTGTCTTGCACAACAGGCACAACAGGTTCACCTCAACTAACTACTACCCTGCCAAAACTGAAACAGTATACTGCAAGGGGAAGTGAAAGAAAGGATGATTGTGCGTGTTGGTTTGAGCCAACTTGAAGGTGTCACCAAATTGAAGGTGTCACCAAGCTTTAATCAGTCTATACTCTGCAACAAAACCACATTAGTAAAAAATAAAAGGCAGATGATTGTCACAGGTAACTCACTTCTGAGAGGAGTGGAAAGCCCAAAACAGAAACTGAACTCGTGTCTTTGGGAAGTCTGCTGCCTCCCAGGACCTGGGTTAGAGATGTGAGGAGAAAACTTTCTTCCTAATACAGCCCTCAGACTACTACATGCTCTTGATCATTCAGGTAGGCAGTTAAGAGGTAGCAACAAGAAGTCCAAGGGCAATAAAGAGAGACTTTAGGGCTTTGGGACAGCTGTTTAAGGCATTGGGAGCACAAGTAACATTCTCCTCTATCCCTCCAGATGTGAGGAGTGATAAGAGAATGGACAGGAAAAGCCAGCAGATCAATGCCTGGCTCAGAGCCTGACGTCACTGGCAGGATTTTGGGTTCTTTAATCATTGGTTAATTTATAGGACACCAGGCTTTCTGGCCACAGATGGGATACACCTGTCTTGAAGTGGGGAAAAGATCCTAGACAAGAGCTATCAGGGCTCATTGAAAGAGCTTTAAACTAGATTTGAATGGGGAAGAACACAGAACCAGACTTGCTAGAAATAACCCCAAGGGCACCACACCAGTGTTTGAAGGATGGTGTTTGAAGGTTGTCAGTCTGCTGTATCAGTGGAAATGGAGATGCACATGGCAGCAAAGACACAAAGTTTATTGATGGGTTAGTTACCATGGAAGAACCTGAGAACAGTCAGGTAGAAATTAGGAACTTGTCCATGCACAAAGATGGAAGGACCATGTGCCCAAGTTAAGTTCATTCACACTAACACACACAGAGAGCATGGGTAAAAAACAGGAGGAGCTGGAAGTTGCTGTTCACCAGGAAAGCTATATTATAGTGGCTATCAAAGAAATGTGATGGGAATGTCATCAGTAATATCATCTCACATGACTAGAGTGCCACAGTCAACGGCTACAAACTCTTTCAAAGGGATAGGCAGCAAAGGAGAGGTGGTGGGGCAGTCCTATATGTTAGGGATTGCTACAAATGTCTATAGCTTAATGATGGTGATGATAGGGTTGAGTGTTTATGGCTAAGATTCAGGGGAGAAGCAAACAAGGCAGATATCCTGGTGGGAGTCTGTTAAAGACCACCCCACCAGGATGAAGAGACAGATAAAATATTCTTCAGGCATCTGGCAAAAGTCTCTCAACTGCTAGTCCTTGTTCTCATCAGGGACTTCAACTTCCCTGACATCTGCTGGAAATGTAACACAGAAGAGAGGGAGCAGTCTCAGAGGTTCCTAGAATGTGTGGAGGAGAATTTCCTGGCACAGCTGGTGGGGGAGCCAGATAAGGAAGGCACCCTGCAGGACTGGCTGTTTGTGAACAGAACAAAACTTGGTGATGTTAGAGTTAGAAACCACCTTGGGCACAGTGATCACAAAATTATAGAGTTCTTCGTTGCTGAAGTAAAGATGGGTGTCAGCAGAGCTGCTGCCTTGGGTTTCCAGAAGGCAGACTGTGGTTTGGAGTCTGGGTTTGGAGACTAGTTGACAGAGTCCTTTAGGAGGCAACCCTGAAGAGCCAACTCCAGGAAAGTTGGACACTGTTCAAGAAGAAAGTCTTAAAGACACAAAAAAAGGCCATACTCATGTGCCAAAAGATTATTTGGCAGAGAATCACAGAATCATATGGGAGGGTTTAGAAGGAACCTCTGGAGATCACTTAGTCCAACTGCCCTGCTAACACAGGTAGACCTAGAGCAGGATTCCTGGGAGTGTGTCCAGACAGAGTCTGAAAGTCTCCAGAGAAGGACACTCCACAACCTCTTTGGCAGCCTATTCAGTGCTCCATCACCCTCAAAAGAAGTTCTTCCTTAAGTTCAAGTGAAACCTCCTATGTTCTCATTTGGACCTGTTGCCCTTGTGCTGTCACTGGACACCACTAAAAAAAGCCAGCCTTATCATCAAGACCTCATAACCTCCACTTCACCATATTTATATGCATTTATAAGAGGTCCTCTCAGTCTTCTCTTTGTCACGCTAAAGAGCCCCAGAGTTCTCAGCCTGCCCCTTTAAGAGAGATGTTCCAATCCCATAATCATCTTTATGGTACTCCATTGCACTCTCTCCAGTAGCTGCCTGTACTTCTTGAGCTGGGAAGCCCAGGTCTGGACACAATACTCCAGATGCAGCCTCATCAGGGCAGAGTAGAGGGGGAAGAGCAACTCCCTTGACCTAGTGACCGTGTTCTTCTTAATGCACACCTGAATACTTTTGGCCTCCTCATGGTGGACTTGTTGCCCACTGGCACTCCCACATCCTTCTCTGCAGAGCAGCTTTCCAGCAGATCAACCCCTAACCTGTACTGACACATGGAGTTATTCCTCCCTAGATGCAGGACTCTCACTGGACTTTGTGAGGTTCATCTCTGCCCAGCTCTCCAGCCTGCCCAAGCCTCAGTGAATGCCTATACAGCCTTCTGGCATTTCAGCCACTTCTAGTTTTGTATTACCAGCAAACTTGACAAGAGTTGCCTCTGATGAATATGCTGGAAAAGACTGGAGCCAGTACTGACCCCCAGGGAACATCACTGGCTAGAGACCTGTGATTAGATCATACATGGTTAACAATGACCCTCTAAGCCCTGTCACTCAACCAGGTCTCAATCCACCTCTCTGTCCACTCATCTAACCCATACTTCCTAAGGATGTTACAGGAGACACTGTCAAAACCTCAAAACTTTGTCATAGTTGAGGCAGACAACATCCACTGCTCTCCCCTTGTCTACATAGGTGGTAACTCCATCATAGAAAGTAATCAGACCTTCCTGAATCCATGATGACTATTCCTGATAATCTTGATTTCTAACACACACTTAGAGATAGGATCTGTTCCATCACCATTCCATAGCTGGAGGTGAGGCTGAGTCCTCTTTCTTTTGAAGATTGGAGTGACACTGACTTTGCTAACTAACCCAGTCTTCTTGATTAAGGCAGAGTCTTTCTCCAGACTTTCTCTTTTATCTCCAGGGACTGAAGGCCAACCTTAGCAGGAAAGACTGAAGCAATGAAGGCATACAGTAACTCCACCCTCTCTGTATCTTCTGTCACTTTGTGAGCCACTTCATGCAGTAGACCGACATTTTGCCTGATGTTCCTTTTCCTGATGATGTTCTTGAAGAAACTCTTCTCATTTATGTTTAGATGCTTTGCCAGACTCAAACTCAAGAAGGCCTTAGCTTTCCTTGCAGTCTTCCTACACAGTCTGACAACATTTCTGTATTTCTACCAAGTGGCCAGTCCCTTTTCCATATATTGTGAACTTTCTTCTTTAGAATTTTTCCAGAAGCTTCACAGTCACCCATAGAGGTCTCTTATCTCCCCTGCTTGATTTCTTACTCATGGGCATGCACCAATCTTGGACCTCGGAGAAGGTGATGACTGAATATTAACAAGCTCTCTTCAGCCCCAATATCTTCTAGAACGCTAACCCATTGGATTCTGGCAGGTGCACTCAATAGGTCACATTCCATCATCTACTAGCAGCCCTGAATAATCGGGAAATTGGCAAATGTGGCACCAACCTACAGAAAGGTCCATAAAGAGGTCATGGTCTGTCAGCGTGGCCTCGGTGCCAGAGAAGACTGTGGAGGAGATCATCTTGAGTGCCATTATGTAGCATATAAAGATGAAATCTGAGATGAAAATCAGAACTTATCAAGCAAACTGCAAGACTATAACAGAGAGGAGTAATTAATCAATGCGAGATTATTTTTCAAAATTAATATTGTTTATTAATTTTTATATTCTAAACTCTTACTGCCCCTGACAACTAATTTTAATAATAACTAGTCTGTTTGCAATGGTCACGGAATGCATTACATAAAGGATATCTAGATCTAGTATTAACTATCAATATATAAATCTTAAATAAACTCTAATTTAGCTGAAAGACAAAATCCCTGCAGTCAATATCCTGCTTGCAATTATTTATCCTGCTTGGCCACTAGATGGACTCAGGGCCCTTTCTGCTTACTGCAGAAGGCCATGTAAATGGCTTAAGGTATTTACTCACAAATATTTCTCTCCCACCTTACAGGGTTATCAACACATTGCGACAGTACTCAAATGCTTGCAGGGAATTCTGTTGATTGCGTTGCTGGATGCTGAGGCTTTTGATTCTTTCAAGGCTTCACAGGATGCTGGGGAAAAGCAGCAGATGATTTCTGACCTGGTTCCTCTCGATTTCCAACAGCTGGAAACCTGCGGAGGTTCAGGCAGGATGTCTTGTGATGTACAGTCTCAGCACAGTGTCATGCTGGCTGTGCAGCCATATTGCGTGAAGGCAATTAAAGCTGTTTTTTTGTAAACTCAAAAAGTTATAGCTTATATTGCTATATATAATAAGGCATTATCACTGTCAATGGCAGCTGCAGTAATGGTAGGCAGCACAGGCACAGATACAATGTCAGAGGCATGTTGTGTTACCTGCTCATCTGTTTTATATCAATGTCTGAGACTAATGAGCCTTTGGACACGGAATAACCAATCAGAGTGGCAGTTGCCAAGTGTGACCATATTTGGGTGAAGCCACAGCCTTGCTATATCCATATTAGAGAAGAAAATGGCCTAGCACAATGTTGGCACAAGCCAAACACATGTACTTTGTTTACCAGAGGATGCAAGCAGGAACAAAACAAGTTTGGACATGCCAGAGTCTCCAGACTCCATGGCTCCAGGTCTTTTGTCCTTTTTCCCACAGTTGCCTCTCCACAGGAAGAAGGGAAGAGAGCAGAAAAACCTGTCTGGGCATATATAAGCCTATTTTGACCCATATATAAGCCTATTTTGACCCATCAGGTCCACCATGGCAGAGCCTGTGCTGCTAAATGTAAAGGAAGTCCAGCTCACAGAGGAGTGACAGGGTCTGCCAGGAACCTCAGCAGCTGCAAAATTATTATCTGCAGCAGTCACTCCACTCCAATTCTTCCATCTTGGAGTCTGATAAGAAGGAGCCTTCTCTTCTCCAGATGAGCAACCCCAAATCTCTCAGCTGTTCCTCCTAACAGAAGTGTTTCAGCCCTCTGACCACTTTTGTGGTCCAATCCAGCAGATCCAAATCATTCTTCTGCTGTGAACAATGAAGCTGGACAGAGCACTGAAGGTGGGGTCTTACCAGAGTGGAGAAAAAGGGCCAGATTTCCTGACAGCCACATTGCTTTTGATGCAGCCCAGGATACAGATGGCCTTCTGGGCTGTGAGCACACATTGCTGGCTCGTGTCCAGCTTTTCACTCACCAATATCCACAAGTCATTCTTCACACGGCTGCTCTCAATCTGCAAAAGGTATAATGTCATTTCTTTGATGCAGAAGTGACATTCCTCCAGCACATGAGCAGCAAGTAGGTGTGGATACAAAACCTCACATCCTACAATGTGCCCTACATTTTCATTTTATTCTAGTCAGTAAGTCTCAGTGCTGTTAGCAGCTTGGGAATTTTGACCTGTCATCTATAATCTTTGAAGTACAAACTTCAGATTCATGCAGAACAGAGAGCAGAAGTGATGTCTGTATTTTCAGGTGAGCAAAGCTGCAGACTTCAAAGGTTTGGTATTAGTCTGTGAAGCTTCTTAAAGATTGTCACCTAAGTTTCTCAAAAGCTGTCTCAAAAAGCATCCGTACATCCAGATAAATGTGTTCTTTGATCCTAGTGATAAAAACAAATGTTTTTCTACATGTAAACTCCTTTTTTGTAAATGTTTATGAACTGCAGGAAATTATGTCTCTGCCAGAATTTAAAACACTGTGATTCAATGGGTTTGCTTTACACTTACCATTCATTATGCTCACTAACATTGCAGGAATCCCAACAGAGTTTTCAGGGAAGGTTCATGGTGTTGTAGTTACCAGGGAAACACGATAAATTGTAGCTATCTAAAAAGAAAATCCCCATTAACTTTCTATGAAAGAGCCTGTAATGTAAACTATATGGAGAAATGCCTTTACAGTTACCCTATTAAAATACTGTATGTTTTCTTTCAATATTTAACAGAATACTGGCCAAGTTCTGACATTTTTATTCTTTGTGGACAGCACCTAGCACTTTACAGTCTGTGATTTACTATGCATTGTTAAAGACAGTTCAGCATTCAGCTGGATCAGACCAGGAATAGCAGACACCATCCAATTGTTACCGCAGTTAAAACATCTACAGGCAAAGATTTGTTAAGCTAAGGTAGCAACACTGGCAGTATATTTCACACCAAAATGAGGGGATTTTGCTAACCCTTCATGTGCAGGATGTCTGTTCGCAGAAGAGTTTACATTGTTGAGCAACCAAATAACCCTGCGTAGTATAGACAAAATTCCTCAGTGAGTATCTGTGTTAGTGTTTTGTGCACAGCTGTGTGCATACAAGTATTGCAGGTCACAGATTGCCTCGACCTTACATATCAGTGGTGGAGACATGGATGTTCCATCCCTACCCTGCCTTTGGAGCTCGACTCCATGGAGTAAGACCACCACATGGCACTACCTAAGCAGGCATAAAGCAAAACTAGAAAGCTTCCTTGTTCAAAATCCTCTTTGACCTCTTGTATATCAGGTAGGTAGTTTAGGAAGTAATTGTTACCCTCAGCCACCACCTCTCAGAGGGAGTTGATGTCCCTATTATCTTTAGGTCAGTTCTCAACCTTTGAGGCTGACCACAAGAGCTGCTCTGAATTTAATACCACACATAGACCACCTAAAAGTACTTTCAGTAGAAGCTAAGTTAATTCTCTCTTCTTCCACAATAAAATGTCCTAAAGGTACATTTCCTGCTCTGTCCTTTCTTTCACAACCATCAGTTATGTTATCTCAGCCAGGCAGAAAGTAGCTTCCAACAAAGGAGTGTAATTTCAGTAGCTGACTTCCCCAGGATTCCACTACAAATTAACAAGAAAGCAGATATATCATCCAATTTTGTTCTATTTTATTCTTATCTTACTACTTTGTGGATTAAAGAAGGCTTTAATTTCACTGAAGCTCATGTTAGGCCATCTAAGCCTTGTACCACAGGAAAGGACATTTGGACATATTTCTGGAGGCAACATTATGGGGTCAGGTGAATGTAGAAATTAATTTTTCCCTCCTGAAAAGACAGAGTGATGACCAGCTCTGAAAATACAGACATGTAGCTCCTGTAATCAATGTGAGGGAGAAAAACAGAGGGTCACATCAGAGCCAGGACGATGGTGATACTACAGAGCAGGAATGGTTGTCAAGACCACAAAGACAGATGCTGTACTAAAGGAGAAGCAGTATGACTAGACCTTAGGTGAGAGCTTCTCAGATTAGAAAGAAAATCACGTTTCAAAAAAGTCATATAGAAAGAATTTGCAATATTTAGGCACAACCTGGATTTGATGCTCTGGAGCAGCGAGTGCTACAGGTGGGTAGGAGTGAAGGCAGAGAGAAACAGCAAGAGGAAAGGGAAGATAGAGTGAGGTCAAAAGCATTACTGGCTCTTCTTGACACATCCATGGATGCATTCCTGTTCCAGGTCAGACAGGGTGGCCATCTGAAAATATCTCACATTTTTCCTGCCCCTTCTCTTGTAAGAATAGGTTTCCTTCTGCACTCAAGAAGAGGGAGGAAATTTGGGTTCATTCTGAAGGCAGGTCACACGTCCCACCTACCTTTTCAACTCCCAAGTTAACTTGCTGATTCCTTTGAACACTCAATGCCAAGTGTGTTGTAATGAAGATGAGGCACTGCTTCTGTTACATGTTTAACATAAGGAAGCTTCACACTGTGGATTTAGCCATAGCTTTAAATTTAGTGTCACCAAGGGAAAGAAAGTCTCATTGTAGTTGATCTGTTTTCTTTTTTTTCTGTCCTTAATTTTACTTTTACTGGTCTATTTCTTAAAACAGTTTCTAAAACAAGCAAACCTTTTTTTCTNAAAAAAAGTTTAAAAAGAGTGTGAGAGAGAGACACAGACACACAGAGCTAAAAAGAAACAGAGAATCCAAGTGGAGAGGTATGTGCTATTGGACAAGTATTTAATTTATGGAACTTGGCTGGCAGAACAAGAGTTTGAATTGTACTTCAAAAAGTGGAGCTCTTAGAATAAATGTGGCTTGTAAAGTTGTTTTACAGTCTGCTTTGCTGAGCAGCCAACACCTCATGGAAACCTTTGAAAAACATTCTGTTTAAAAGCAACAGTTTTTATATTTCATATTTTCTCTATTTCTTTTCCCCTTTGGTTTTGTAACTGAAACCATATGAAGAAAAACNGCAGCTGTGTGCATCTAAGCTGTCTTTCCCATATAGACAGCAAATTCAACAGAGTTTAGGACATAGGTCATTTGTGCCACTTAAGGGATGACACAGACACCTCAAAAAGAAAACCCACCCCATCCCCACAACAGTGTCTGACACACCTGGGTGGACTGCCCAGAGAGGATACTTATCAGTTTATCTTGACCACAGAGTACCTAAATTAGAAGCCTTTAAATGGCTGCAGGGAGTCAAGAGGAATATCTCTCTACAAACAACATTCAGGAAGCCTGTGTTAAAGAACTCAAACCCTTATTCTTCACAGTTGTGTAAACACACACACACACACACACACACATATTAGAAAGAAAAGAGATTACTGGAGAGAGTCCAGCAAAATGGTATGAAGATGATGAGGAGGCTGAAGCACCTCTGATGAGGAAAGGCTGAGAGGCCTTGGGCTGTTTAGCCTGGGGATGAGAAGACTGAGAGGGAATCTCTTCAATGCTTGTCAATATCTAAACTACAGAGAGAAAGAGAATGAAGCCAGACTCTTTTTTTGTGGTGCCCTATGACAGGACAAGTGACAAAGGGCACAAAAACTGTCAAGTCTTTCAGGGTGACAAAACACTGGAACAGCGTGCTCAGAGAGGCTGGGGAGTTTCCTTCTTTGAAGATATTCCAAACGCACCTGGACATGATCCTAGGCGGCTGATCTAGGTAAGCCTGTTTCAGGGTCCTGACATCTGTTCCAAGGCCTTCCATTCTGTGATTCCCTGATTATCTATGCACATATGTGCAATCCACATACAAAAATGATAGCAGCACAACAAATGGTACCAGCACAACTTCTACCCAAGACACCAGGATAATCTATTAAATAAAGTATGCCTCCATTTGGCAGACTAAGAGATACTGCTGCAACAGAAGGAAATAAAGCAATAAAAAAGAATATTGCCTTGGAGAAAAGTGTTGCATTACACATGAAACAGACTGGGAAAGGAAGGCACAGAAAGACTCCAAGACCACATTGTAAAAGCCAAGTATCTAGGTAAGGATGTAAGAGTCATATTTAGTGCCATAAGTTAAACTATCCTGGTTACTAACTACTGTGAGGTAGTTGTGTTTATACAGATACAACAGGGCTTCTCTGGAACAAGGCTTTTTCAAATGACTGTGATGGGAAACAAGTTTACTTGAGCATTTTTTTTTCTTTTTGTCTGGATTTTTTTTTAGGGGAGGTTGTGAGGGGACAGGGTTAGTTTTGGTTTGGTTCATTTCTTTGGGTTTTGGTTGTGAGGGGGTTTGGTTGGGGTTTTTTATATATATTTTTTACTTTCAAGGTCTCTGTGACTAAGTACTCCATACCTGTTCTATAATCATGCTGCATTCAAGCTCAGTGACTATTTTGAAATACCCAGCTTTGTTCATTTGTTTTCAGTGTCATGGGTTGATCTCTAGTAGAGCTTTGCTTGGTAAAGTCATTACAACTCAGCCAAGCATTCTGTGACCATCCCAAAGTTTTGCCCTCCAGCTGAAACTGTATTTCTTTTCTATTTCTTTATGGTTTCTTATGAGTGCAATGTACTTTTACAAACTGTTTGTTTTCAGGGTCCTAGTGAGGCCATGTCCCTTGAAGTGAACTCCTTTTTCATCATCTCTATGCTTCACAGAGCTGGGAAGAACAATTACCCAGACTTGGCTTCAGTTATCTTAGCAGAAGCCTAAGCTCTTGACACAAGCAGCAGCCCTGTAGAAAAGTTGGGTCAAACATTAAATACCACCCATCATCCTGGTTATGCACCATCCAACTGTTCACACTCCACTTTCGGTGTTTGCCTGTTCATGAGACCATCAGATCACTGCAGGCTATATACACTATATGAGTATGCTACACTATTAATATATTCTCTAGCACACAAGCCGAAAAGAAACCCAGCACTTTCTTCTGGGAGGCTCAAAACTGCAGGTCTCTGTGCTACCATCATCCTGCCCCTCAAAAACATGATACAACAGACATCTTTTTTGGGAATGAGCAGGTATTGGTAGCTCTAGAGATAAGCTTAACCACAGGCATTACCCTGCAGTCTGATAAATGTTCATAAGGAGCAGGACATCTCATTAGCACACTGATGAATCAGTGTTTGCTGACAAAAGGCCCTCTTCTCATGGAATTCCCCATCAGCCATAGGTGTGCCGTAAGTGATTCAGGCTCTCATTAGCCTTAATTAGTTAATTGTTCATATGATTTCTCTATTATTTACAAAGCTTATACCACTGAGCACAAACTGACAAGGCCTTGCAGCAAATAAACTGAGTTTTTTCAGGGTTATGCCCATGCAGGGATTGCTGTGCCCATCACAGCCCTGCAGAATCTTCTTCGACTGCTGCAGTCCATCAGGTCTCTCTGCTATAAAGAGCCATGATCCACTGCTGCAAAAAATGTGGATGAATTTGTCATCACCTTACCTCCTTTTTGTATTACTCTTTTCTTCATCCGTTTCCTCCAGTCATGTCCCAGGTTGCCTTCCCACCTGAGGTGGGAGTCTTTCAAGCAAAGACTTACTTCCCTTTCAATCCATGGGGAGAAAACAAACAAGAGTCGTAAGGAGACATTGTACTTTTTTCCTTAGCCTTACGTCTTTGAGGCCTTTTTTGATGCAGACTACTGGCCAGTTACAGATGGTTCAGCACTAGCTGGGACTAATTTAAAGCACTAGCCTGGGACCCTAGCTCCCACTGCCATAAACTTCAGGGCTGACCTTGGCAAAATCTCTTACGTTGGCAAGTCTCTTACCTGAGAACAACCTTCTTAAAGCTCGGCCACCAGGCTCCATCTGCATCCACTGGAAAGACAGACACCAATTTTGTCACTTATCTCTGATAGGCATAGCAAAAAGGACATGAATCTCTCTCTGGGGTGCTAGCCTCTCTCTGTATTGACTGAAAACGGTTCTAACATGAATATTTTGTGCTTAACCCCTAGTAGTTAAATTATGTGAGCAAGGACAATAATTTTTAAAATATACAGGTCCCACGTCTCAATTTCCGAGTGGATTGAGCAGTGCAGCCTTGTAAACACAGATATTAGAAGATCTGCAATGATATTTCTGCTTTGTAAAAGCCCAAAGGATCTTTTCCCAGTGAATTATAAAATGGGCATGAACTTTGCAGGTGCTATGAAGACACAGACACAACCACTCAGTATTTGTTCTCCCTTCTGGTAACAGCTGCACTCCACTGCTGGTGGTGGATGCTGTTCACAGCAAAGGGGCCCCTAATCTTTCTTTACTGACAAGTCCCTAAGACTCCAGGATCCTAAGAGATGCTTTGGTCTCCTCTATCTGGATGTATTGCAGCTGTCTAAACCAAACTCAGCTCTTTAATTCTTTTGAGCAGTCATCTGGAAAGAGCATGAGCAAGCAAATAAAATAGACAACATTGAGGAGCTCTCTGATACCAGCTATCCTTGCTAAATATTATTATTAAGCTCTGAGGGAAAAGCAACATTCATAACAACCAAATGCTAGCCTAACATTGCCCTGGAGTCTTTCATCTGTACTGTTGACTGCAAATCACAGAATCAGAGAATTAACCAGGCTGGAGAAGGTCTGAGATCCTCAAGTCCAACCTATCATCTAAACCTTTCATATTTCTACCTCAGAAGAATACAAATTCGTGATATTTGACTATTGTAAATTTTCTCAGAGGACATATAGGAGGACAAAGGAGACTCCTGCTCAGTGTTCTGTATGCCATCATCCTCCATGCTAGCCACAAAGAACTAGCCAAAAATGTCAGTCAACAAGGCTGCCTTAAACTGAAACCAGGGAGTAGACTCATCATCTGGCCAAAATCAGATTACTTAGAACAAAAATAAACCTATACCCTCCCTCTTCTTTTGCTCCTTCCTCATGCCTGCATTGATCACAGCTGAGCAGAACCTGGGAACCTCCCAGCTTGCAATTCCAAGAGACACTCACAAGCAAGACTTTTGGGGTGCTGCTCAATGTATCCCATAATTCTCCTCCCCCTTAGGATGAGGGAAACTGATGGTAAGGTTTAGTTTTTACAATTACACTTACCAACGCTGTCCATCCAGCCGCAGTCTGACGCCGATGCACGGAGTCCATCTCAAAGACTCACTGCGATAGGGATGAGCTGCCGGCAGAGAGAGCCAAAGCACCAGACAGCAGGCGCTATGCCATTCATTTGCAGGGCTGCACTTAGCATTGTGGTGCCAGTAGTGGAGGGAGAAACGTCTTCTGATGCTCCAGCACCTGCTTGTTAGGGCATGCAGAGATTTCCACCACTCACCTGTCAGTTCACCTCTTTGCAAAACAACCTTTCCTCCAGCCAAGCATCTTTTCCCAGATTGTGCTGCTGCTACAGGCTTTTAACACTGTCAGCCTCGCTGAGATACCCAAAAACCAGGCTCCTACCAGAAGGTGGTGCCGATATTCCATGAAACACCAGTGAAGCGCTTCACAACAGAGTCCACTTAGGGTCAGTCCCTAGAAAACCATACACGTTACCACGAAATAATCAGGGCAAACCACAAACGAGTGGATGCTAGAGTTCCTCGGAATTTTTTTAAGTGGCATTTTTGCAGATGCAGCCTGCAGTGTAGCTCGCTAGGGTGCAGTACAGAGTATTTTCTCTCTTCAGGATTTATACCTTCCTGGACTTTTAATGAACACAGCCCTGCAACTCTAATTGGGGACTTAATAAATCCAAACGCTTGCAGGACATTCACCTGATAACTACAGACCACACAACCCTGAACCAAGGCACTTACCTTTATGATTGTTGCTTTCTGTGCAATACGTTGATGCTGCCCCAGTTTGTTATTGTCTACTGAAGGCAAACACAGAATGCGGAGCATGTGAAGATCATAGATTTGTATGACACAGGAAAATATCATCTCAAAACATTGTAACAAATACAAGCTTCAGCCTTTTCTGTTGTAGTTTTTTGCCTCTTTCTGGTTGCTGCTGCACAGGCAATTTGCATCACTTCACTCTAACTCACTGCTGGCCAGGTACCAGCAGACTCACTCCTTGGTAGCTGTAATGGCATTCAGGTACCATTTAGTTACTTGGCAAAGGTTGTCCAGCAGCTTGTCATATGCAGGATCAGTAGCTAGTGTGAAGGTGGGATCCTGCAGGTTAATTGTATGTCTTTCCTCCTGCAGCTCTATGTCATAGGTTCATGATAGCAGCACTTCACTTCCTGTCCCTCATCCCTAAGATGAGGCACCATCACCCTGGGCAGCAGCACACACCACTCTCAGGAGTCATTCAGACAGGACCTTTCCCCATTAAACATCCCATCTTCGAAAAAGTGTATAATTACGAAGCTTGAAAGTATAGCAGAAAATTGTCAAGGTATAACCCATAAAGTTTTCTAATGTGTGAGATTTGTGATTTACAGCTGCCTCTTCTGACCACCCAAAATGGAGCTTGGAGAGATCGTTGTGACTGAATGTGCTGGTGAGAGGCAGTTGTATGCAGAGAAGAAGTCAAGAGCCCAGAATCTGCTGAGGAGAAGCACAAATCGGATCCACCAAGTTTTTGGGTATCTCACAGGAGAAATGAAAGAATATGGAGAGTGGATGAAAAGTAAGCAGAAGTACATGTTTGGGGCTGTCTGTCTAGGAAGAGCTAGCTGGGAACATCTGTGTTGCTGATAGTATTTTCCATGCTGGGGCAGATGACAAGAGGGCCTTTTCTCTCAGAAGTAGAGCAGAGGCAGCATGGTCTGAGATCACTGCAAGCTTCTGGCTTTTCAGCTCACATGTTTTATTCTCTGTATCCTCTGCCCATGGCTGCAGGCATAATTCAGCACAGGCAAACCATATCTTTTACACTTAATCAGTTATGTGTTATCAGCATCATGTTCGTTAGAGTGGTGCCCAGTACCATACATCAAGACGGGATTTAGTCTTGTTCGTAAGTGTTTTGGATCAGGGACTGTCTCCTTGTCTGTGTGTGGGCTGACAAACGGGACTTGACTCTTGATTGTGTGAGTGAAGGCTCTTGTATTACCAGCCTTAGGGGAGCAATAAGCACTGTGACTGTTATGTTGCTATAAAACACAAAGCAAGTACTGATCTCAAAGGTTTACTGTCCAGACAGGAACAATACATGAGCAGATGGTCTGTGTTACCCAGAATTATTAGGGTTTGGGGGCTTTGAGAGGCTATGTAAGACTCTGAGTCTTCTGTCAAAGCGAGGTTCATTAGCAGTACAGCTCAGCAAGGAGAGAAAAATAAGAGACAGCTGTGTATAGCCAGACATTGGCTGTCATTGGTGGAAGACATGGGCTGAGATGCCTCCAGGCAGGGAGCTCAGCAGGCTGACAGTNATTTTTTTTTTTTTTTTTAATTATTTTTTTTAACTCTAGTCATCTGTGCTTGGTAGACAGCTTTTCTTACTCAGTGTCTTGAAAAGTTTTGACCACTGCCCATTGGTTATATTTGAACACTTGTAGCTAATACTTATGTCTAAAACCAAAATTATTGCTCATATATTTCATAGTTTAACACCAAAATTTGGTCATAATTATTTTTTAAATCCTAATAATTTTCTCTAAGGAACTCATTCCTTCTCAGTTATAATTGCCTAGCTTTCCAGCAATGCACAGCCTGAAATATACTTGTGAAGCCACCACTCAGCTTTCACTTGAGCCTCTCAGAAAGACTCTCCCAGGGATGCTGAAGAGATGCAAAGTGGTAACTGGACATTCAGAGATCCTCCATTTCAGCTACTTCTATCAGAAAGCAGAAGTTGAGCCCTGGCTGTCACTACAACACAGGGAAGCTGTGAGAGAGAGGGGAGATTTTAGGATTCAAAATCAGCACCAGATTCGAAAACTAGTCTAGCACTTTATTCTGTGTCTAGCCAACAATCTAAACTAATTTAATTAAATTTAAATATTTAAGAAGGTGAAAGTGGCACATCTGTATTACATGACTATATTGTACATGTAAGCAGCCCATTTTTCTCAGGTTTATTCCCCTTGCATCATATTTACACACAGAATCACACAGAGAATTAACTAATTTGGAAAAGATCTTCGAGATCATCGAGTCCAACTTATCACCCAATATCCTCTAACTAATTAAACCATGGCACTAAATGCCTCATCCAGTCTCCTTTTAAACACTTTCAGGGATGGTGAATCCACCACCACCTTGGGCAGCCAATTCCAATGCTGATCAATCTTTCCACGTAGAACTTCTTCCTAACATCCAGCCTAAACCTGCCCTGCTGCAGTTTGAGACTGTGTCCTCTTGTTCTGTCACTGGGTGCCTGGGAAAAGAGACCAATCTCACTTGGCTACAACATCCCTTCAGGTAGTTGTAGAGAGCAATGAGGTCTCCCCTCAGCCTACTCTTCTCCAGACTGAACAACTCCAGCTCCTTCAGCCTCCCATCACAGGGTTGTGCTCCAGACCCCCCACTAGCTTTGTTGCCATTCTCTGGACACGTTCAAGCACCTCAACCTTCCTTAAATTGAGGGGCCCAGAACTGGACACAGTACTCAAGATGTGGCCTAACCAGTGATGAGTACAGTGTTAATAAAACACAGCAGCACAGAAATATTTACACCTTTCCTAGAAGCATGGTGGTAGTCAATTTATGCTAGAAGACACAGAAGCAACAAGTGATTGCAGTACTACAAGACCCTCCTCTGCTCATGGAGATCACCAGGAATGCTGAACATAGATGCCCTCAGACAGGCTTCCCTCAGGCCCACACCCATCCCACCTCATCCTACACTTGAGGAACCCAGGCTTGGTGCCCATTTGCTCCATCCTGGTTTTCTCTAAGAAGCAATGTCTGGTTTTCCTTTGGAAATCCCTCTTTCCACGTACAGTCCGAAGTGTAATAGCTGTTCCCTTAATTTAGGTTCTTTGGCTCCCAAAGTACTGTTTTAAACACCTTCTACACAGTTACCCATCTCCTACATGCAATGTACTTCCAATTTCTGAGTTTCTAAAATAAGTGTTTCTTTTTCTTGTCCCTCTCTTCAGCTGAAATACAGATGAAAAAGGGATTAAAATTGTATTGGAATCTAAGGCAATCTGCCATGTAAGAAAAACTATTCTTTGACCACCATAAATAAACCACTTTTTTTAATGAATCCCTTCAAAAACTTTATAGCAATGCTCAGTCCATCCCTATTAGCTTTCAAAGTGCCAGATGCAGAATATGCTCAGAGAGCAATAAATCAGAAACCAGTTTTACAGTTCTGTTGATACCTCACCTCTGTTCTGTGGCCAGAAAGTAATTTGTAGAGATGAGCACACTTTGCTGAAGCAATGCCTTATCACCACTTGGTTTTATGTGATCTTCTCCAGACAAACCCTTAATGGTTCAGCTGGTGGACTGGATCTTGCGAGGGACCTCTCAAGTGATGTTTGTCAACAATCCTTTCAGCGGGCTGATAATCTTAGTTGGGCTTTTCATCCAAAGCCCGTGGTGGATGCTCACAGGCTGTACTGGGATGACAGTGTCAACATTTACTGCGCTGGCCCTCAGTCAGGACAGGTAGGTGATATGCCGTGTCTGCGCATTTAATAAAAATTTATTGTTATAATAACAGGAACCTACTAATGCGTCATAGTCCCACATCTGAGTATACTTGAGGCTAAACACCATCTTCCCTTATAGAAAGTTTGGAAATAACTCATAGTTTAGCCTGGGAGAGCAGACAGACATCTCTCTCTAAGACCTCTTACCAAGACCATGCAAATCCTTCAGGTCATGAGGAACTCCCTAGATCCTCATCATTCAACAGTTTAGAAACCGTACCCTTCCACAGACCAATGCAATGCAACATGGCAGCAATCTCTGTTTCTTCATACATCCACCATACACCCTTCAACTACAAACCACATTTTAGTGGGTCCCTGTGACAAACCACCTTTAGCACAGCTTTATACCTTCCAATCCTTTCTTTTTGTCATAGATCTGCCATTGCAGCTGGTCTGCATGGCTATAATGGGATCTTGGTGGGACTACTTATGGCTGTCTTCTCTGACAAAGGAGATTACTACTGGTGGCTTCTTCCTCCTGTGGCAATTATATCAATGGCCTGGTAAGTGCCTCTTCTCCTCCTAAGGGCAATTCTCAGAGAATGAGGAGTGCCTTTACATACATCTTAAACATACTGGAAGTTCCCTCAGCCCAGACCCCTACACGAGCAGCTCCAGCCAGTGCTGGATATTGGCATTCATTGCTTGTAAGGCAAAATTGATAGAAGGCTGAGTGCCCAGATAAAATTTAATTATAGCACACAGATAAACCAACCCCACTTCAGTGCTCTTCAAATGGTCCTCTTCATGTCCAGCACTGCATTCTTCCTCTGTTCCAGTGCTTCTTCATCCAGGCACTGAGCAGACCTGATGCTCTCCCTGGGACTGAATTCAGTATTCCCCCTCTTAGATATTGAACCAGTCATGAGCATAATTAATTCCTGCAAGTAACTCCAGACGATGTCTTTTCAGGATTAAATTCACCATTTCTAAATATGGAAACTAAAAGCATTGCAGAAACTACTTAACAGCCTTAACTGAAATTAATTCGAGTCAAATCTTAATCACTTTTAGCAATAAGATGCAAGTCATTAGTGTATTTCACTGCTTTTAAGATCAGATTTTTTCATATTTTATTTCCTCAGTAACTCTCAGCAAAGGTCATTTTGTAAGAATCTCTCAAAACCCAGGACATGTGGCAAGAATGTTTAGTTTTTCTTGTCTGCCAAAATTCCTTGAGGCCCTTTGTTCAATTTTTTTCTTCATTCTTTCAGTTCACAAGACTCAAGGGTAAACTCAAAAGATTTTAAAGTTAGACACTTCAGTTATTTTTTCAACTGATAGTTTGAATTTCATCTTTAGAAGTCAGCATTTCTTTAATTGTTTCCTTTATTTTTTTCTGACAAGTTGTTTAACTGGCAGAAGATTTTTATTTCAAAATGAAAATTAGGGCACCATTTTAACCAAAGTGCTGGTTTTTGTTGTTGGGTTTTTTTTTTTTCCCCAACAGATACATGCAAGGAAATCTGTGAACTGCTCTAGGAACCAAAGTTGTCACAAAAAAATTAGGCTTCCTTGAGATTACATAGGGAGAGTAAGGTGTTTTTTTGACTGATAGCCTCTACATAACAGGATACAAGATGTTGCTTTTGTAATGCCAAATAGTTTCTGTGATTTTTTTTTTTTAATTTTTTTTAGAGTGAGCTTAATGACCTTCTAGGACTCAGATGTAACTTCTTCAAGAATTCAAGTCTTTGAATTGAATATTTGTAAAGTATGCCATGCCCACTGCTACATGGAGCAGTATGGGTGCACAGTTGTGGTTATTTACACAGGGAACAGGCAATTTAAGCAGTTTAAGCAAAACAAGAAATGCAAATATTATTTAAACTGTAAAAAGTTGTGTGGCAGTAATTATGCTACTTGCCCACTAGGAGATTTTATGGCTGCTATGCAAGGCAGCTGACATAAGAACCTTCGCAGAGACTTTAAGGTTAGATTTGCCAGGTTTACTCACGACCAGGCTGCTTTTATGAGGGACTTATCCCTTTGGCACATGGCAGGCAAGCAAGGGATGTAGCTTGGGGTTTTCACCAGTGCCCAAAATAGCTGCTGGCACACACAGCAGGGTTCACAGGTCTTGTCTCTGCACCTTTTGGCATGGCAGCTGTATACTTTGCTTGCTATGAGAGGCTTTTTTAGCTGCAACCCCAACAGTGGCCCTTCTTGGTTTTTTTGGGCACAGTAAGGTAAAGCCAAGGCTTGCTATTTCTGCCAGTATTAATACAGCTTCCCTAAGACAACAGTGACCAATGGCAGAAGAAAGTTAAAGGGAGAAACTCGATACTTTCACCTAAGGAATCGACTTTGCTCAAAAGTGGCCAGAGGTACACACAGTCCCTGTGTGCCACGAGGTCAGACCCACGTGCAACACGTGCACTTGGTTTTCCTGAATCCGTGCAAGTCTGGGCCATGTGCAGGTCACCAAACTTACAAACGTCCAGCTCATTGTCTGGTCTAGGACATGCATGGGGATTGTCATCCCAGGACAGACCTGTGCTGTTTAATGTTTTTATCAGTGACATAGATAGTGGGATCAAGTGCATTATCAGCAAGTCTGCAGACGACACCAAGCTGAGTGGTGTCATTAATATGACAGAGGGATGGAATGTCATCCAGAGGGACCTGGACAGGCTGGAGAGGTGGACCCAGGTTCAACAAGAGCAAGTGAAGGGTTCTGCATCTGGGCCAGAACAATCCTCATGATCAATACAGACTGGGAGGGATAAGGTGATAGAAAACAGCCCTGCAGAAAAGGACTTGGGAGTGTTGATGAACGAGAAGCTGGACATGAGCAGACAGTGTGTGCATGCAGTCCAGAAGGTAAATCACATCATGGGCTGCATCAAAAGATGCATTGGCAGATGCAGAGAGGTGATTCTGCTACATTACTCTGCTCCAGTGGGACGTCATATGGAGTACTGCATCCAGTTCTGGAGGCCTCAATACAGAAAGGACATTGACATCATAGAGCGGGTCCAGAGGAGGTCAACAAAAATAATCAGGAGGTCTGAGCATCTCTGCTACAATGACAGGCTCAGGGAGTTGGGGCTATTCAGCCTGGAGAAGAGGAGGCTCTGGGGAGGCCTAAGAACAGCCTTCCAGTACCTGAAGGGGTACTGGAAGTCCCTCACAAGAATCATGCAGAAAGACTGTTTACAAAGACCTGTGGTGATAGGACAAGAGGCAGCACGTTCAAACTAGAGAAGAGCAGATTTAGATTGGATGTTAGGAACAGGTTCTTTACTATGAGGGTGGTGGAACACTGGAACATGTTGCCAGGGGACGTGGTTGGGGCCTCATCCCTGGAAATACTCAAAATGAGGCTCAACAGGGCTCTGGGTAACCTGATCTAGTTAAGGATGCCCCTGCTGACTGCAGAGGGGTTTGGAGGCCTTTGGAGGTCCTGCATATGGCCTTCAGAAACCCCTTCCAACCCAGACCATTCCATGATTCTGTGGTTCTATGATCATACCTGGTGCACTTTTCACAGCAAAGTTACCGTAGTGACTCTGTTGGCCTTCCTGTGTCCCAAGAACTACTCATTCTTCAAAAATATTGTCCAGCATAGTAAATGCTTTACATCTCTTTAAATTAAATATTTTCTGTCCTCGTTGATCACCACTTCAGCTTTATTTCTCTTCTAGAACCATCTTCTGGTATCCTTCAAAGTATTTAGCACATTATTTAGCTCATTGCGAACAAATTATTTAGCAAACAAACTTTTTAGCAAATTACATCATTTCCAGCTCCCCCTTGTGTCATCAAGACAGGAGCTTTTTATACCATCCAAAGCTCTCCAGAGTTCTTCATGTGGCATTTCCAAAATTATCTTTCTTATTAGATGTTTGTCCATAATAAGAAGCACCATCACTATTCTCCATCTGTGACTAAGTGCTATATTGGATGTATCCCTTCATTGACTCCTTGAACAGTGTAGCTAGCAGAGCGGCTGCATACTAGCTAACTCTCCTGTGAAAAGGATGTGTTTGTGCCATCTATGAGTGGATGTGATAGCATGAACAGCATTCTACAACTATTTCTTTGATGTAGAGTAATGAATTACAGTATTCACTGCCTGATGTTTCTAAAAGGAATGCCTTGGCTTGCTTCTGATTGAAGTGGTAGGATGTTTCATCACTGTATTTGTTATGAAATAGTTTCTCCTCTCCTTCTCTTCTCGGTCCAGTCCTGTCCAGCACTTTGGGATCTATCCTCAGTAAATTGGACCTTCCTGTTTTCACTCTGCCCTTCAACATTGCTCTGACTTTTTACTTGGCAGCCACAGGACACTACAATCCATTTTTCCCTACCACACTTGTCAAGCCTGTAGCATCAGTGCCAAATATTACCTGGTCTGCAATCAATGTGCCACTGGTAAGCTTTAAGCAAACAAGTTTATCGTATTTCCTAAAAACATGAGAGTGGAGACATTCCAGTTGATTTCATGTGGGTCAGAATGGGGGTTTGACATGTACAAGCCAGTAGCACCTTACAGAAATATGTGACTCAGCTCAGTTTGTAGAGGATAGTGCCATGGAAGCCCCATGAGCAGTCCTGGATGACCCAGCAGAAAGGCTGATGAACCCTGAAGGAACAAAGATGTTGAATCCTTCCCTCCAGTTGAAGTCAGACTATCCCAAAACAAGTCTTGAGTGCTGTCAATACAGAAGCATATATGGATATGCATTCGCAGCACTCCCATGTGGTTAAAAGAACATCAAAAAAGAACAGTTAGTGACAATTTTAAAAGACAGAAGAAATTCCATTATCCTAAAGGGACAGAAACACTTTCATATGCAGCCCCCTCAGTCCAGATCTAACACTCCAGGGTCACTTTCTCAAGAAAGCACAAAGGTAACTGTTATGCTTCATATAATGTATGATAAACTCAAACCAGACAATTCCACCATACTATCACAGCCTAGGAAGGTTACATTTTCCTCTTTCACCAGTTATAAAAAAAAAAAAAAAAAAAAAAAAAAAAAAAAACCACCCAAAAAACTTGAAACCTTACAACACCCTCTCCATCCACCATAATACCATCCCAAAAGGAATAAAATCCATCTTGAACTAACTCTGGTTTGAAGGGCATGAGTGCCGCATTTACCCAGCAATACAATTCAGAACCAGAGTTACTTCTTTCCTTTTCATCCAGTATCTTGGACAAAGTAACTGCTGTGTCCTTCTGAGTACAGAGATAAAATAACATGCCCTTCTCCACTGGCTGATACAGCTCTTGCAGTCCATCCCAGCTGGTGTTGGTCAAGTGTATGGCTGTGAAAACCCTTGGACCGGAGGCATCATTCTTGTTGCTTTACTTATCTCCTCCCCACTTACTTGTTTACACGCTGCAATTGGATCAGCAGTGGGGATGTTTGCAGGTAAGAAATATTTAACAAAGTCAGTTTTGTAACTAAGATATTTTGAGCCAAGCCAGTATGTAACTCTAAAGTTGCAAGGGCTTGGATGTGCTTGGGGCATCACATTCATTTTTTAAACTGTCTTTAAACTTAGAAAGTCTGAGTAAAGGTCACATGAAACAATGAAGGCAAGAACAGGTGCAGATTTTCTTTAAGTTTTAAAATGGTTATTAGATTTGTTTCTCAGGCAACTGTTTTTGTTGCACCTTACTTAGCCCTCCTGCCATTGGATGTGATGAATCCTATAAAGATGATGATAAAATAATTTCAGAACTGATCTCTCACCACCACAAGTGTTTCAAATTACTACCACAAACAGCTTCTGAGCTAATTGGTCAATGAAAAGAAGCAGACATTTCTAGTACATTCTACTCTTCTGCAGATTAATAATAATTACCAAATGGATGCCACTCAGCGGCCTGTCTCTCCACTAGCACATTCTTAACACTCTTAAATTAACAGAGATTAATCTCACCCTTAAAGTAGATAAAATTAGTGTCATTTACTAGACCAATTATAATTTTAAATAAAATCATGAGGTAAGTGTAGTCTGACATAGCCACCTTGGAAATGCACAGTTAGCCAGCAGTAAGTTCTCTGTGCTCTGCAGCACTTTGTACCACATGTGAGCTGCCTTACATGTGTGTTTTCAAACAAAGCTCTCTACAATTTGTATGCTGTTTAAGATCATCTGGCAAGGTTTGTGCCTGTCTGACATTTAATCTAGAAGAGAAAGGTCAGGCTAAACTATCTAGAGATAAGCATGGCAATGAAACAGAAAACAAATGAAAAAAAAAAAAAAGCAGGAAATGTATTCATTTCAGTGTGATATGAAGGTAGCCTATGCATTACATATCGTGCTCTTATTTTTACTGGTAGTCCTGAATCCTGTGAGTAATCCTGTATAAGTACCTGTGAGGTCAAGCTGGGAGAAAACACTCCGCTTCCAACCCAGTGGAGAATTCCCACAGCTATGGGGGAGTGACCACAGCTAGTCTCTAGATCACATGTAGCAAAGATCACCCTGAAGAGATGCAAAACCATGCTTACTGCCACAAAACACACTCAACTGTGCCTCTGCAGTTCAAGATCAGGGTATGCATGAGGTTTGAAGAGTATATGTGAGCACAGCTTTCTGTAAGAGTGACACCTGGGTGACATTTTCCTACACTCTGATTGTCAAGGAAACTTACTACAATGCATTTAGGGAATAAACAGAAAGTTTATTTTTTTGTCACCTCTGATATCCTGGGGCAGGGAGGCTCACTCATAACTGCTTTTGGTTTGAAGCCACAGGACAGAGAATTTCTAAAGTCCCCCACTGGTGGTGGATTTTTGCAATTCCTCACTGCACACTAAGTTGCGTCAATTAAAAAGAAATTAAAGATACCACTGTTACTTACTCTTGACAAAACCATGTTTTTCATTTGCCATCCATCTGAACAGAGCAGATAGGACTGAATGTAGTCACAGAATCACAGAAACAGAATAGTCTAGGCTGGAAGGGACCTCAAAGATCATCTAGGTCCAACCCCCCACTGTAAGCAGGGACACCTTCCACTGGAACAAGTTGCTCAAGGCCTCATCCAACCTGTCCTTGTACATCTCCAATGAGAGAGCATCCACAACTTCCCTGGGCAACCCATGCCAGTGTTTTACCACCCTCACTGTAAAGAACTTCTTCCTAACATCTAGTTTAAATCTCCTTTATTCCCCTTTAAACCCATTACTCGTCATCCATATAGCCAGATGCAGCACTGAAGCATTTCAACTAATTGTTGAATTCTAACATTAATCCCCACATCAGGTAGTTGTGAGGATGTTTCATTATGCATTATTACTGTTTCTGATTTTTTTTTTAAAAGAGATGAACAATATTTTCCTCATCTTGAACTGTCTTTTGTCTTCTTTTCTCAGCATTATTTTGTGCTTACTCTGGAGCAGCTCTTGCTAATGCTCTGTCTGTGGTAAGTTTGCAAGTGTGAGGTTCATGAGGGATTTTGCTTGTTTGTTTTAACTCTATTTTGATTTGTTATGATTTATGATTAAGGATATTGTCCCGGCATATAATGACGGAGCATCCTAGGATTAATCCAATTCCTGGGTTCTCTCCTCCCTCTATTGTTAAAAGGTTTGGTAGGGGGGAAGGGTGGGGCATCCCAGGTGGCCCCGGGACCCAGGGGGGGAACCTCGAGATGCCCATATACGTCGAACCTTGAATCAATTGGCCGGCCAGGAAATGTTGGACGCCTGATGGACAGCTTCGTTCGCCCTGCAGGGTACTTAAACGGGTCAGCAGCCATTTTCTCGCTCTTCCCGCTCTCCTCGTCCACCGCCACCCACACAGCAACTGGGAGAAGCCCCAGCCACGTGCACGGCAGCAGGCAGCAGGCAGCACGCAGCTCTCCTAAGCGGCAAGGCTGACCCTTCTCTCCCTCCTTCTAATCCCTCTTTTATTTTCCTTAAATCGGTCTCCCTCCTTCCGCGATCTTCCCCGTCGGTTCGGGAAGGAGCGTGTTTCCCCCCCTTTGCCTCGCGCTCCTGCGGATGTTCATAGGCGCGATCGGGATTTGTCTTGCATGTAAGCTCTCTGTTTTCTCCTGTCCTGGTTGTTAAACGTTTATACCTGACGTTTAAGCGATATCCGTGTCTTTTCTGCCGACCGAAACCCGAAGAACCGGTGAGGAGAACACTAAGACCTCCTCGTCCCACGGGATACTGTGTTTGATTAGCCCAGTCCCGTGACAGATATGCCTCAAAATTCTCCATGTCAGCTTTGACAACATGGAAATGAGCATGCTGCAGCCAAAGACAGGACTTGTGTAGACTGGCAGTCGATTTGTGCACTTGCAGACTCTGCAGCTGCTGGTATTTCAAAGGCCTTTGAAGCATGCTACCCACGGCAGGGCTGCATGCATATATGTGAATGCTAGCAACAGCATATGGGTTGAGATGCAGCACTTCATTGCAGGCAATATTTTTAACAATTCCCAATGCTCTAATTTATTCCTTGCTTTTTCCAAGATCTTTCTCACACTCTATAGAAGTTTGATCAGGATATAGGATCTAAAATGTAGGGGGAGATTGTTCTCTTTAATCACAAAATCATCATATCTGAACAGATCAATGAAGAGGTGAACCCAAGAATGCCAAGCTTTTTTCTCCTTTAGTATCTGAGAGATTAAAGCAAAACCATATTTAAGCAAAATAGATTTGATAAAGTACCGGAAGAAAGCTCAGAACTAGCATAAGTTCATACATTAAGTACGTTCATCCGGCATCCACTCAGTACTGTGTAGGTCCCTGCAGATAGGTGGGTTTGTTACACACACCTGCTTTGGGGATGCATCAGTTTAAAAACAAAAATAAATTTTAAAAAACCACAACAAACTTTTTTTCCTTATGATCTTGGTTTTGGCATATCCTAAGTCAGGTCAACAGGTGGGGTCTCAGAGCAGGACTGATGTTTGAATGCAGAGTCAGTAACACAGGAGTATTGAGGAACTGTGAATATTTGTGACCATTACATGATGTTTTACAGGGCAGCAAGGGTAGAATTCATCTCTTCTATTAGAAAATTTAAAATGTATCTGGGCATCTTCCTCTGGATCTGAATGGGGGAATCCTTTATGGGAGAGTCCAGGAGGACACATCTTATGTCACACTGTCTTCAGGGAAAGCACAGGTTCTCCTAGCTTCTAAATTAAGCAACACACAGAAGTAAGCAATAGAAACATGTGGAAAGACGTACCAAAAAGCCACCTGTCTATCTGTTCTTTCCCTTCCCAGCTTGGGCTACCACTCTGCACCTGGCCATTTTGCTTCTCTGCACTTCTCTTTTTGCTGATTAATCCAGACAACCCAGCTATCTACAAAATGCCCCTCTGCAAAGTCACTTACCCAGAAGCCAACAGGATCTTCTACCTGAGAATGAAGAGAAGAGCATCAGAGAGCAGGAGAGAAGAGCAGAAACGAAAGGGGCAGAAACTTTCTATCAACTCAAAAATAAACACAGGAGGCACCCCTCTCTGCACTCCCAAAACCCGCCATGCTTCATTGTTTTAGATGACCACAAGTGTACAGTTTTGGGGCAGTTTTTCAAACACCACCTCTGGCAGTGGTCCGCAGGCTGGGAATTTGGCATCCCACACTCTGGAGGAAATATGATTTCCCCTTGAGCTAAGGTTTCAGAAGAGCACTCAGATTACATAATAATGGCTGCCTTATCAGTCCACATGCTGTCAACTTGAAAGTCACCCCTTACCAATAATAATTCTAAGAATAAGGAAAAGAACATTAAAGCTGACAAGAGGCTGTATATAATTTTGAACATGTAATTTAACAAAATAAATATGCCAAGAATACATTGGCATCTAATAATAATAAATAATGTGAGAACTATGTAGAGAGCAAGAACATGTCCATTTGAAAGTGCAATAAACAGACTGATCTCTTCTTTTATTGTGTCACATCAATGTCTAACCCTCTTTACCCCTCTTAACAGCTGCAAGATACACAGGTTAAACATTCTTAGAGAATTAATATTATTTTTTATGCCTTCTCCTGACTCCTTGTTAAATGTGAAGACAGTAGCATTACAAATATATATGCTTTAATCAGAGCAGAAAAGTGATCAGCTAACACTGATCAACTTTTCTGTCTTACAAATAGAACCATCTCCCAATGAACGCAGGATAACAGATCTGAATGCCTACACATGCACAGTGGGAAACAGGAAAATGTCATGTAAATAATAAGATAAATGTTTCCAGCTGATTATAGTCACTACAGTTCTTTCTCTCCCTTTACTATGAGAGCAGATCACTTGCATTAGGTTTCATCAGCAATGAACAAGTCAAAGTCTCCATCTGATGTTCAGTGGGTGTCAGACTGGGATCTTCACATAGTCCTGCAATATCTCACCTGTCCTGAAGAAACTTCATGAGGCCTTGAGTTGGCATGGGGAAGCTGAGGACCTTCTTGCAGATGTTTTCCCTGGGGGTTGGTTTCTAATAGAAATTATTGAGGAGGACATTGTCACTTTACGCCCTCTTCAAATCCTTACAACAGGGAAAGATCAACTTTTCCTGGTAAACTTTTCCAAAACCTCTGCAAAACAAATCTGGCAGAAAGGCTTCATCATTCTAAAACTCCTTCACATGACCAGTCTAAAAAAGACTCAAAGGCCTTGCAGATTTGAACTCCAAAGTGACCGTGCAACCATAAACATTCAAATCAAATGCTGTACTTTCTGCCTCTTGATGTGAGGCTGTTCTGCAGATTCATCAGTCTTAGAGCAGGTGGGAGCCCACCTTTAACCTAGCACTAGAATCTTTTTGAAATAAAGTGAGACTGAGTGGCACTTATGGGATTGTTTGCACTTTTATAACAAGAATTCCAGAGGCACCAGCACCAGCCATCTCCTCTAAATGTCCCCTAGACACAGCATCCATGATCAGCCTGGGAGAAAAAATTATGGTGGCATATCAGTATGTTCAGAGGCTTTTTAAAGAGGTTAGACCATTCCAAGGATGGTGGTAAAATCCAAATCCTCCTTCCTCCCCTGTCTGTGTGACAACATATTTGAGATTAGACCCGGCAGGACACCCTCACACAAACAGATACTAGTCCAAATTTCAGTAGCCAAGATAACTCTGTGTGGCAGAGCAGGGCACTGCCCCACCGGAGGTTTGAATGAGGTGTGAACTGTGGCAGGGCACACCCAGTCCACTGCCCCACCAGAGGTGTGAATGGGGCAGGAAACGGTCTTCCTCCCTCCCCACCTCTGTCACCGGAGGCTTAGTACAATAGGTGTGAAGTGCCTTCTCCCACCCTCCATGGGCTTGAACAGGGAGGCAACAGATCACCTCAGTATATATATGGCAGCTGGACAGATTGCAGCAGGACTTGCTTGGACTTGCTTGGACTTGCTTAGACCTTCACTGGGACCTGCACGGACCTGCACTGGGACCTGAACAAGAACCTGGAGACACGAACCTCGCATGGACTTCGAGACAGTCTCCCATCTGTAAGTAGGGCAAGTTTCATGCCCAAACCTTTCCATTTTTCTGATTTTTCCTGAATTACAAGAAAATGCATCATTGTGAAGACTTTTCCCGACCGAATTAGAACCCAAACTTAAACTAATCTACACACAGATTGTGGGTGGGGGTTTTAGAAATTATAAAAGCTACATAATTTATAACTTCAGCCTCTTCAATAGCCCACAATCAGTACACTCTGTCATGGAAAATTTAGAGATTCATAGAACAATAAAATCATTTCAGGTGGAAATGGCCTATAAGATCATTAATTCCAATCATTATCTATTTACCAGGTCTGGTGTTAAACCATGTCCCTTAGCACTACATCATGTATTTTTTTAACAGATCCAGGGATGGAGATCTGACCACCTCCCTGGGGAACTGTAGTGGTTTAGCAGTTACCTGCCCCCCCACCTTTGATATAACCCCGGCTAGAACTCAGAACAGCTGGAAGTTGATAAATGAAGCTTTATATGTACAGCAATGCTCAATATACAAGCAGATATTTACAATGTATAACAGATATTTACAGATATATACAGTGAAAAGGTGATACAGAAACACCACACCTCTCCCAGAGCTCAAAATCCCTAAGAGGGGTTTTCTAACCACCCCTACCACCTTTCCGCCCTTCCCCAATCTTATCTCACCATCAGTTGATGCAGCAGATAGGTGGAGGTAGATTGGCCAGGGGGATTAGCAACAGGAAAGAAGTTAGTGAAATTAGTGAAAATCAAAGGCAGAGACAAAGGAACCACTCATGGAGCAGCTACAGCCAGAGAGGCCTGAAACCATTTGACTTATCTATATTTGGGTTGCAACTCTTTTTTTTTTTTTTTCTTTCTCAGAAAATTTGTGAGTGAAGTGACACAATGTATTTTCATTTCTCAGCCAATAGTCTAATTTCTCACCCAAATTCTCCAATTAGTTTCAAGGCTCATCTGGATGTGTTCTTCTGTGACCTGAGCTAGATTGTATGGTCCTGCTCTGGCAGGGGGGTTGGACTCAATTATCTCTCTGGGTTCCTTCCAGCTCGTGACGTCCTGTCATCCTGTGATCCTGTGAACGCAAAGTTACAAAAATAATACAAAGTAATACTAAACCCATGTTTTTGAAGAAAAATTACCTTTTTGGAGAACAAACAGTCCTCTCGCAAGCTCCTGGTGTGCAGAGCAGACAGAAACAGAAGCACAGAGGAAGAGTGTTATAGGAGATGGTGACATGTCTCAACCTAGGAAGGATACTCAAAGCTGTGGGGCTGGAAAACTCACTGCCATGCTTTCAAACAGTGATGGGGAGGAGCACCTGCAGCATTGCATGGGAAACAAAAGCCAAGCAAAGCACAATGAGTTAGTTAAAAGATGTCGCTGATTACTGCAAGCATATTGGACAGCATGACCTTTGAGGGTCCCCCTCAGCCCTCTTTGCCACAGAGCAAGGTTTCCTTGTTAGCCTCCTCTCTTGAGCTGCTAGCACAGCCCAGGCCCTTCTTTCCTTGCTCAATTCTATACCGCTGTGAGCTTAGAATAAATATTATAATTTTGTCAGCCTTTCTCCAATGCAAACATCTCTTCTTTCCATATGTGCAACTACAGATCAGTGGAAATAGGCATGAGAACTGGTTAGACAGAGAGAGAGCAGGCAATACCTACTCCTCCACCCCGTACCCTACACAGCTGGTATGAGGAGCCAGCTAGCATCGCAGCAGCCAGAGCAAACATCAGGTAGGACTTTATGTTCCAGAGGGACACTGCAGCAACCTCACTACAAGCCAAAAAACACAAAACTTTACAATGTGTCCAAATAAGATATAAATCCCCACAGTTTCCATCTGCTGGGAAGCTGCACTGTGCTTTGCCCATGCCAGGTATCTCTGAACTACAATGACAGCCTTATTTCCCAACACTGTACAATGAATTGGTATTTTGTAAGTCACATTTGCCAGGATTACAGAAATGCCACCAGTCTGAGGGCAAAATCTGTTTGTCGAATACTGTTGCCTCGCTACTTTTTCAACACAAGGATGTATTTTAATTTATAAGGTGAAAGAAGTTCAAACAGGAAACAAACCCTCAATGGCAGTTGATTTCACAGTTCTCAAGAGGTCTTTCACAAACTCCTGCAGCTTTTACCACAGCTGGAATCCATTCATTCCAGTGGTGGGATAAGAAGACTGGAGATAGCTCTGTGGGAAGAAAAGGTTTCTTCCACTACATTTTCCCTAGGAATGAGTTTGGACATCTCTGACTACAGCTAGCAGCTTCTGAGCTCACACAGTTACCTCAAGGTAACCAAAGGATGCAGCTTCAGCTGCCCTGGAGCTGCATCCTTGCATTAGGAACATGGCTTAGGATTAACTCTAAACTGGGTCAAAGGTTGGACTGGATGATCTTTGAGGTCTCTTCCAACTGGATGTTTTCTGTGATCCTTCTCCAAGAACATAGGCACTTGCACAGATAGTTGCAGACAGCTGAAGCAGAACCAAGGCCATGCTCTCAAATCAACACAGCAGGATTGAAGCATCAAATAAAGGGTAATCACCCATCCAAAATGCACAGAGGTTCAGTCTGCTTAGCACATCTCCATAGTAACAAATCAAATTGTGCTGTGCAAAGAATTTCAGAAGGCAAAGACAAACCAACAGAGACATCCTTGACCTGTGCAACTTCGAATGACCTGGTGCACTTTCCCCCGTCACTTCAGGGAACCCCAGCCTGTACCTGATCCTGCTTCTCCACACTTACCACATTTCAGCTAAGTGCTGACAGTGTTGGTGTTCTCTCACACACAAGTTCTCACTCTGCAAAACCACTCAGCCAGAAACCAGGCTCCAACTACCTGGCTGTGAAGAAAACCAGAAAGGCAAAGATGACGACAGACTATCAGCCAAAACTGGTTTCTTAGTGTAGTTGAGTGAGTTTATTCCACTTTTGTAAATTAAACCCTATTTAGTGCAGTTTCTGTTCTCAGAAATTGAATTATCTAAAATGCATGACTCTTTTTTTTTCTACTACAAAATGTACACCTTTACTGTAAAAGTTTTACATCTGCTTAAGTGTGTGCTCTGTAGTAGTGCTTGCAAAATCCCACAAACATCTACAACTAGTGTAATTCTGACTCTCTTCATTGCACTGATTATTAAATTTCATTTGCTTCTACTGTCTGCTGGCTCATTTCTGGAAACTCTCAGCTCTCTTGTTGATCAGAGATGCAATCCATGCTATGTGCAGCACTTTCCACTTCTATTAAGAACTACTACTTTGCAAAAAAAATAGTAATCACTGGGATTTATATGTTGAAAGAATTTCTAGTTGGAACTATTATAGTATTCTCTTTGGTAAAGCCTAATATATTCACGTCCTACAACGTACAGGTTTGTGAGAATAGATTATTTCCTTGAAATCAGATATGCAAGGGCTAAAACTTACACCCTTGCCATCAGGATAAAGGGGAGGGAAGAGTGAAATTTTTCAAAGGTGAGAGTAGATGTAAGGAGGTGAACTGAATCTGAAATTGCAAAAGTGTGTGAAGAAACAGAAAAATACTCTGCCTCATGTCATAAAAACGAGACAGGTCAGGACACCTTTGTCATTTTATGGGAACCCTGCTGTCTTGAGGTAGGGAGTTCTTTGTATTTGAGCTTTTCTGTGGAGACAGAATAATAGAAGAGGCATTTGAAGCTCAGATTTAGAATTGTCTGAGTTGCAATTTCCTTTCCAGTCCTGAAATATAGCAGACGAGTTAAGCTCAGGATTCTAAAATCATCTAATATTTCAGGACGTTCAGTACAGTTGATCCAGCCTTCAGCGCAACAGATGAAGAAACAATCACTAACTGATAGTCTGCCCTGATCTTTGCCTTTCTGGTTTTCTTCACAACCAGAAGCTGCTGCATGGTTTCTGGCTGAGTACTTTAAAAATACACAAGTCTATGGGCCCAGATGGCACACACCCAAGAGAACTGAGAAAGCTACCAGACGTGCTCACCAAACTATCTCCTGTCATTTACCAGCAGCCCTGGCTAGACTGGGGAGGTCTCAGATGACTGGAGATTGGCAAATGTGATGCCCATCTACAAGAAGAGTCAGAAGGAGGAACCATGAACTACAGACCTGTCAGTCTTACCACCTTAGTAACAGGGAATGTCATGGAGCAGTTTATCCTGAGTGCCATGACACAGCACATGCAAGGCAACCAGAGCATTAGGCTTAGCCAGGATAGGTTCACAAAGGCTATGTCCTGCCTGACAAACCTGATCTCCTTCTACAAGGTGACTCTGTTTATCTGGACTTTAATAAATCATTCAACAGTGTCTCCTATAGCATCCTCCTGGAGAAACTGGCTGCTCGTGGCTTGGATGTGTGGATATTATATTGGTTAGAAACTGGCTGGATGTCCAGACCCAAAAAGAAGTGATAAATAGTTAAATCCAGTCTACAGCTGATCACAAGTGGTGTTCTTCAGGGCTCAGTTTTGGGGACAGTTCTCTTTAATATCTTTATAATTTGCAGATGACACTAAGCTGAAAGGGAGTGTTGAAGGTCTTGCAGAGGGATCAGAATGGGCTGGATCAATGGGCTGTAGCAAATTGTATGAGATTCAGGAAGGCCAAGCACTAGGTTCTGTTCCTGGATCACAACAACCTCATACAACTCTAGAGGCTTGAGGAAGAGTGGCATGGCAGAGAGAGACCTCAGAGTAGTGGTTGACAGCTGGTTGAATATGAGGAGGATGAGGAGGACAAGGAGGACCAGGAAAGTGATTGCCCTTGTGCACTCAGCACTGGTGAGGCCGCAACTTAAGTATCATATTTTCTCTCACTATAGGAAAGATACTGAGGTGCTGGAGCAGTCCAGAGAAGGGCAACAAAGCTGTGCAAGGGTAACTAGAACAAGTCTTCTGAGGAGTGGCTGAGTGACCTAGGGTTGTCTAGCCTGAAGAAGAAGCAGTTGCTCTCTACAGATACTTGTAAGGAGGTTGTAGTAAGTTGGGTGTTGGTCTTTTCTCTCTAGTATCAAGAGATAGGACAAGACAAAATGGCCCCAAGTTGCACCAAAGGAGGTTAAGTTTAGACTTTAGAAGAAACTTTTTCACTAAGAGGGGTATTAAAGACTGGAATAAGCTCCTCAGGTGGGTGGCTGAATCCCTGTCCTTGGAGCTGTTTAAAAGACAGGTGAACGTGGTGCTAAGGGATGTAGTTTAGGACCAGACTTGGTAACGTTAGATAATGATTGTACCTGATGATCTTAAAGGTCTTTTCCAATCAAAGATTTTCCATGATTCTGTAGAAACCAGGCACTCTTGAGATTCAGACTCATTGCATGAAGCAGACAGCTTTTCTATGAAGCAGACAGCTTTTCTTACTACCAGCTCCTGGATCCCAGGGGAAAAAAAAAAATGAACAGAGTCATGCCAAGAGTTGAGAAGAACTCATACTCCATCCTTCAGAATAGGTGCACCTAACAGGGAGAGAAAAGATTATCTGAAGGCTTCTGAAGCTGAAACCAATGTTTTCAAGGCAACTTGTATGTTTTTTCGAGAGACAGCTGGTCACAGTAAGTAATTGGTGATAGGATCATGATGGTGAAAAGAACCATTTCCAGCAGAATTCCCATGGGTGCTTGTGGCAAAAATGCCCACTGGCTATAAGAATATTGATAGTGTTGCCTGGAAAAAGGCTAGGGAACACAAAACTAAGCAAGGGGAAGCAGACAGATGAATGAACTTGTCTATTTTTCACTTGTATTTCATTTGGTTTCATAAGAGATATGACTGCCTGGCCTTTCTTGGGTTCTCAGAGATATTTTGTGTCCTGGACACCACAGTTAGTGAATGGAACAGTGCCAGGTTGCAGCTTGTCATCACCTCAGTGATGAACCACTGGCATAGCTCTTGGCCAGATAACTCATTCCCAATCAATTCTTCACTGCCACTAGAAGCAGTTTCTTAATTATATTTTGAAAAATCTGCAACTAAAAGAGATGAGTTGTGTGCTAACCCAGCTGTCATGGTTTAAACCCAGGGGACAATGAAGCCTCCCTCAGAGCTGCTTGCCCATTCCCCACTGTGGGATGGAGGAGTGATGTGAGATGGAAAAGTAAAAGCAAGAAAACTGATGGGTTGGGATAAAGACAATGTTGTAAAGCAAAAGCCACACACGCAAGCAAAGCAAAACAGGGAATTCGTTCATCACTTCCCACTGGCACCTGTTCAGCCATCCATAGGAAAGCAGAATTCCATTATGCATAATGGTTACTAGGGAAGACAAACACCTTGTCTTCAAATGTCAGCACTTCCTTCCTCTTCCCCTAGCTTTATGTGCTGATCCTGTTGTCATACCATACAACACACGCCTTTGGTCAGTTGTCAGCTGTCCTAGCTGTGTTCCATCTCAGCTCCTTATGCAACATCCAGCCTACTCTCTGGTAGGGCAGAGTAGCAGAAAAGGCCTTGACTCTGTGTAAGTACTGCTCAGCAGTACAAAAACATTGCTGCATTACCAACACTGTTTCCAGTACAAATTCAAAGCACAGCCCCATACCAGCTACAATGAAGGAAATTCACTCTAACTCAGTCAAAGCCAGCACATAGAGCACTCCCATATTCAGAGCACCAGCTTACAGGAAGAGAGCCTCTACCTAGAGTTGGAACCTATTTGGCCACAACAACCCCATGCAGTGCTACAGGCTGGGGACAGAACAGCTGGAGAGCAGACAGGCAGAGAGAGACCTGAGGGTACTGGTCAACAAGCAATTGAACATGAGCCAGCAGCGTGCCCAGGTGGCCAAGAAGGCCAATGACATCCTGGCCTGTATCAGAAATAATGTGGCCAGCAGGACCAGGGAGGTCATTCTGCCCCTGTACTCAGCACTGGTTAGACCACACCTTGAGTAGTGTCCAGTTCTGGGCCACTCAGTTTAAGAGGGATGCTGAGGTGCTTAAACATGCCCAGAGAAGGGCATCAAAGCTGGTGAGGGGACTGGAGCACAGCCCCATGAGGAGGGGCTGAGGGAGCTGGGGTTGTTGGGTTGTTTTGTCTGGAGAAGAGGAGGCTCAGGGGAGACCTCATCACTCTCTACAACTACCTGAAGAGAGCTTGTAGCCAGATGAGGCTGGTCTCTTATCCAGGCACCCAGTGACAGAACAAAAGGACACAGCCTCAAACTGTGCCAGGGCAGGTTTAGGCTGGATGTTAGGATGAAGTTCTTCACATCTAGAGTGACTGGCATTGGAATGGGCTGCCCAGGGAAGCGGTGGAGTCGACATCCCTGGAGGTATTTAAAAGAAGGCTGGATGAGGCACCTAGTGCCATGGTTTAGATAATTGGAAGGTTTAGGTGATTGGCTGGACTCGATGATCCTGGAGGTGTTTTCCAACCTGGATAATTCTGTGATTCTGTGAATGGTGCACAGCTTTTTGCACCCTACTCTAGCCATAAGACACCTACAAGCCACTCTTCACAGATCTCTGCCTTACAGAGACTATTACTCTTGACCAGTAAGTGTGTTTCCATACAGCAAGTTGTACACTCCTGCAGCTGCATGGACTGAGAATTTGAGTCCTGAGAGCATGTCAACTGGAGCAGGAAGGATAATGGGTCTAAAGAGCAGGTTGACAGATGTGGAAAATTGTGTGTGTGTATTAGAACTGTTTGTTTAGGGAGCATATAGCAGCAGTGGTAGCAAAGCCTTGCACAAGATCAGAGCACTGGAAGTTTTGACCGTGCTGGGGCCAGGGAACTGCTCCTGTTCATGAGGCCTCTGGAAACGTCATACAACACAGCTCTGAGGAAAAGGACCTGGGGGTCTGGGTGGATGAGAAGCTCAACATGAGCCTGCAGTGTGCACACACGGCTCAGACAGCCAACCGTGTCCTGGGCTGCATTAAGAGAGGCATTACCAGCAGGGCAAGGGAGGGGATTCTCCCCCTTTACTCTGCTCTCGTCAGACCCCACCTGGAGTACTGTGTGCAGTTCTGGAGCCCCCAGCACAGGAAGGACATGGAACTGCTGGAGAAAGTAGAGTCCAGAGGAAGGCCACAAAGATAATCAGAGGGCTGGAGCACCTCTGCTATGAGGACAGGCTGAGAGAGTTGGGGCTTTTCAGCCTGGAGAGGAGAAGGCTTCAAGGACACCTTATAGCAGCCTACCAGTATCTGAGAGGGGCCTACAGGAGGGCTGGGGAGGGACTGTTCACAAGGTCTTGTAATAACAGGACGAGGGGGAATGGGTTCAAATTGGTGGAGGGGAGATTTGAATGGGATGTTAGGAAGAAATTCTTCACAGTGAGGGTGGTGAAGCACTGGAACAGGTTGCCCGGGGAGGTTGTGTCTGCTCCCTCCCTGGGTGTGTTCAATGCCAGGCTGGATGAGGTCTTGAGCGACCTGATTTAGTGGGAGGTGTCCCTGCCTGTGGGTTGGAACTGGATGATCTTTGAGGTCTCTTCCAACCTAAACCATTCTATGATTCTAAACATTTGCTGATTTCCGTGGCTGTGCTGGAGACATACCAGGAGAGGGAGGCATACGTCAGAGTCAGATGGCAGTACTCTCCAGCCATCCCATAGCCACTTGATAAACACCACTAAGTTGCTGCCTTTTACAGAGACATTTTACAGGCCAAAATGAAGACATAGAAGCTGCCACACCAGCTTGGCTTTCAGTGCACTCTGTATAAATCCAAAACTATTTCCTTCAACAAATAACTGCAAGATTGTAAAAGACATGTGCTGAAACAGATTTTTCCACTCTACCTTGTTCCTAAAAACAAGGTGATGAAAAGCAGTGTGGCCACAGATGTTGATGGGAACAGGCTTGCTGATGTTGATTCTCCAGATACCTAGCCAGAGTAGCTGCCTCATGAGCCATAAATGGGCTGACCACCAGTCTCCCTCAATATATCATGTGGTTATGTCGCACTCCTATGGCACCTCCATTTTCAATGACACCTCTCAATGTTCCTCCAGAAAAACCACAGACAGGGAAAAATTCTGGAAGTGAAACAGTAGCTGCAGTCATAGTCAACCTTACAACAGAAGACTAGACGCAATGACCTGCAGAGGTCATTTATCTTACTGGCACAGTTTTGGAGCATCACGTGGCTATGACAGTGTCTCCTTTAATATCATCAGATACAAGTTAATTAAGTATGGACTAGATAAGTGGATAGCAAGTAAAATGGAAAACTAATTGAATGGCTGAGATCAAAGTGTTTCAATCAGTGACACAAATTTCAGATAAAAGTCAGTCATTTGTGGAGTAACCCAGGAATTATGTGGGGCTCCAAACTGTTTAATAGCTTACTTAATGACCAGGGCAACAGGGAATTGTATAACTTCAGAAAATTCGGGCAAGGTACAAAACCAAGGGTAGTGTCTCGTACAACAAACAGTGATGCTGCCTTCCAGAGGATCAGCAGCAGGCTGGGAACATGAGCTGAAAAGAACCTCAACAAGGAGAAGTTTATGGGTAAGAAGCAGAGGGAAGTCCAACAGGGCAGATGTCCTGTTTTGGAGCCTGTTGTAGACTACTCAACCAGGATGAATACACTAACCAATTTTTCTATAGGCATCTGGCAGAAACCTCACAATCACTGGCCCTTGACATTTTGGGGGAGTCACTTTCCAAATGTCCGATGGAAATGTAACAAAGCAGAAAGGGAGCAGTCCTGGAGGTTCCTACTGTGTGTAAATGAGAACTTCCAGACACCGCTGGTGAGGGAACCAGTTGGAGAACACATCCTGCTGGACCTGCTGTTTGTGAAGAGAGAAGTACTTTTGGGTGATATAAAGATTGATGGACATTTTGGCTATGGTGATCATGAAATTACAGCATTCTCAGTTGTTGGAGAAGTAAGGAAGGAGGTCAGCAGATCTGCCAGATTGACCTTCCAGAAGGCAGGTTTTGGAGTGTTTCAGAGACGGGTGAACAAATCCAGGCAGGCTAGGCACTCTTCAAGAGGGAGTCTTATGGGCACAGGAATGGGCCATCCATGTGCACCGAAAGGCAAGTTGGTAGGGAATCACAGAGTCATGTGGTAGGGGTTGGAAGGGGCTTCTAGAGGTCATCTAGTCCAACTGCCCTGCACCTAGATCACCTAGAGCAGGCTGCGCAAGAAGACATCCAGGTGGGTTTTGAAAGTCTCCAGAAATGGGGAACTCCACTATCCCTTCAGCCTGCCTGTTCCAGTGCTCCAGCACCCTCAAAAGGAGTTTCTCCATAAGTTCAACTAAAATCTCTTGTGTTCTAGTTTGAGCCACCTGCCCCTTGCCCAATCACAAGTCGTTGGGGAAGAAATCTGACACCAAGCAGGAAGGAACTGTTGATCTGCTTCAGGGTAGGAAGGCTCTGCAGAGAGACTGGGACAGGCTGGATCAATCGGCTGAGGTTAACTGCATGAGGTTTAACAAGGCCAAGTGCAATGTCCTGCACTCAGGTCAGAACAACCCCCAGACACACTACAGGCTTGGGACAGAACAACTGGAAAGCTGCCTGTTGGTAAAGAACCTAGGAGTGCTGGCTGACAAATGTCTGACTGTGAGCCAGCAGTGCATTCAGGTGGCCAAGAAAGCCAATGGCAACCTGGCGTGTATCAGCAACTGTTGTCTTCATCTGCTTTTGCAGAAGAGGTGGTTCATTTATGGATCCCATGAATGAAATCAAGAAGGAAGTGAGTAGTTGGTTGGGAAAAATACTTGAATTTTATTTTGCTTATGTGTGCAGAAGGGAGACTTAGAAATATAAAAAGGTTGGCAGAAGCAAGAGGTGGTAAAGCAAAATAAATAGTTACTACTGAAAAGCAAGCAATGCCTCACCAATACTGAGGGCTTCATCAGTGAGGGAGATCCAAACTTCCCTATTACCTCTAAGGTTCTACACATTTTCCAATCCCATACATGGTGACAGCTCCTAATTCTCTTGCTGTGGTTATAGTACGTTTGACTGGTGTCAGCATCTCTCCCATGCTTAGTTACATGTGCTAGCCCTGGTACACGGTAAGTCTCATGCTCTTTGGGCTCTAAACTGCTGCATCAGTCATCTATGAGGGTCCTCTCCATCAAAAGACTCAAGAAAAGGTGTCACAGTGAGCCCTAGACTGCATCCCAAGACTCTTGAATGTGGAATCTGGGGCCTTGTCTGGCTGTAAGGTGCTATAATCACATAGTTTGTAGATAAGCAGCAATCTTCTAGAGACAATGGCTTGAAAATGAGTTGGGACAAACAATGTTTAGGCAAACATAAGGAAAACAAACTTTACTCCTTATGACAGTGTGGCCTGCAGAACTAGGGAAGTGATTGTCCCTCTGTGCCCTTCACTAATGAGGCCGTACCTCAAATACCACGTTCACTTTGGGACCCCTCACTACAAGGACATTTCACTGCTAGAGCAGGTCCACAGAAGGACAATGAAGCTGGTGAAGGGTCTAGAGCACAGACCTTCTGAGGAGCAGCTGAAGGAACTGGGGTTGTTCTGTCTGAAGAAAAGGTGGCTGAGGTGAGACCTTACTGCTGTCTACAATTACGTGAAAGTAGGTTGTATTTAGGTGAGTCGTGGTCTCTTCTCCCTAGTATCAAGTGAAGAGTCAAGAGGAGAATGTCCCAAGCTGCACCAGGAGTCATCAGACACTGAAACAGGGTGCTTAGAGTGGTGGTAGAGTCACCATTCCTGGAGATGTTCAGAAAACATGCAGACATGGCATTTTGAGACATGATTTACTGGTCATGGCAGTGTTAGGTCGATGGCTGGACTCAATTATCTAGGTCTTTTCCAATTGAAACAATTTTGTGATTCTATGATTCAAAGTCATACATCTGAGGAAGTGTAATTCCATGCACTGGTACTTGCTGGTGGCCACCCAACTGGAAAGAAGTTTGGCCCTAGGGTTCCTAATGTACACCAAGTTGACGATCATCCAAGAAGGTGTCCTTGTAGCAAAGAAGGCCAAAAGCTTCCTGGTCAGTGTTAGGAGAAACTTTGCCAATAGGTGGAGATATGTGATCCTTTCCTTTTACTCAGCACTGATGAAACACGTCTTGGGTATAGTGTCCAGTTTCAGCCAGCCTGCCTGCTACAGTAGGGCAACTTCAGCAGAGCACTATGAAGATGGTTAAGGGGCTAGAGCACCTGTCACTCAAGCAGAGGCTGAGAAAACTGGGACCATTCAGCCTGGAAAAGTGAAGGCTCAGGAAGATTTTATCCACCTGTACAAATGTCTGGCAGGGAAGATTAAAGAAGGCAGAGCCAGACTTTCCTCACTGGTGTCTAGTGACAGGAGCTTAGCTCCTGGAAGTGATTTCCCCACCAATAAGGGACAATCAGGAGCCCAAAATTGTTGGCTGTGTTTTACACATTCACAGCCCAATCTATAACAGGCAGGCCAGGACTTGACTTTTAAAGATCTGCAGAGGTCCATAGCTGGATTTATGTAATTTTAAAGTACCTGTTGGAGTCCAAGAGCAGATGCAGTACCCTGTGCAGACCTAATCCTTGCTGAGGAGCATAGCCAAAATCAACAATAAAATAGCAATCTGCTACCAAATAGTTTTCAATGAACCTCTTAAAGGCCCCTTAGTCTTGAGAGGTGTGGGGATAGAGCCTGTGAGGATATTTAGGCCCATTAGAGTCTTTCCTGGAAGAGCTGAGGCGTTAAAGCACTCTATCCAGCTAATGCTGCTAGACAGCATCTACCTTGCAATCTAACATAGTCAGGCATCATTCAGGCATTTCGTCAGGTCAGCTTGGGTACTAAGTTTGGTTGGAATCAACAATCAATCCCTCCTCTGACCATGCCAACCACTGAGCTCAGTCCAAGGGGCATTCTGAGAGCTACCTTCTCCCAGAGCACAGCAGACAGAAGGAATTGCATCAGTTAGCTTCTCCAGGACAGAGCTGATGAATTAAGTCATCGATTCACCCCACTTAAATCACATAGGATGTAACTGCAACCCCAGCTGCCTTGCCCTCAACACCAAGCAGTCATCACACTTGCCTCCAATTAAGAAGCAACTAGCTAATCACTTGTAATTGCCTGTAATTACCTGCATGCTCAGTTCGCACATTATTACCTGTTTATACAGACCTGGTGGCTGACTCCAGGCAAGTGGTATCTGGCACATAGCACATTCTGATCCTCTCTACAAGGAATGGCTTCTGCCCTTTTAGTTTTTCTACACTGAATTCCAAAGTGCATGTGACTGGAAGTTGGCAATGGTTACCTAATTTGGCTTGGATTGAATTACACTCTGGGAGATTTTCTACCATCCACACCCTTCTTCACCAATCTAGCATAGGGAATCTCAGTTCTCATGCAACCAGGACTACTTTGACCCTCTAAGGCACACAGTCACTGTCAGGCAGTCATTTTCCACATGATTCCAGCACCAAATCTGGGACTTAACCCAGACCTTTTTAGAAAGTAGTTGTAGGAAATTTAGTAGTCCCTCTCTACAGACATTCAAAGCCCACCTGGATGCACTCCTCTGTGATTTACTGTAGGTGATCCCACTACAGCAGGGGAATTAGAATATATGAACTTAAGAGGTCCATTATGACACCTGCAATTCTTTGTGATTCACTGTCTGTTGCTGCAGCAGTTAAGCCCTCCCCATAGCTAGCTGTACCTGTGATCCTGTGAACCTGTCACATGGCAGTGGGGATCACCACTGCTCTGCATCCAGTTGACAGAGCAAGCTGCTGCCATGGACTTCACTCTCACGTAGGCATCAGCAGACTGTGAATCTGTTACTTATTAACCAACTCTGACAACCTAAACAAAGCATTGTCCCAAGACATCCATCACAGATCTGCAAGCTGGTAGTGTTTCTGTGACTCCCTTCCAACGATCCTATTAAAGCACCAGAATCAGACAGGGTAGTCCTGAATCTGGTTCAGACTACCAGGAAAGAATAGCCTGAGGAATGAGGCACCTTACTGCTCCATAGATGGAGGTAGCACAGCCCAACAGAAAATCCTGCCTGCACCCTGTGCAGCTTCCCTTTAACAGAAAGCAGTAAAGATTCTGGTTTAAATGACATGATGCATCCAGAATCATTAGAGAGGTGAAGTATAAAATTCAGTTGAATCATATTCACATGGAGGATCTCCCCTCCAAATTGCCCAATGCATTTCCCTACTTTTGAGATGCAAAGATTCATTTTACCAATGAGAAAGCAAAGGCAGAGCTCTTGGTTTGAGCTAGAACAGAACCAATTACCTTTCCAGTGATTTCACTTTTCAGCTCAGTCTCTTCTAAACAACTGCACTCCCTGAAGTCAACAGCATATACTTGATTATACTGTCTGCTTCTAGCAGTGATATCACTCAGTTTTTATAGTGACTGCCAAGGACTGGTGTGTAGAAAGGCTCTTGCTTATATTTGTGTTTATAGAGACCAAAGTCACTGCCAAACCTTGTGTACCATATTGGCAGTGTTGTAAGTAAAAAAAGTCATACTTGTGGAAAGGGTTGGACAGTGGCTGAACCTGAACAAAGTATTCCATTCCATGTACATTATAGCCTGTACAAAAATGAGGAATCACAAGAGTCAAGCTCTTGTCTTCTAAGGCTGCTATTTGAGGAGGACTCTGCTCTTCCTTCACTCCCAGTTACCATATTTCTGATTCCAGTTCCTGAACCTAGTTCCCGTCTGCCACTGAGTCCAGCCTAGGACATCTGCAGGGTCTGTCCATGGAATCAGTGGTAATGGTGACATAATCACCACAAAGGTGTTTGATTCAATATTGGCTTTGCATATATATTTGCATACTTTTAAACATTTTCACTATAATCTTATTAAAAATATTATGTTTTCTCTTTATATATATATTTTTTTTTTTTTTTCCATAAAAGCTCTTTTAGTTTTCCAGTCTGTAAGCCTCTCTCCCTAGGGAGGTGGCTTAATAGAGAACATCTGTCACTCATCTGGTGGATGGCCTAGGCCTAACCCTTGACAGCAGCCCAAGGAGGAATTAACAGTAAATGGAAAAAAATTACTGCACCAGAGTGAAGAAACTTCCGAAATTTTTTTGTGTAGCCTGTGCTACCGGGTGCAAAGTCAGTGGACAGCAGCACCTGGATCAGTCACAACAGCTAGTGCCTGTTTGATGAGAAGAAACCTTGCTCATTCAACAATGCTAAAATAAAAAGCACTGTCAGATACTGTTAGAAAACCAAAAAATATCCAGAATCCTGTTGAAAATATCTCCATCAAAAGACACTCTAGGAATGAAGAAAGTAAGAATAACATCCCTCCACTGCAGCTTGTGTAGATGATGAAGCAATTTCCACAGGGCTGGAGTAAACAAAGTCGTAAAAGCTAGATGGGCCTTGGTTCAACAGTGAACAATTGAGACCCCTTCTGGAGTAATGCACTCAGCAGTGGACTTCTCAAGTTGTCAGCCCAAAAAAGACATGGACTTGTGAGAGCATGTCTAGGGGAGGGCTACAAAAATAATCAGTTCTGGGGAATACCTTCCCTGTGAGGAGAAGCTGAGTGATTTGGGGTTGTTTAGCATGGAAAAGAGAAGACTTGTTAGTACTTATAAGAATATTATACTTATAAATATTATTATTTCAGTACTTATAAGCAGATAAGAATGATGGACACAATTATTTTAACATGATCTTTTGTGACAGGACAAGGGGTGATGGTTTTAAACTAAAAGATAGGAGACTTAGACTGGGTATTAGAAAGACATTCTTTACACTGAGGGTGGTGGAATACCAGAGCAGGTTGTCCAGAGAGATGGTAGATACCCTGTCCCTGGAAACCTTCAAGGTCAGTTTGGACACGGCTTTAAGCAACCTGATCTAGTTAAAAGATATCCCTGCTCACAGCAAAGGGTTTGGACTAGATGAGCTTTAAGGTCCTTTACAATCAAAACTATTGAATGATTCTATATGATTCATTCACTCCAGCAGCCAAGTGAAGTTGTAGGTTACTTTTCCAAGCCATCGCTGTAGAAGAGTTCTAAAGTTAATTGAAGTGCAGTTTAAATTAGCCTAACAAGTTCCTTGAGTTTGCTAGCTTTTTCTTTGCCCTTTATTCTAAAATTCACTCTCAAGACTTCCCTCTGTAGCCTTTTCTCTGTCCTTCACAGTGATTTCACAGCCCTATAAATCTCACACTTCTGATATTCCTGAATCATTCAGGGAGCCAGGGAGGCCAGGTTTGAGGGAAGGGGGGAAAAAGCCACCACTGATAAAAGGAAATTAAACAATAGAATGTCACCAGCTCCTTCCTTCTGGTGTGTTAACAGAATAGTGCCTTTGAAAACTACCCAGAAACCAGAAATCTCAACAGACTGCTGAACGTGACATGAGATGATGGACACTCCCAGGTCAATGTTCTGAGAGGGAAGGATGATGAGCTGTCTTGGATAAGGAGAAAAATGCTGGAGATAAGAAGCTCAGGTACACTGGTAGCTTGCTTTACAGCTTTGAGTCCTTTAAAGTGGTGGAGTAGGAGAAAGGACAGAGTTAAATGAGGGTGAGTTGGGAAAAAAAAAAAAAGGCAACAGGGAAGAGGACATTTGGAGACGCTGCTGGCAAGAGACCAAGGACAGAGCCAGAGGAAAGGTGGAGGATGCAACAGAGAACCTTCTTAATACTTATTCAGAGCTCACCAAGTGGGTGGAGAAACAAACTAATTAGTAACATCAGGGTAGAAGGCATGCTAGGCTATATAAGCTGGTGGGGCATTTTCTTTTCCCCACTCTTTTAGCCCTGCTTTCCTCCTGTCCTAGCAGAAAAGCAACAGCTATCCCTGAATCCGTCGGAGAGGTAAGAGCATGACATTTCATTCCTTCGAATGCTTAGGAATAAACAGGCACCCTGTTACTGACTTACTCACCTCCTAGGTCTACATTCTCCCACAAAACACTTAACTAAGGTGTCTGAGCAGCCTTTGTGAGTGACAGCATCTAAGGCTGAAGAGGAGCACAGAGGTTACAGAGTGTCGCAAGAGTTTCAATTATCAAGAATTTTCTAACAAAGTGGGTTTATTTCATGTGCAGCTTAGTCTAATTGGATAAGCCTTTAAGAAGAAAAGGGAAAAAAAATAAAAATAACTCTTTATGATCACCTTTTACTGCCTTTCTATGGTGTAAAATGAAAAAAAGTTCCGATAGTAATAATACAGTTAATCTGATAGCATGTCTGGATTTCTCTGTCTCTGAGAGACAGATCTCTGAAAAATGAATTGTGAATGGGCTTAATGAATATTTGAACCTGAGGGATGAGCTTGCTTTTGAATCAATGCTTTGAAATATATGTTCTAGGGGAAACTCTGAACATCTCTTTCCATGGGAGTCAAGTGCATTATAAACTCTCCATTTTGACGAGTGTGCATGTGCGTGTATGTGTTCCTACGTGTAACACAGTTTTATACTGTCTGAGCTTTAATAAACTCCTGGTAACATTATGCAAGCTATGCTGAAATCAATGCTGCTGAGAATCTGGCCCTTTCCTCCTATTGTCCTTGGATTCAGGAATTCCTCTAAAAACACACTGCACACGGCCTTGGCTGACCACGCACTTCACAGCAACAATTCAGAGAATGCAAGATACAATGACCGTAATTGTGTGGTAGCAGTTCCTTGGGAAAGCAAATAACACACAGTAATTTAAATCCTCTTGATTTACAGAGTAGGTTGAATTTTGTCAGGGAGACAGGAAAATTCCAGAAAGAAGAAGCACTGGATAATTTTTTTTTGCATAAACAGAGAATAAAAGACTCCTAAAAATGTAGGCACAGGCTTGGACATTACTTTTACCTGGGAATGTTAGAACAGTTAAATAAAAGGCTCTGTTCCTTTCCCAACTGCAAGTGTAGCACCACTCTTAGCGTGCCAAACATGTAATGAATGTGTGATCAAGCCTGTCTCCATTTCAGCACGTGGATAGAAAAGGATTTGCAGGTCAGATGTTGCTGGAGTACAGCATCAGCACGGATCTTGCTGCACTACAGCTTTAACAAGGCATTACTGAGATGCCGTAGGTGTGGAATGACATGGAGGAAGTGTACACATGTGGAAGAGAAATTGATATAGGGAGACATGAAGTTGCATAACATCAGTGCTTTGTAACAGGGCATTCATTAAGTTTGATGGTTAAAAAAACTGATTATTTTTTAAATATTATTTTAAATTTGTATATATAATAGATTAGATTATTTGCCCTGCAATTATTTCATTTTCATGCAAAAGCATTCTCAGACTTTTTTTTCCTTTCCTCATAGATTCATAGCTGACACAAATGTACATACTTCTGGCTGCAGAACTTTCCCTTTTGCTTAGATGAGCATCCTTAGCAAGGATGGCACAGAGGTGCTATCCAACAGTACAAAGATATCTAGGCAGTTGCAGGCAGCAAACACCTGGAATCACTGAGGGAAAGCAGCACTGCCCCAAATCTATCTCTGGCTGTCCATAATACACCGTGTGAAAACAGTTTTAATAGTTCTGCACTTGCAGTAGAGCATAAATCAGTCCCTGGATCACCGAGGTGAAAATAACATTCAGATTTGTCTGACTGGGTCCTTCTGCTCCTGTACCATACTGTTCACACACCAGCATCAGGAGCCCACACTGGATTTTCTATCAAATGGCGCACCTCTACAGAGAATGTATAAGGTCAGGCACTGCACTCCAAGCTCTGTGCCTGGGAGCAAGATTTACACAGCCTTTAGTTAAGGATCCAAGACCAAAAACAACTTTTCCAGACTAATAGAAGTGAGAAATAACCAAAAAAA